>BJFM01000125.1:22040-60716 GCA_016586285.1 Arothron firmamentum
GGGGGGGGGGGGGGGGGGAATTGCTGTCATAGATGTTTTTTTTCCTCCTGTCTGTCAGCAATCAGTTGGTTATTTTCTTTGTATTTATTTTAAACTTTAACACCTGATTTTTAGTTAAAATGTGAATGAGCAGAGGTGGAACCTTGTTTCTAGCACAGCTGTGTATCCTCTTTTACTCTTATTTGCCCCCCCAGCTCCACAGTGTGCTGTGGGTCGGTGGAGCCAGTTGCCTTTATACACTGACCAACTCCAGGCTGAATAAATGGGAGGTGGAAGACGGCTACGAGCAGCAGATCCTCAGCTGGGATGTCCAAAAAGCACTCAATGAGAGCATCATCGACGCCATCTGGGTCAGTTCAACCATGCAGGCGACGTCACTTCCGCCCCAAATTGACCAGTCTTCAAAGTGGCAGCGCTACAAGACGTTTAATGATGATGTCTCAACATTTTGGTGCTGCCAGGGTTCAGAGAGCAACTATGAGGAGATGAAGGAAGGGGCCAACGTGACATGCTTGGATGTTAAACTCAGCCAGTAAGTGTGACCTGCAGCCCTGGACAGTTTCCAGAATTCTGTCTATGAGCTTCATTTTAAATTTATAATAAATTTATAATATTTATAACAGATCCGCCTGTAGATCTTTGGAGATTAAGGAGTGTGTTCCTTAGTTGTAACCGAGCAAATGTAGTATTTCTGGAATGTGAATGCAGATTTGATGTGTTTGCAGTGAGCTGCATTGAGTGTGCTGCCTGTTTTCAGGGCTGGTCTAGTGGTTTTGGTGGCAGCCTGGCATCCGTCCGACACCCCCTGCCTGGCTTACTTCTGCCTGGTCACCCTGCAGGACAGCGGAGCCGCCATCTCCGACCAGTTCTACGTGGAGGTCACCAAGTACAGCCCCCCGTTCCAGGTCGGCATGTTTCTCTTTTCTTCTGCGTCTAATCCAAAAAATTTTAAAAAGTGACACATTTTTAGGCTGCTGGAGCTGAATTTAGTGTTCTATTGTTACATTGAAATATTTCACCTCCAACACCTTCAACAGTTTATCTCGTGCTGTATTTCAGAGTGAGGAAGCCCTCCTGGCCACACGGCTGGTGCTGCCCCACTCCCCTGGCTGCTGCGCGTTCCTCTACAATGATGAGCTGGTGTACGCTTGCTCCACAGGGATGGGCAGGTTAGCCGTGCCCGAGGAGAAGATCAGTTTTAGCTCACCTGGTGAGAAGGAAATCATTTGATTTTAAGACGTTTTGTCTGTTTTTTCTCAGAATCTCTTCACTATAATGTTTAATTCTCTAAAATATTCAGCGTAAGATCCTTGCGTGTGTGGTGTGCTGTGGTTGGAACACGTGTGGACTGATGTCCTCCATCTTTCCAGGCGATGGCGTACGCGGTGGTGGCTGCTGCGCCAACCTACCGGTGTTTTTCTCCCAGAACAGCGGTCTGGTGGCAGTGGTGGCCCGAGAGAGCGTCTCCATCCTGCCCGAGACGATGGAGGACTCCCTGTGCTCCTCGCTGACTGCGGCTCCAGAGGTACGTCTCAAAAACGCAGAAGAGCGCGCAGGGATCAGCCGTTTAAAATGCGTTTTTGTTTCAAGGTTTCAGCCATGGAAACTCCAATCAGGTCTGAACCAGTAGCCCAAGACGACAAAACCAAACTTCTCAAGGCGGCTTTCCTGCAGTTCTGTCGGTGCGTCTCGTTTCTTTCATGCTTTTAAAACCAATCCGCTCTTTATTCCTCAACCTTATCCCAGTCATGAATGGAATGTGGTCTTCTGTCAGTAACGACCTGGTTGGAGCTCAGACAGTCACAGACGAGCTCTTCCCTGCGGATGGCGAGGACGGATCTGAGCTCGATAGCGTGGTCACTCAGATCAACCTGGACTTGGTGGATGACTATCCAGCATCTGACCCACGCTGGGCCGAGTCCGTCCCTGATGGTGAGCAGACGGGATGCGTGGATTTAAAAAGATTTTAGAATTATTTGGTGCTCGGAGAAGAGAATAAGTAAAAAGTTATGTTTGAAAACCTCACCCAAGAAATGATCACAGATATTTGGGGGTTTCATCTAATATCCCAGTAAGGCCTTTCAGCACCACATCTAAACCGCTGTTATGCCTTCAGTAGCTTCTCTTCATTCAAATGTTTTTGTTCTGCCAGAGAGCACTGGGCTTCCTCTCACCTCCCTCATCATCCTCCACCAGCTGGAGGACAAGATGAAGGCCCATGGCTGTTTCATGGACTTTCTCCACCAGGTACAAGCCTAAGAAGAAGCCTGTGAGAAGCTGTTATTGGTCTGATGCAGCTGCTCTGTTTGCTTTAACCCACATAAGCGTAGAGTGCCCGATGGCATAACAACAGTTATGCTAACATATTATGGCTGGTGTAGCTCCTAAATCAATAGCTCTACGACACCAGGACAAAAATGGGACTTCTGTGGCAGCTTGATCTGCAGCTTTGATCCTCTCCCGTCAGGTGGGTCTGTTGGAGCGGCTGAGGGAGGCGACAGTGCGCTCATCCTCAATGGCCACGCGCCTGCTGCTGTGCGAACATGCTGAGAAGCTTCAGGCTGCCATGGTGCTGAAGACCCACCACAGCAAACACCCAGAGCTGCTGAACAGGGCCATCAGCATTGCTCTGCAGAGGAACGCTGCTGCCGTGCCCCCAAGCCTCACTGCTGCTGACGTCTTCTTCAGAGAGGTTTGTGTCTGACTGTTGAGCCGCAGGTGCACAGCGGTGGTTTGTAAAGCTCTCTCTCTCTCCCTCCCCTCTCTCTCTCTCTCTCTCTCTCTCTCTCTCTCTCTCTCTCTCAGGTGTCTCAGATTTCCTCCGTGTTTGACTGCCTTCTGGAGGAGGAGGAGCGGACGCTGAAGGAGAACCCCGTTGAGTCGGTGCAGTGGGCTGAGGTGGTTCTGACAGTCAACAGCATAATTAAGGTGCAGTGCAGACACGGTTTGGTGGAAACGAGGCGTGGCGTGGTGGTACCGCAACACTGACGGCCTCCAACCTTGTCTCCCTGAAGGATGTTCTTCAAACTGCTGTTCAGTACAGAGAAACCAAGGCGTCCCTTTACCGACCTGCAGAGAAGGCTGCTGCAGAGCCCGAGTACGTCCCCTGGACAGGTACACCTCACTCAGCCGCCTCTCACTGACGTTCTCTGACCATTTAGAACCTGCAGTGTTCTGCTCCTTCATTCAGCTCCCTCTGAACATGTGTTCTCAAATGGGGGGACAACAATCTCAAGGTCAAAGAACACCAAGAATAACACTCTTGACCTTGATTTCTCCAGCCTCCGGGGGTGTTGGCGGCGTCCGGACTGTCATTTCCCGCCAGCATGAGCTCATCCTGCGCTCCGTGTACCCGCACGCTGACTCGGAGCTCCGCAGCGCTCTGTGCGAGCAGCTGGTGGCGCTGTTGGACATCTACCTGAGCGGCTACGTGGCGCAGCTCACCTCCCTGCAGCAGCAACAGGAGCGCTACAACAGCCTGGAGATGGAGTACAGCCAGCGGCGCTCCGAGCTACTGGCCCCCCTCCGTAAGTTCTTCCAGGTCCACAGATTCTGTGGGTTCTTTTTTTTTTTTTCCCACCCGGTTTCCACTGGATATTTGCTGTTTTAACCTGTGCTGCAGTGGATCTGGGCCAGTATCAGTGGGTAGCCGCCCTGGCTGAGAAATACTGCGACTTTGACATCCTGGTTCAGATGTGCGAGCAGACCGACAACCAGAGCCGCCTGCAGCACTACATGGCCAAGTTTGCAGACCAGGTACCCCCAACTAACGCTGAGTCAGCAGTTCACACCTCCCACTGGATCCATTATGAACGAATCAACAACTTTATTAGTAGTTTTTTTTTTTAAAGTTGCACATTAATGAGTGAAAAGGTTGATGGTTTAAGTGCGTCTCACGTCCTGCTTGCAGAACTTTGCAGACTTCCTCTTCCGCTGGTATATGGAGAAGGGGAAGAGGGGGAAGCTGCTGTCCCAGCCTGCCACCCAGCACCATCAGCTCGCCAGCTTCCTACAGTCGCACCAGCACCTGAGCTGGCTGCACCACATCCACGTCCACGATTACCTGAGTGTATGGGACGGACGGACACACACACACACGCCTTTGCAGCTGATATGTTAATGTGTTTTCTGTCTCTGCAGGCTCACTCCACCCTCTACAACCAAGGCAACATGGAGACACGCTACTTTGTGAAGAAGAAGACTCTGCTGGGGCTCAGCAAGTTGACGCTGCTGGCATCCGACCTGCAGGAGGAGGAGCTCGGCAGGCAGGTCGACGGTAAACGCCGACTCCTGTCTTCTAATGTGACACACCTGCAGCATTTCTAGGCGTTGAAACGAGTCTTTCCCTGCAGACATTGTTGAGCAGGAACGCTTCCTCCTGCATCAGGAGACGCTGCCTCGGCAGCTGCTGGAGGAGAAGCAGCAGAACCCCGACACCATGCCTGTGCTCAGCGCCCAGAACCTCATCCAGGTGAAACCTCCTCCCAGCGTGGGAGAGAAATACCGCTGACATTTCAACCCATAGTGGGAGCTTTGTCCTAGTGCAGGAAAACCACATATTTTCTCCATTTTAAATCAAATTTGCTGTGCACCAGGATCTGATTCTCTACTGCGATCCAAAGCGAGTCTCTTTCAAAACCCTCTCCCGTGTTTCTCTGTAGTTGTACATCTGCGACGACAACAGACGAGCCAACGAGTACGACTTCAAAAAGGCCCTGGATCTTCTGGAGTACATCAATGAGGTGACCTCCTGGCAGCCGACAGCGCCTCTTTGAGCTCCGCTAGCGCTGGCTAACGTAGCGCTGGCTAACGCAGTGCTGGCTCACGTAGCGCTGGCTAACGTCAGTTTTCCGTTGCAGGATGATGACGTGGACACGGAAACATTGAAGTGTGAGATTTTTGGCAAAGCGCTCAGGAGAGACGAGTGAGATCCTTTGGTGTTTGAGAACAGTCTGCGTTGAAGGACAGCCCTTTGTGCTGACTGGTTATTTTCGTTCTTTGTTTACCCAGCTGGTCCACGGCTGAGGGAACAGATGACCCTCTGGAAGCTGCCAAAGACAGTATCTTTGTCAAGATACTCCTCAAACTCATGCAGGAAGGTGAGAAATGTTAACTGAGCTTCATTTAATGTCGAAAAGCGCAGCAGGAAAGATCGAAACTTAACTTCTGAAAGTAGCTGATAATCACAATGGCAGTGTTTTGTTTGTCCCCTCAGGCGTGACTCTGCAGACGTACCTCCCTGAGGTCAAAGATCTGCTCGATCTGGATGAGCTGAGCAGTTTGAAGTCCAAACCTTCCTTCGAGTTTGTGCTTCGAGCCAATTATGAGCATTACCTGCAAACCCAGGCGTGAAGCCGGACGGACCGCGTCTCCTCCCACTTCTGACCAGCCGTCAGAGTTGTAATCATTTCAGGATTTGTAATAATTTTGTGCTTTTCTAAATAAATTGGTTGCTTTTTCTGTACAGTTGCCTCATGTTTGATGAAAACCCGGGAAACCAATCAAATATGGAAGTCTTTTTTTTGTGCGTTCTTTTGACGCTGACCTAGTGGAGGATCCATCTCTGCAGATCCTCCAGGTCCTGACTCCTGGTCCTGGTTCTGATGTCATCCTGATGTAATCAGCTCTTCCATTTACAGGAGACAAGGCGGTCAGATCAATATCTGCAAATTAAAGTCGTTATATTGTCAAATGTTTGAAATGCTGAATCAGCCTGGACTGATGTGGTCCTGTGTGTGTGTGTGTGTGTGTGTGAACTCTGCTCTCGCTCCATACACGGGCTCCCACGGCCCCGGGGGGACTTCCTGTCCATATTTGGGCCCCCGACCTCGAGCGCCTCCGTGAGCACACGCGCGACCACCCTCCCGCGTGACCAAATATGGACGAAGAAGCGTTGGAATTCCAGTGGAACAGCCGGGCATTCCTCGCGGCTGCCGCGGTGTGGGTGGCGTGGACGGGCAGAGGCGCATATAAGCGCCGCGGTGGCCTCCGACCGTCACCCCGTCCATCGGAACCAGGACCGGCACAGCGTCCTCACTGACGGCCGGAGACCAGCAGGAGGTAAGCGGCCTGTGGAGGGAGTTCAGGGGAATCATCTGGAGCAGCGAAAATCTGCTTGGTTTGAAAATGGAGTCCACTCAGGAGCGGTCAGCAGCGGAACCGAGCCCGGTTCTGTTTCTCTCCGGCGGCTTTTATTTTGACACTTGACAGGTATCCGGAAGCGACTTGATGCGTTGAAACGTTGCCGAGAATTTATTTTTACATGGTGGGGAAAAGAAGCAGTAATAAACATTTAAATGTAATTTTAGGAGAGATTTTACTGCCAATTATGACTCAACAGCAACGTGAGGATATTCTAAATAAATCTGATTCTGAATAATCAACCAGAAAATGTTATATATAAATCAATTTAAATGCTTTTATTCATTGTAAACTTAACTAAAAACATTAATTTTACTAAATTTTACGAAAACAAAACACACCTGATTCTCTGCAACTCTGCATAAAATTCAAGATGCACAAAACATGTTTGTCAATTACTCTTCTTTCCAGCTGTAGGATTACAGATGTGAATGTAACATCTAGTCTCATGATATGAGTGTGTGTGCACACAAGCTAACCAGCTCTGAACTTCTGCTTCCAGAATCTGCAAACATGTGTGACGACGACGAGACCACTGCGCTGGTGTGCGACAACGGCTCTGGCCTGGTGAAGGCTGGCTTTGCGGGTGACGACGCCCCCAGGGCCGTGTTCCCCTCCATCGTGGGCCGCCCTCGTCACCAGGTACTCCAGAGCTGCTCATCCACCCGACCTCTGACATTAGCCGGATGTTAGTAGCGTAGAGTAATTAAGAAATGGTCTTAGCTGTTGTTGCTCCTCTTAGGGCGTCATGGTGGGCATGGGTCAGAAGGATTCCTACGTGGGGGACGAGGCCCAGAGCAAGAGGGGCATCCTGACCCTGAAATACCCCATTGAGCACGGCATCATCACCAACTGGGATGACATGGAGAAGATCTGGCACCACACCTTCTACAATGAGCTACGTGTGGCCCCCGAGGAGCATCCCACCCTGCTGACGGAGGCCCCGCTCAACCCCAAAGCCAACAGGGAGAAGATGACCCAGATCATGTTTGAGACCTTCAACGTGCCCGCCATGTACGTGGCCATCCAGGCCGTGCTGTCCCTCTACGCCTCCGGTCGCACCACTGGTGAGTCTGCACGCTGACACCAGCTTCTCCACCTGTCTGACCTTCAAAGTCCACACCTTATATAGATTATATATTATTGAACTACATGTACACAAACATCAGCCTTACCTCGTGTGTGTGTGTTCTCAGGTATTGTGTTGGACTCCGGCGACGGTGTGACCCACAATGTGCCCATCTACGAGGGTTACGCTCTGCCTCACGCCATCATGCGTCTGGACTTGGCTGGACGAGATCTGACCGACTACCTCATGAAGATCCTCACCGAGCGCGGCTATTCCTTCGTCACCACTGGTGAGCACAAAGCCAGCTTCTTTTCTACTTCAGACCCTTCCCAAACAGTTCCCTCAGCAGTATCCTTCTCTCTCTCCATTCCCAGCTGAGCGGGAGATCGTGCGGGACATCAAGGAGAAGCTTTGCTACGTTGCTCTGGACTTTGAGAACGAGATGGCCACCGCCGCCTCCTCCTCCTCCCTGGAGAAGAGCTACGAGCTGCCGGATGGTCAGGTCATCACCATCGGCAACGAGCGTTTCCGCTGCCCCGAGACCCTGTTCCAGCCCTCCTTCATCGGTGCGTAGTGTGATCTGCACATCTGAATGCTGCCTGGAATCATTTTACAATGAACATAAAGCAAATAAATCCTTTGATCTGAATCTGAACAGGGATGGAGTCTGCTGGCATCCATGAAACTGCCTACAACAGCATCATGAAGTGTGATATCGACATCCGCAAGGACCTGTATGCCAACAATGTGCTGTCTGGCGGCACCACCATGTACCCGGGGATCGCTGACCGCATGCAGAAGGAGATCACAGCTCTGGCTCCCAGCACCATGAAAATCAAGGTATCACACACAAAAATACTCTGAGACTTCCCTCATTAGAGGTATGACCAAACTAATTATAATAAAGTACAGCTGATCAGACATGAAATGAGCAGCAAAAACTGAAAAATTGCCTCATAATAAATAATTGAAAAGTACCTCATTTTGGCCGCTAGAGGGCGACAGAGATCATTGTTGACGTGATTACCCCTCTCGTGCAGATCATCGCCCCACCTGAGCGGAAGTACTCCGTCTGGATCGGCGGCTCCATCCTGGCCTCCCTCTCCACCTTCCAGCAGATGTGGATCAGCAAACAGGAGTACGATGAGGCAGGTCCCAGCATCGTCCACCGCAAGTGCTTCTAAGCCCTAAAAGGCCCCCAGAAGCAGCTCAGCATCTGGGGCCGTGAAATGCAGCTGTCCTGGGACCCTGAAGCTCTAGTGTCTCCTGTACATACATTATTTATTTTCTGTTATATGTGGTATTTTAGTGCGTGGGGTGCTTGTGAAACCAAAGTGAATGTTGGATTTGTAACCAGATGTCCTCCAGCTGAGTCAGTGGAGAGAAAAATGAAAAGACCAAAAAGAAGAAACAAATAAAATTCCTCTATTTTCATGTACTACCAGTTTCAGAGGGTTTGTTTTGGGGTTTTTTTTTAACCCTGAAAACATCCAAAAACCACCAGATATCTGCTTTTACTGGCCAGACTCATCTGAATCTCTTGAAGCCAAACAGCAAACAGAACTCTGCTTCAAGTGTGCAGATTTGCATGGAATTCCCTCACCAGTGACCGACTCACCGTCCTCACATCCACCACAGCGCTCACGAGTTTAGGTAGAGCACAGCGGCACACATCAAATAGTGCGAATAAAACCGCTAGCACGTAGTTTATAGGAGGTTTTTTCCGCATAACACGTTTTTATTTTGAAAATGGTACCGAAGAGTAGTTCACCTGTTTTAGACTGTTGCGATCTGTATAAAATAGGGAGGGAAAAGAAGTCTACAGGTGGAGAAACTCTGCTCTCAGGAGTGTAGGCAGTAATAGACCTGCATCAGTTCCAGGCTGCAGGGAAAAATAAGACCAGGCAGCAGGTCTGAGGATCAAAAGATCAAAGAAGCTTTGACGTTTAGTCTTTCGATGCTCAAAGGTCAAAGGAACTTTTATATAAAGCAACATATTAGATCACAACTATTATTTTACACTATTACGGCGGTCCTCTATACTACTGGTAGAGATTAACTTCCACCACAGTCAGCAACTAGAAGAAATACAAAATATAAGGTAAGATTCTGAAAACAAGAGGCATGATTCTCTTTACAAAACAAGTGTCAAATAAATGTTCCTGCCAAGCGCAACATTCAAGCATGTGAACGAAACTCCAGATGAAAACAGCTGAGGTGACACAAGCTAACCAGCTCTGAACGTCCGCCTCCAGAATCTGCAAACATGTGTGACGACGACGAGACCACTGCGCTGGTGTGCGACAACGGCTCTGGCCTGGTGAAGGCTGGCTTTGCGGGTGACGACGCCCCCAGGGCCGTGTTCCCCTCCATCGTGGGCCTCCCTCGTCACCAGGTACTCCAGAGCTGCTCATCCACCCGACCTCTGACATTAGCCGGATGTTAGTAAACCGTAGATACGTTAGGGAAAGCTCTCACCTGCTTGTTGCTCTTCTCAGGATGAAATAAGTGATATGGGTAAGAGAGGGTACTACGTGGGGGACGAGGCCCAGAGCAAGAGGGACGTCCTGACCCTGAAATACCCCATTGAGCACGGCATCATCACCAACTGGGATGACATGGAGAAGATCTGGCACCACACCTTCTACAATGAGCTACGTGTGGCCCCCGAGGAGCATCCCACCCTGCTGACGGAGGCCCCGCTCAACCCCAAAGCCAACAGGGAGAAGATGATCCAGATCATGCTGGAAACCTTCAATATGCCCTCTATGTTTGTGGCCGTTCAGGCCGTGCTGTCCCTCTACGCCTCCGGTCGCACCACTGGTGAGTCTGCACGCCGACACCAGCTTCTCCACCTGTCTGACCTTTAAAATCTCTACATCCTGTTGGAAAGGAGCCGAACCGAAGGCTTAAATTAGTGCATATCTGATTTTAGCCTTCGATCTTTACATCTTTGTTGAACTTAAACAACATGCATGCATTCTTTGTGGTTATTTCATCAGGTGAGGATGTATAGGTACTTGCATATGTTTGATCTTTACCTATATAAACATGTTCTCAGGTATTGTGTTGGACTCTGGTGAAGGTGTGACCCACAGTGTGCCCGTCTACGAGGGTTACGCTCTGCCTCACGCCATCATGCGTCTGGACTTGGCTGGACGAGATCTGACCGACTACCTGGTGAAGATCCTCACCGAGCGTAACTATTCCTTCGTCACCGCTGGTGAGCACAAAGCCAGCTTCCTACTTTAGACCCTTCCCAAACAGTTCCTTCATCAATGTGGGGTCTCTTCATTCCAAGCTGAGCGGGAGATCGTGCGGGACATCAAGGAGAAGCTTTGCTACGTTGCTCTGGACTTTGAGAACGAGATGGCCACCGCCGCCTCCTCCTCCTCCCTGGAGAAGAGCTACAAGCTGCCAGACGGTCAGGTCATCACCGTCGGCAACGAGCGTTTCCGCTGCCCCGAGACCCTGTTCCAGCCCTCCGTCATCGGTGCGTAGTGTGATCAGTTAGTTTGGAATCACATTACAATTTAGATAAAAGAAAATTACTTTCATCTGAATCTGAACAGGAGTGGAGTCTGCTGGCATCCATGAAATTATCTGCAACAGCATCAGCAAGTGTGATATCGACATCCACAGGGACCTGTATGCCAACAGCGTGCTGTCTGGCGGCACCACCATGTACCCAGGTATCGATGAACGCATGCAAATGGAGGTCACAGCTCTGGCTCCCAGCACCATGAAAGTCAAGGTATCACACACAAAAATACCAATAATGTGTTAGAAAACCTGGCAGCTAGATTTCCCTCACTTTCTCTATAACCTGAATAATCAAGAAACATTCAATTAAACTGATCATAACAAATTACAGCTGATCAGACATGATCACAGGAGCAGCAAAAACAGCTGAAAAATTGTTGCAGAATAAATTTAAAAAAATAATTATTTTCGACCGCTAGAGGGCGACAGAGCTAACCATTGACGTCATTTCCTCTCTCGTGCAGGTCGTCGCCCCACCTGAGCGGAAGTACTCCGTCTGGATCGGCGGCTCCATCCTGGCCTCCCTCTCCTCCTTCCAGCAGATGTGGGTCAGCAAACAGGAGTACACCGAGGTCGGGCCCTGCATCGTCCACCGCAAGTGCTTCTAAGCCCTGAAAGGCCCCCAGAAGCAGCTCAGCACCTGGGGCCGGGAAATGCAGCTGTCCTGGGACCCTGAAGCTCTGGGCTCTACTTTTTCATCTGTGAATCGTGTCTGGAATGCTTATAAAACCAAACGAATGTTGGATTTACAAACGGACGCAGCTCCAGCTCGACAGACTCAGAGTCACTGGAGATGAAAAAGGAAAAGACGAAAGAAGGAGACAAATAAAACCCCTATATTTTCATGTGTTTTATAGTATTAAAATAAATCTCGCCGCGGCATCACATGCCAAAGATTTCCTAATATTAAAACACTACTGACTCAGACTGACTCCCCATCAGCACTCACGACCTTGGACTGACCTGTCAGACACCACGTGACTGTCTTCATCTGGAATTCTCCACAGCTTCTCTCCACCTGAAAAAGACAAAAATGCGTGAACCAGAAGTGTCCGCCGCTCTTGTCCCACTCCTAAATGAACAGTTTGGGTTATTTTAATTTGTAGATACACGCACAACTAGTGGCGATGAAGATTGACGTCATTTCCCGCTACATGCTTTTATTTTGAAGCGCACACCGGATTCAGTTTGCTGTATAAGTCGCTCCTCGTCCGATTGCGGTCAGAAAAGCGGGTCGATCCTCGACGCATCACGGCTGGACCGAAGGTTCGGGCTGGCTCTCAGATCAGATCGGACCGCTTTGAAATGTGATCTGGATCAACACTCCTAATTCTGAACCTAATATCCGGCCGCCGGTTTAAATTCTAACCCGCAGCGTGTTTGCAGACCGGGATTAACGGAACAGGTAGGTAAACCTGAACGGGTTGTTGTTGTCATTGCTGTTGTTTTTTTAAATTTACTGTTAATTTTCTAAGACAATATTTGTATATTTTGCACATTTTTTGTAAGTAATTGATTATTTTTTTTCCGGTTGTGAAGGACGATGTTTTTAGGGTGTGACTGTAAATAAACCACGTATCTGCATAAGATGTGTTGGCAAAAATCAGCTGTTTAATGCTACTCTGGCGTTACATTACAAATTATATTTAAAGTGGCTTTTTTTGTTAGATTGTTACTACGTGAATAAAATCGGAAGGGGAAGGAGATGTGTAGCTGGAGAAACTGCTGTCTTTCCACTCACAGATCAGTTGTAGTCGGACTGTAATCAGCCTCAATCCTCCTTGACTCCCACTGTAATCTGACGTGGTCGCCCACGTCACTAATGAGCTGCAGGTATGTCTTCTTTCATCTCTTCAGGAACCATGGTGACCAAGAAAATCCGGACAGAGTACATGAAAAGGTTCAGGGATCCAAAGTGGGAGACTTTCTCCAAGTGCTACGAGGACTCGCTGAAGTACCGGCTGACGCGGCGGGTGATGGAGCACTCCCACAAGCCCTGGTTCTGGGACGGCTGGGACGGCGGCTCGGACTCCAGCGGCTGGTCCACACCGAGGCTGAGCAGCAACAGGGTCGCGCCTCTGTCCCTCCCACCGCCAACGTCCTTGGAGACACATCAGAGGTGGTCCGGTCCGGGAGCGGAGCTGCGTCCTGAGGACGAGGAGGCCGAGGAGGTGAAGGAGGTGGAGGAGGTGGAGGCCGTGGATGCTGCTCAGGCTGCAGGTGCACAAACCCCTCACGCTCTTTCTTTCATTGCGTTATACAGTGAAGATGCACATATTTTCCAAATTTAACCACAAAAATGGAGTATTAATTCCCTGGAAAAGGTTTCCTGCCAGAAGAGAAAAACCTTCTACAGGAATTCTGTGTCTTCTGTGTTGTAGGAAATGGCGTAGACGAAGGCAGCGGCGCCGCAGCGGTGGCGGTGCCGGATAACTGCCGACCATCTGATGACGCAGAGACGGACAACGGACCTGCTGACACGGGCTCTTCAGACGGCGAGCCTGGAAACCCACCAGTAGGGCCGCGCCACCGCCGCCGCAGCCCGCGGTCCGAGCCGGGACACCAGAACGGTTCTGCACGCAAGCCGCCGCGAGCAAAGAGCCAACCGGCAATCAGCACCAAGGAGATCCACAGGACCGCCCGCCAGGACCAGACTGAGAGACGCACAGAGGTCAGGAGGACGCCCAGTCGTTACTTTTATGTTTTAACACACCACAGATGCATCACGTTCTGTCTTTAAAAATGCAGAAATGTAAAGAATTTGATCATGAGGCGTATAATGTTAATTCAGAGCCCCGCGGGCCACACCGAGAGGCCTCACGGGCCGCATGTGGCCCGCGGGCCGCAGGTTGGGGACCCCTGCTGTAATGGATCACAGGACACCAAAAGAGTGAAGCTGTGCCACCCAACACGCCGCAGACATTAATAATAGAGCACAGATCCCCCCCCACCTCTCTCCTTTCAGAGCACATCAGAAGCCCGCCTTCAGACTCACAGGGGACCCAGCAAACGCGGCTCCAACCTGGACCGGCGGCGGGCGCGATCAGCTGACCTGGAGAAGGCGGTGAAGCAGTCGCAGCTGACTCCGGTGGAGGACCGCTGGGTGACCGAGTACATGCGATGCTTCTCTGCTCGCCTCAGGTAGAGGCAGCCGTGTTGGGGGTCACTGAGACGAACAAGACAAACCAACAACTTTTTCTTTTATCTTCTATTAAGTCTAAGAAGTAAGATCAAACTCTAAATTACCCATCAGTCTCAGAGGTTCCGTTGGTCTTCTCAAAGTCATATTCCACTTGTTTTAAGGTTAAAATGAAAAGAAATATCATTTTGAATTTAACTTGATATGTTGCTCTACAGCAGTGTGCAAAGAAACAAGGGGGCTTGCAATTATTCATGGTAAATTATAAAATACCTTTAAGAAATAAACCCTGATAGAAAACTTCTTTTTCTTAAGAAAAAACAAAGCTGAGTTTAAAAGTCTGGACTGAAAATGTGTCCCCATGCGTCCTTGAAGTGAGCATGAGCGTCCACAGGAGGGCGCTGTTACCCCATCCTGGGATATCGTCATAAACGTGTTCATTAGTTAATTTAACCCCTCAATCTTCGTGACCATGAAATGATTGATTGGTTCATAACTTTAAAAAGTAACTTTTATGTTTTAAAAAAACTACACGATTTGTTTCCCTAAACACACCTTAATGTGCACCTAGGATTATTATAATAAGTATTGCCACAAAAATGGTGCACAATCTCACAATCTGTCTTGTTTTTATAACCGAGACGATACTTCAGGTCAAGTGTAATATCCGTTTAGTGCAGATTAAATAATGTGACTCACTCTCCTGTTAATAATATGCACTAAACCATTTGAAAACACTCATTAATTCAGAGTAGTAATTAATTAATTCCAAGTAGTTTTCTATCTAAATAATAGGTTTTATAGTGACAAATATTGTATCATTAGACCTAAACACCCACTCCCTGAAAAAGATAAGAAATATAAAGTATGTAAATGTTTCTAAAACATTCTCAGCAGTTTTTTGCTGGTGTGATCAAAGATTCTGAGGGCTAACCTTTCTATTTCACATATTTTGAGTAAAACTTTGAATGCACAAATACACTGAATGTTTATTTTACACAAACTCAAGCTGAATGTACAGATATTTCTGCACAAATTTAAACCTTCCTTTCTGTGAAGAGTCTAGATTTACACTTGTGAACTTTTGAGAGGCAGCAAATATGACCGTTGACTAATTCTGTGTTCAAACAATGTTCAGGTTCAATACAGATTCATTTATGAATGTTGTAATGCTAAATGTTAAGATTTTAAAAGATAAAATAGGAAATGTTCAGGTTCAGAAGAGAGTTATGGCCAGTTGGAATCTTAATCTTTAAAAAAAAATGTGTTAAATGGTCATAATGATCTTCCACAGATGATCTGTAAATGTGTTGATATTTCTCAGGTTAGGAATAAACATGTCACTTGTGACTTTCTGTTTTAGTTTTTGAAGAATTAAGTTCTAAGACTGTGACAATCGGGAAATGTTAAAATGTGGTTTTTAGTCTGACGGCTGTAAAACCAGCTTGTATTTCTCTGCAGGGAATTTCACCTGCAACCATGTTTACATGTTTCCTTGCTGCATCCAAATGTGAACACCATGTTTTCACACATGTCAATAAATCATCTTTGAATAGTCTGCTTTTGTCATTTAGATGAAGCGACGCATTAAACTCCAGGACGGAGCAGTTGGTTCTGCAGGAGGCAGCAGCTGCGCCGCAGAAGCTCCGCAAACCAGTTCAACCTCTAAGACCGCTGATTGGCGTCTGATTGGATTAAAGAGCAGCTCACGCCGTCTCAATCCGTTTCCCCAGCAACAAAACCAGCAGGAAGCCTGACTGAAACGTCTTCACGTTTAATGCTTACAGCATAAAGACACAAATATGCCGTCAGTTCGTGGCTGATGTGCAGTCTGACATCGTCCTCAAACTCAAAAAATGAGCCGAAACATCAGCGTCAAAGAAAAAAAGTCAGTAAAAAATGTTAGAAATTCCCAGCAAAAATGAGAAAAAAATTAAAATCTGATTTTAAAAAAATAAATAAATAAATAGGGTCATGAGGGGAGTCCTGCAGCCAGGATGCTGCCCATCAGAGTCCGATCCTTCAGCGCGTTTTCCACATCCTTCTCCTCGATCTTCAAGAACACCTACAGGAGGAAACAGAGCAGGGAACACAGGTGAGGTCCAGGCTGGAGTGGAGGTCCCAGCCTCAAGAGGTTCAGGCGTAGATGCCGAGCATCCTCTTTGAGCAAGATGCTTCAGCTGCAAACACGGAGCCTCAACCTGCCGGCTCCCGTCTGCGCGGCGCCGTGCGTACCTTGGTGAGTCGAGCCTCTTTGGCCTTCTTTAATGCAAAGATCCCTCTGCTCTCCAGGAGGCTGCAGAGGGACAAACACTCGCCCTGACCCACCGCAGACACCTGCCGCCGGGCACACAAGCGGCTGTACACCTCGTGGAGCTGGAAGACACGCGTGCACGCAAACGAGCTGTCAGCGAGAACCCAGCTGGAGGATGACATCAGCGGCGTGCTCCTGCAGGAGGAGGCCACCCACCTTCCCCAGGACCACCTCTTTGGTCTTTCCGTTGCGGATGAGCAGCAGCAGGCAGCAGACCAGGAGCTTCTGCTGAAGGGGGAAGCTCTCGGCCTCGGCGCCGCTGCCGTGGGACGCCATGCGGTCGCCGTACACCTCGGAGAGCACGCGGGCCACCTGGGGAAGGCTGACCTTGGACGCTGCACACAGCGGGAGACGGGAGGCGTTCAAACCTTCCTGGAGCCGCGCCTTCACGGACACAAACCTCAGCCAGAGCGGAACTCACCTTTGGCGTCGTCCCTCTGACCCGACTCTTTCTTCCTCTCGTCAGACTCCACGACCTCGACGGCCCTCCTGGAAAGAAAGCCGAGGCTCACTCCAGATGCAGAGACACCGGCCTTCCCAATGTCGACACAGTGACCTGAACTGCAGGATACCCGCTTTCTAATCCCCACCTGCAGATGTCCAAGGCCTTTCTGGCATCGCCCGACACCGCTGACACCTTTCTGGCGCAGAACTGGACGGCTGAAGCTTCCATGATCCCGCCGGCTGAAGCCTGGGGAGACGAGCATCACCAGACCCGTCAGCATGAGCCAAAACCATCAAAAAACCGCACAAGACGCTTCACATTTCTGCTTCTGCGCACCTGAGCGAGTCTGTCCTGGACAATGGCGATAAGCTCCTCTCTGCTGTAGGGAGGGAAGTGCAACAGCTGGGGGCGACACTGAGGGCGGGCCTGCAGCCGAGGCAGGATGCGGTCAGTGAGATCCAGAGCGTTGGCGACGCCAATGAGGCAGAGGCGGGAGTTGGGCAGGTACGGCCATTCAAAGATGGTGTAGAGGACATCCTGGGCTTTACTGTCGAGCTGGTCCATTTCATCCAGGACAAGAAGACTGGGGAGAGAAAGGCAGAACATCAGTCATCACCTCAGCCTCATCTGGGACACCTTACGTCAGGGCATGACAGGAAACTCACACGGCAGGCCCGCGGGCGGACAGGAACCTCTGCAGCCCCTTCTGTCCACCAGGTGCTTTCAGTTTATCGGCCAGCAGTGGGAAAATGGCGTGAGAGCTCCTTAGAGTCATGCAGTTTACCATCACGCACTGCACAGCCGACAGCCGGGCCTGGGACAGATAAAACAATTCGATTAAACGTCCACTAGGTGTGGCTGTGGGTCGACAGAAAAGCCCCACGGTCGATGGGAAAAGGAAGATTTTAGCTGATAATGGAGCAACTATGCAAAGACACAAAGTAACAGCCTTTTTGAGCTGTATTTGTGCTGTTGGCGTACCTTCATTTCATGGAGAACACAGTTAAGGCAGGCAGTCTTGCCCGTCCCCGGGGCTCCAGAGATGTAGAGGCTGCCAGGGCGACGCTGCAGGACTTTCTCCTCCAGGAACGACCTGATGGATTCCCGCTGGGCCTCGCGGGACAGGAGCCTGTCTGGGATGGCGGTGTGGAGCGCCTGCTTCACACCCTGAAACTTTGACTCTGTCGCAAAACAAGGCGGCTCAAAAATTCTGCATTTTTTTTCCTTCAGCATCAAAACATTCTGAACAGATCCAACCGTCTTCCTTTAGAAAACAGAACAGCATTTACCTTTATCAAAGACACGCGCAACTGGTGGCTGCCTGTCAGAGTCTTGGGGTGCGGGGCCTCTGCAGGGCGTCTCCTGGTGCCGTGGCGATGGCTGAGCAGGAGAGCAGGGCTGCGCTGGCGACAACGGCACCAGCTGCCGGCGGGCTGAAACTGGAGAATTCTCATCAAAGCGGAGCTTTCGGGGCGACGCCAGAGACGGCTTGCTCTGCTTCGGAGGGGAACCTAACGTGCCGGGACTGAGGTTGCAGCCATTGTCGTCCCCTTTGGAAACAGAAGCAGAATAATCGTGAATTCCAGATTACATGTGAAAATAGAGGACAATAAACTCTGAGAGGTGCTCACCTGTGCGTTTTCTGGGGCTCAGTGGAAGACGTGGCTGCAGGCTGGGTGATGGAGGCGGAGCTGCAGGACGTCTGGGCGACAGAGGGGTGGTCCGGTGAGCCGAGCGTCTCGGGGAGAGCGGTCTGATCCGGGTCAGGGTCTGGGTGATGAACTGGGGATCGGGCTTGGTCGGTGAATGGACCAGAGGCTGTGTTACGTGGGGCGCCTTGGAACGTGAGGAAACTCTGCAGGACTTGCGGCGAGGGAAGGCCAGCGTGGGTTGAACGTGGCCCTGAGAGCGAGTGCTGGGCATCTGAAACACACATGTCCTTGCTCACAGCTGGAGATTTCAGCATTTTTTATACAAAAAAAATTGACACTAAGACACATCCGTTCAACAGGTCATGCACATTTAAGTCTAAGCATAATAGCATAAAAGAACCCTCTGTTAGCATCTTAGATTTCAGCAAGAGCAATGGACAAAAAAGTAACTCAAATAAATGTAAGGCTAAACTCCAGGAATCATGCAGTTATTGTTATTCTTTTACTATGGCCGAGAGATTCGTGAATTATTTGGCCTCATGATTCAAATACTTTTTTTTAAGGATAAACATGTTGCAGAATAAACGAGTCTTTCTCAGATGGCGCCAAATGGAAAAAGCGGCTGTTTTCACGTAAACGCCACCACGACACTCGAGGTTCCTCTAAAACCTACAACTGATTAACATGAAACCTCAGATGTTGTAAATTATCCAAATATGAGGTGAAAATGTGCATATTTTTTGTATTCAGACAATAGAACGCTAGCTCTCAGGAATGCAGGACTTCCGGTTACGAGCAATTATTTTCTGCATTTTTATCAGTTCGGCTAATGTACTGAAGAGAAATGTACCTTTCTGGAAAATCGCGGAAAGGAAAACTTCCTTCCAGGTGAATTTTGGATGTTATTTCTTCTCTGGAAGCCTCCTCTATCTCCTTTGTGCGCGTCCTTCTACAGACTGGGCTCGAACGCGCCAAATCTTTCTCGCGATCAGCTGGGTCTCCCGTCGCTGGCCTCTGATTGGCTTGTCGTGGACATGAAATGACGTAAACTCCGTTCATTGGTTCGGCCACGAGACGGATGTTACGTCATATCTAATCAACAAAGTTGTGGCGGGAGACTCACGAAAATACGCTTTTGGTATAACATGTAGAACTTTTTAACAGCAGATCATTTATAACGACGTTCCGTCAGATCGAGGTTAACTGTTATAAAAAATGAATGTTCTGTAATATCATAAAAGGTAGAACCAACTGCTAATATTTTAGTGCTAATGCAACTTTCTTCTTCGTTTTTTCTTTTATCGTGATGGCGCCACTTACAGTTTAGGAAAAGTTCTTGTCTTATTATTACGACAATGAAAACGATGGAGTTTACAGGCATTGATAAGTAAATAACCTTGGCCTAATTTGAGGTTATGGCTTAATGACGATCATTACATTCATATAAAACGTGTGACAACCAGTGCGCTGATGCCCTGAGGATGAATTACTGCATTTATGGGTACACCGTTACATTTCCCCTATAGATAAGGATAGGGAGCAGCCCTTTGACGGGATAAGAAGGAGCAAGACCAAGCATGAGGTGAACAGAAAAGTTTTATTTTTTACAAAAGAATCTCAGCTGTCATTCAGATGTAAGACTAGAACTCTGAGAAAGAGGAAATTAGGATTGCCAGTGAAAGAAAAGCAGCTGTATTTGGGCAGAAATGGAAGACACCATAAAAGAGGATAAACAAAGTAGAAAGAGAAAACACTGTCTTTGGACATTTCAGATTTTATTTTGGCCCGTAAGCTCCGCACCAGTAGGCGGCGATAATCCTCCTGTGAACGCGAGGTAGAAACAAAAGAAGAAGAACGAGAAGTGACAACTTCCGGAGTTTCTCGGCGGCATTTGAGAAACCGACGAGTGACGTCACGAGTGGGTTTACGCTCGGCCGTGGAGAGCAGTGATCGGTAGCTGGCGGTGTTGAGGCTATCAGTTCATGTTGCTGCTGTTGGGCCGCAGAGTTACGCTGTCATTCGTAAACAGATTCACTGCCAGCTCTCTATCTTCACTGTCGCCGCCAGTTTTCATCAGCTCTCGACTTATTAAATTCAGAGTTACACACAGCTGCTTCTTAGTGAGCACTGCGGTCCGTAACAGA
The DNA here is from genome assembly GCA_016586285.1 of Arothron firmamentum. Classification (NCBI taxonomy): domain Eukaryota; kingdom Metazoa; phylum Chordata; class Actinopteri; order Tetraodontiformes; family Tetraodontidae; genus Arothron; species Arothron firmamentum. Next base: position 42,488 of record BJFM01000125.1, read on the forward strand.
GGAACCATGCCCGAAAGAAGGCCCTTCGTACGGTTACCAACTGACGTTTACCCCGTCAACTATGGCTTATGTCTGAAGCCCGACTTGATCGACTTCACCTTCGAGGGCAAACTGGAGGCACTGGTGGAGGTGCGTGTACCGGAAAGCGTGTCTATGTACATGGATGTAATTGTCTGCATGGTGGGATCCCGTTATGTAACCAGCTCGACCAGCTCGTTACCAGCGGCTAACCGATTCGTAACCTGTTAGCTACTAGCCAAGCACTTGTTTCCTGTGTGATGGCATTGGAAGATGTTAGCTTATACACACGTAAACTGGCATTTTCTTTTCCCTGTAATTTCCATACAGGCCCTTGGCAGCAAAGAATAAGTAGTTACGAATTAAGGTCTCAATTTCTCTAATTAGGCATAAGCTAATCGAAGCTAACTAGCAATACTGTCCACTGGACACATCAGACTTGCACTCTCATTTAGCTTAGCAACAAGCCAGCTAACGTCAGTTGGCACCACGGTTGATGTTTGTAGTGCTGTGTCAGAGTAGAACACCGTTGGCTTATTGGAATTAAAAACACTAATCACAACTTTTCAATCAGACGCTGATTTCGAATTGTGATCGAGGATGCGCTTGCGGCAGTGTTTGCTAAATCACATCTATCTTTGAAAGCCTCCTCCCACCCTCTGCGTCACTAATTGTCGAAATTTACATATATCACAACTTTTAAATATGAAATTGTTAACAAAAATTATAGAATGATAATTATTATATATTAAGAACAAAATGAAATTAAATTTCTTTAATGTGTTGACCCAGTATAGGTTCTTCTAGTGAGAATATTGGATTTAAGATCATGTATGGATTCCAAACCCTTGGGATAATTCATGTGTTCTGGGAATTTTTCTGTTGCAATTCAGACTTTTAAAGAGAACTTTTGGGAGTGTTTGTTTGTATGAAGAGGATTTTGAACTTTTAAGTGATGTTTTAGGACAGTAACTGTTAATTGTGTAGTATTTTTACTAAAGAGGTGATACACTTGCCGGTGAATGTCGAGTTTAATAATACCTCGTTCTGCAGACCGTTCAAAGTCAGTGTTAAACACAGCGGTGTGGAAGAAAATGGATTAGCATGGATTTTCCGTCATGTTTCATAATTATACCCTCTCTGCTGCTGCATAACCCAAAGATTGCGTTAAACAACAGCACTGTCCAGCCAGTGCAACAAACAACAATTTATTTTTCTATTAGAACTGTTTAATTATCTGTTTTGCCCTTGCGTAGCTGTAGATTAATCCTAATTCTAGGAGATCCATGCATTAGCCATCCTGTTCTTACAAAAGCCCTGGATTCTTTATGTTTAGGATTCTGTCAAGGGAGGGTGCTTTTTATAAGAGATGTACTTCTTTATTTGAAACTAGGACACAAAAAAATGTTATGCTGTGTAATATTTACAGGTAACACAAGCCACAAATCAGATAGTGATGAACTGTGCTGACATCGACATCATCACAGCCTCTTTTGTACCTCAAGGAGGAGAAGGTGAGTGGTCAGCCTTTTTAATGTAATTTACCAGTCTGCTAGTTGCATTACAGTCACAGAAAATGCATTGATTTTGGTAAAAAAAAATCCTATATGCAACGCTCAACAAAGCTAATGTATTCTATTTTTCCCCAGAAATAAATGCTACAGGATTCAACTATCAGAATGAGGATGAGAAAGTCACCCTGTCGTTTCCAAGCACCCTGCAGAAAGGTCAGGCAGCTCTGTTCTTGGACGTCCTTGCTTTTTAAAGTTTTCTCCCACTGCTGCTCTGATCACAGCTCAGTAAACGTTTGTGTGCTGCACAGGCTCCGGAATGTTGAAGATAGACTTCGTGGGAGAGCTTAATGACAAAATGAAAGGATTCTATAGAAGTAAATATACAACCTCTGCTGGAGAGATCCGCTACGCTGCTGTCACACAGTTTGAGGTAAACTGAAAGGGAGTGGGATGTTTTCTCTTTGGGAAATGTTTAGCTAGTATTAACCCACTACTCATTTGATTTCGCAACACAGGAGGGTTTGCAGATACACACACACACACACACACACACACACACACACACACACACACACACACACACGTCCTATATCATTTGTAAAGCACATTAACTGTGTGGTCACAACAAAGCTCCTCTCCACCGGTCGCTCACTGCATTGTTACAGAAAAAGTAATCACTCCACCCAGCTGCACCTGGGCTACTATTCATCTGTTATTCAGACAAAGGCCGGCACACAACCACACTTTTGTAGAGACTAGGCATGCAAAGAAAACCCCCACACATTAAATGCACAGGATTTTAATCCGACTCACCAAAAAGGAGTCAGGCTCATTTTATGCATTTGCGTTCTGTCACTCAGGAAGCAGACGGCTGTGTGTCCAGAGGTTTCGAGTATTTTGAAGTAGTTTGATAACATCATTAATCCTTCATTTTTAATAACTGGGGAGTGGCAGCTTTGACCATAAATAACCTAGATAAAAGTAATTAGATCCACTAAAACACATCAGACATTGTTGTTTTTTGTTGATTAAAACCTGCAGGACATTTATAGACTGAAAGATTAATCCATTTTCCAAAGTCATGCTTGCATTCACATTGTTTTTTATAATCGCGTCTTGGATTTATCTAATATCTGTTCTGGCTCATTCTGCTGTGCAGATAAAATATTGAGTGGACTTTGACATAAAAATAGAAAGGTCTCTGGCAAAGTTAATGGTAGACTACACTGCAGGCATGAATGACTGTTGGATGAATGTTTATGATAGTGTGGATCTCTAAGTTACGTTTGGTTTCAAGAGAGAGGAAAAACACGAGAGGTTTCAGACCTTCTGCTTAACATGAACACCCAGCGCAGCAAAGTCCCCCTTCTGCTGTGTTCCCGTGTCCTTAAATGTTCTGTGACGAAGGCACTTCATTACACACACTGCCCAGTCCTGTGTCAGCCATTTTCTACACTAAGTTCCAATATCCCAGCAGCAGGTTCCGCAGGTCGGCCGTATTATATGATACGAATTTCAATTCTATAAAACAATGATGAGTTTAACAATGAGAAAACAATGAGTTTAGCTCCAGGAGTATCAGGTTGTTCAAATGGATGAATTATCTCCTAGATCACTGATTAGTGTAAGAAGGGAGATAAATCAAACTTATATCAAATTATATTTTAGATGTCTGGAATTAAATTTTCCTTATAACTAAAAGAAAACCTTCAGAAATCAGGATGCCTTCCTCTGTGTCATATTTCCAGTTAAACATTTCTTCTTGTGTCATTCCTGGACCTATTGCAGGATTGCATTGTTTCCTTGCAGCCCAGTCCAAAGGTTTTGTTGACTGCAGTTGTTAATTGCAACCACTGACATGCATTCCTGATGATGTAATCACAAGGAGATAAGCTTTAATGAGCATCGGCCCGTCCTGAAGTGTTTTCGCTAATCCCTGAAACAACTACCACATTTGTTTTCATTCTTATTCGAGAAATTCAAATTCCAGTCTTGCACACAAGCCAGAAGCGTGAAGTTAATTAACGTGACGACGTAAGCTGAGGAAGCCAGGACCTTAATAGTGTTTTATCCCCCCCACACCACACCAGGCCACCGATGCCCGCAGAGCTTTCCCCTGCTGGGACGAGCCGGCCATCAAAGCCACCTTTGATATCACTCTGATCGTCCCCAAGGAGAGAGTAGCCTTGTCAAACATGGTGCGTATCCCCTCCCCCCTGTCTGAGTCACCATCTGCCTGCGTTTGTGTGAAGCGCTCCTAACAGTTGCCATTGAACCGTCTCTTCCAGAACGTCATTGAGCGAAAACCTTACCCAGACGACGCAAACCTGCTGGAGGTGAAGTTTGCAACTACACCCATCATGTCCACATACCTCGTAGCTTTTGTCATTGGTGAATATGACTTTGTGGAGAGCCAGTCTTCGGACGGTGTAACGGTGCGGGTGTACACGCCCGTCGGAAAGGCCGAACAAGGGAAATTTGCACTGGAGGTGAGATGATTACTGTTTGACAGCTTGATGCCTTTGAGTCTTTGTGATTTATGTTACATCTTTTATTTTTCTGTCTTTATTTTTGTCAGGTTGCGACTAAAACATTACCGTTCTACAAAGAATACTTCAGCGTCCCCTATCCTTTGCCTAAGATCGATCTCATAGCAATTGCTGATTTTGCTGCCGGTGAGTCCTGCTCAGATTCCAGATGCTTCTTTTGTGAATGTTGAGAATAACTTGTGTCTCCCGTTCAGGTGCCATGGAAAACTGGGGCCTTGTGACATACAGGTAAGCCTCATTGTTGAAATCATGTCGCTACTGTAGGTCTCGTTAGTTACGACACTAGCTGACGACCACGAGGTAAACTGGAGCGACGGCGGATTAGTCTTTGGTGTCTCTCACTGGTCGATGAAACTGTGTTGGCCCTTTTCTCTTATTGCTGATTTTGGGGCTTTAAAATCATCTGTTTTCAGTCTAAACTGGTTCAAACGGGCTTTGTGTTCACAGAGAGACGGCGCTCCTAATCGACCCAAAGAACTCCTGCTCCTCCTCCAGGCAGTGGGTGGCACTGGTGGTGGGACACGAACTCGCCCACCAGTGGTTTGGAAACTTGGTCACCATGGTAACCTGTCCAACATTTGTGTAGAATTTGAATGCCAGTTTGATAATATGCACTTTTTTTTTGTTTAATATTGGTTTGTGATGATAAACAGGAATGGTGGACCCATCTGTGGCTCAATGAAGGCTTTGCGTCGTGGATCGAGTACCTGTGTGTGGACCACTGCTTCCCAGAATACGACATCTGGACCCAGTTCGTGTCGGCAGACTACACCCGTGCCCTGGACCTGGACGCTTTGGACAGCAGTCATCCCATCGAGGTTGGACGCAGCTTTTTCATTCGTGGCAGATTTGCTTTAGAGGTTGCTTCGACTCACCGCACCATCTGTGTGGTGTGCTCCAGGTGAACGTGGGCCATCCCTCAGAGGTCGATGAAATCTTTGACGCCATCTCTTACAGCAAAGGAGCATCTGTGATTCGCATGTTGCACAACTACATAGGAGATGAGGTTGGTGGTCCTCCTCCTCTTTCATTTCCATGTGTTTTTTCATCCCGTTTTACCTCTTTGTTTGTCTTTGCAGGACTTCAGGAAAGGAATGAATGCATATCTTCTAAAGTTCCAGCATAAAAATGCTTCAACAGGTGAGGACGCGCAGGAACTGTGGAGAGCATGACTTTATGTTCGTCCCAACTTGCGGCTGTTTTCTGCAGAGGACCTGTGGGACTGTCTGGAAGCGGCCAGTGGAAAGCCCATCGCAGCAGTGATGGGCTCTTGGACCAAGCAGATGGGATTCCCCATAATTGTGGTGGACCAGGAACAGGTAAAGTTCACCTGAATTTATTCAGTCACAAGAATGAAGTTAGTAAAATTCTCTGTTTTTTTCCTGCACACACTGACGCTGGTCTTATTTTTAGCAAGGTGACGATCGCATCCTCAAGATATTGCAGAAGAAGTTTTGTGCCAGCGGGCCACACAATGGTATGTTTGTGTGTGTTTCTAATGTCCGGAGCAGTTCGGCGAAGGCCTCAGTCCAGAAGCTGTGGTAGCTTCTCATGCTCTCCTGGCTTGTGTGTGTTTCAGGAGAGGACTGCCCCAGCTGGATGGTTCCCATTAGCATTTGTACCAGCGACGATCCAACGTGCACCAAGCTGAAGATCCTGCTGGACAGGCCGGAGATGACCATCACTCTGAACGGCGTCAGCCCTGAGCTGTGGGTGAAGGTGAGTTGGTGAATAAAATACAAGTTTTACACCATGAAAGCCTCTTGGGATGTCACATACTTGAAGCTTTGACGTGGGATGTAAACACTAGGCTCTTTTGTGGCATGGTTCTGACCCACTTGTGTGTGTTTGTAGATCAACCCTGGAACTGTGGGCTTCTATCGTATTCAGTACAGCTCGTCCATGCTGCAGAGTCTGCTGCCGGGCGTCCGGGACCTCAGCCTGCAGCCCGTGGACCGACTTGGGCTCCAGAATGACCTCTTCTCCCTGGTGAAATTTCCACTGTACCGAGGGATCTACAAACTGTTTCTGAGGAAGAGGTCTCTTGACTCTGTCCTGCCTTCAGTCTCGTGCAGGGATGATCAGCACGGTAGAGGTGCTGAAGCTGATGGAGGCGTTCGTCAACGAGCCCAACTACACGGTGTGGAGCGACCTCAGCTGTAACCTGGGGGTGTTGTCCTCACTGCTCTCTCACACCGACTTCCACGAAGAGATCCAGGAGTTTATCCGCGACCTGTTCACCCCCGTTGGCATGAAGCTTGGCTGGGACAGCAGACCAGGCGAAGGTGAGAGCAGAGGACCCGGCTGGTGTTATTTTGTTGTGCGACGGTCCGTCAGGTGCCTGGTAAACCTAAATGTCCTGAAGCTCACTGCTTTCGGGGTTGTTGGTGACACGTGCGCCGTGGATTTCTGTTGTAGGTCACCTGGATGCACTGTTAAGAGGTCTGGTACTGGGGAAGCTGGGAAAGGCAGGGCACAAACCCACCCTGGAGGAGGCCAGAAGAAGATTCAAGGAGCATGTGGAGGGCAAACAAGTCCTCCCTGCAGATCTCAGAAGCCCAGTAAGAGATGCAAAACCACAGCCTGTGGATGCTTTTTCTCAGCACTGAGCTGTGAGGGAGCACATGAAGAACAGAATACTGAGGCTGGTGTTTGTGTTCTTTAGGTGTATTTAACAGTGCTGAAGCATGGAGACAGTTCCACACTGGACACAATGCTGAAGGTAGCGCTGCAGTCACCGTCTTCCTGCTCTCCGCCGTCAGGAACAGCTACAGCTGTCGCCCTGCCCTGCTCTGTTGAAACAGTGACCTTGTTTTGTGGCGCTCTGCCCTACAGCTCCACAAGCAAGCTGACATGCAGGAGGAGAAGAACCGTATTGAGCGAGTGCTAGGTGCCATTTCTGCCCCCGACCTCATCCAGAAAGTCCTCAACTTTGCCCTCTCGGTACGCACGAACCCATCCTTTGGGTCATTAAGGAAATACAGACAGAGGCCTTTATGTTTAGGAAATGAGATGCTGAGATAAGATCCTAAACTCTCTGGTTTTGCCACCACAGGATGAGGTTCGCCCCCAGGACACGGTATCAGTAATCGGGGGCGTTGCTGGAAGCAGTAAACAAGGCAGAAAAGCCGCATGGAAGTTTGTGAAGGACAACTGGGAGGAGCTTTTCAACCGCTACCAGGGTGGCTTTCTCATATCACGGCTAGTCAAGGTAGAAAAACCTCAGACCAGCACAGCAGCTCCGATGAACCTGAGTGTTAATGAACCTGTTGAGTGTCTCTACAGAAATACTCTCACTCGTCTCTAACGGAAACGTTTGAAGCATTGATATATTAACCGCTTTGATTGCTTTTATTTCAGCTCACTGTTGATGGATTTGCTATTGACAAGATGGCTGCAGAAGTCAAGGTGAGAACTAAGGATTTTACTTGTCACAGACAACAGCGAATGCAAATGTTCCCGCCACCAGGGGGCGTGATGAGCTCCGTGGAGCAGTTCTAATCTGCCACTTCTGCATATGGAGTTTTTATGTTCAACCCATAAACGTTTCATCTGCTCGACTCCAAACCGAATTGCACAGATGCAGCTCTGGTGTTTATTTGTCTGTGCAGAGTTTCTTCGAGAGCCACCCGGCGCCGTCGGCAGAGCGGACGGTGCAGCAGTGCTGCGAGAACATTCTCCTCAACGCCGCCTGGCTGAAGCGGGACGCAGACGACATCCACCACTATCTACTGCAGCGCAAAGCACCACCTGTTTGAGATGCTGCCCAAGCTGCTGCCTCCTCCTCCAGCCCCCCATCCCCTTCCTCCCACCAGTGCAGCCTTCCCAGCTGCATCATAGCTGCCTCAGCCCTGACCCCCACCCCCCCACCCCCATAAAGACCAGGACGGGAGACCAGAGCACACTCACAGCGGGCTTGATTTCTCTGAAGTAACTGTCCAAGAGAAGAAGAGCCAAGATTTTAATCTAGTGTTGGAAACACGGGGACTCTGTGGATGAAGAAAAACCGTTATAGTCAGACCAGGAATGTAGATGTTATCCTCCGTCTGTCGACAGCGCAGGCACTGGTCAGCTTGGCGAAGAAAACACATAAAGATGGCTGCACCTGCTAACACACCCTGCACCACCTCCCCCGTACGCGCTCCCTCGTCCATCTCCTCATCCTCACTGAGAAGACTGTGAATTCCTCTTCCTCCTTCACCCTGCCACTCGTTTGGAATGCATGATTTACATACGTTTGGAAGTTTCCCCCCTACTGCTGCTTTTTTTTGTGCATTTCAGTTTGATCTTCCAGCTAGTCTTCACTCCACCTTCTGTCTCCTCTTCCTCCGTTGGGGCATTTTGACTGGCTGAAAGGCTGATGAGTGGAATAGGGTTAACAACAGTAGTGTTGTAGTTTACAACAGCACTGGCTAGTTACCAGTTAGGACGGGGTGAGCAGCACTAGCATGGTACTATTGTAAACTGTATAATGCAAGCTTTTTTCAAATTTTCTTATTATTTTGGGGTGTTTTGGCGATTTCCGTTTTAAAAGAATAAAAGCAGAAAGTTTCTCATAAACCTCAGAGCTCTGTCCAGTCAGTAGTTTGGATTAATACGCATATTTAAACTCCCTTCTTGTGTTTTATAACATACCAGTTGCACTGAAATAAGATCATATGGAAACCAGAGAAGAGGAAATTTTAAACAGCGCTGCTTTTTCGGGGCCTTTTACATCAGGAAAACAGCTCCTGGTAAGGTCGACGGTTCAGACTTTACCACACATCACCTCGACTCCGCCGTCAAACTGGGAAGCCTTGAACTGGTCGCCTGCAGTTTAACGCCAAAGTGGTAGTGATGACGAGAGACTTCCACACAACATCAGTTGTATCTAATGTGATGGGTTATGCAGACTTGTTGAACGAGTATATTTACAGTTTGATGTTTCTCTTTTGGAAGCATAACCAATCCACCTCGTTGACTCTTTCCCCAGCCCAGAACATTTGCTGTTGTATCTTTCTGTTTTATTTTTATTATTATTATTATTTTGTTCGAAATTGCAGTTGGTGTTATTAAAGTGGAAAAAGGATAAAAAAGAAAAAAAATGTGAAATTAGTTGATTTTTAATGAGTGAGTTGTGGGTGTGCATGCCTGGAAATAGATTTGTAATTTATTTTGTATTATCTCACAGGTGTGGAGATGATCATAGTGGATTACAAATGTTAAGAACAGCACAAACCTGAACAGTTTGTGAATTACACATTGGGAATAAAATGGTTGCTGATTGACTTTGATTATAGGCAAAGAATATGAGATGTCTTTTAAATTTCTGGTTTCTAGTACCTGTTTAAATTTCAGGCAGTGTTTGTGCTTTGCAGAGATGTTTAATGTTTTGTCTCAAATCTGAATTTAGTTCAAAGTGTGAGATGTGTTGAAAATGTGTCGGGACATCTGTGACAACGGTAATGCCAAGGCTAACGTAAATATGCAGTCCAATAAACGTAACCCCTGGTGATACAGCATCAGTCACAAGACGCCATCAGTCGGCTTTTTCTGGAAACTGGTCTCCGTGTAACCCAGTCTGCTTGTACACAATTTAAACTACAACGGCACAGTTTTTTTTGATTGTCTGGTGTCTTAGAACAACCGCAAACTAGGATACATGCTCTTATTTTTGTCATAAACCCAATGAATTGGGTAGTTCTCTAAATGTCATGCAAGTATGGCTGCGAGTTTTCTTGTCGTCGAGGGCTATCCAGCTAAATTTAAGGTCACTTCACCTTCATATTTGGAGTTGATGTGGCATGATTTGAATTCAAGGATAGGTTACATTTGGCTCTTTTCTAGATCATGGCCATTGCTTCACCTTGTTTATTTTGGGTTTTAAGCATGTGAGTGTAGCGTCGGCTTGTGGACGGTAGGTGGCGCCATCGCGCGGCTGTTTATTGGCGACCGCGGCAAAAGAAGTAAGTGAAGAAGTGAACTTGGTGTCCAGCTGGTTGCCATTTGTAAACTGAAGATGCAGAGTGGGAAATAACAGCTGTGTAAGTAAACGAAACTGTTTGAATTAGTACGTGTTCACCAATGAATTCATCACACATTTGTCAAGCTTTGTTTAATTGTATAGAGGTTCATTTTGAAGAAGACTTGGCGGGTTTGACGCAAACTATATAAGCCTGCGAGCAGCAATGTTAGCTACATCAAAGCTAATAGGACTATGTGTCAATAAGCAAAGTTAAATATGTACTTAGTTTTCGACCCAGGCTGCTCCTCTATTTTTTCGCAGAAGGTGACCTAAACGACTTTATATCCACTTACAAAGCCGCCTGTGTCCTATTTTCCCCCAAAATTGTAGACGGGGTGTCTGCTAGCAGGTGCATCTTTTAACAACTGCTTCAAACTGGGACCGTTTAATATTGAAAAGCAGGACTGAAAGTCAGGTTTATTCTGTTGAAATCGGATCTTTTGCAATGACATATAAAATCTTCCGGCCTCATGTGGCTGGAGCGTGTCGGCAGCTCCACGATAACAAGCATTGATATAACTGACGTAAAATCTGTTCTTGGACCTACCTGTAAATCATTATATGATTATGTTTAACCATTTACTGGCCCTCTGGTTAGAGTTATGTTATTATTTTGACCTTTATGTTTATTTTCCTGTGTTAGTTGGTTTAGCTTCTTATGGGTTATATCCAGGTAAAACTTGTTTTCAGTGCACTTGCCTTTGTTTTCCTATAAGATTGTCGTACATTCATAACTGTACATAAAACTGTAACAGTATATGTGACATTGAACTGAAAATTTTGCAAGTCATGAATGTGATGCTTGATTGTGCTGTTCTCCCTGTGTTCAGGCTGTCTGGTGATGTCCAGGCAGATGCCTTCATCATGACGTTGAGCTGCATTGCTCTAGTAGTCACTCTCCTGCTGTCCCAGGTCAGAGGTCACGTGAAGTCCTCAGAAGATGACACCATCCCTGAGGAGTGGGTGCTGCTCCATGTGGTCCAAGGCCACATTGGAGCAGGAAACTACAGCTACCTGCGCCTCAACCATGACGGCAGAATCATCCTTCATATGCAAAGCCTGAAGGGAGACGCAGACATCTACGTGTCTGATAAAACGCTGCGGCCCAGCTTCGACACCTACAAGCTGCAGTCGGTCACCTGTGGCCAGGATGTGGTGATAGTGCCACGCGACTTTGTCAGACCTGTGGGCATCGGCATTTACGGCCACCCCTCATACAAAGAGAGCGAGTTTGAAATGCGAGTTTTTTATGACCAGACAGTTCTCCAGGACCCGTTTGACAAGGGCTCGTACTACTCAGAAGATGGAAATCAGAAAACCAAATCCCCTCAGGCCGCAGGCGACGACATTCCAGAAGAAGAATCCATCCTGTGGACAATTCTCATTGGACTTTTGAAAATTATCCTGGAGATTTTGTTCTGAAAAGGTTTTGTGCTTTGCTGCTGTGATGGGCGGAGGGCAGCCACCTTTCCTTAGCCATCACAGATTCAAAGAGATTCCTGACCTCACCAAATTACAATGTGAATCTGCTTTTTTGGAGAAATTATTTTTCCTCTGAAGGTGCACTTGAATAGAAAGAACATTGCTCCATTTGAGAAAGTTCCAGGTTAAAAAAGAAAGAAGAAAAATTACTGAATTTGAGAGTGAAGCCCAACATAGTCTCACAGACTGTCTTAGATGAAAAGGTTCCCCAGGTTTAACTGATGTTCAGGTTTTTGGGCCAGGTTGTGACGAACATCTCCGTAGTTTTGCCTGCTGTAGGCGACGGTGTTTGGAGAAGAAACGGAGCACTGCTGTGACCTCATCCATCAGATGAATAGTTCACCTCTTTGCCTTCCTAAAGACAACACCAGTGTCTCTCTACAGCCCCTTTCACACGTTCTGCAGTCCCAGCTTTATCAGGATTCTGTTGGAATCGCAGAATCTCTGGCCCCACATCTGCCATAGTGTTCTGTGAACCAGAAGAACCTCAGTAGCAAATAGAAATCTCTACTTATACAGAGAATACAACCAAATGTCTTCCAAGTACAGCGATGAGAAGACCAGAGAGCTATTGAGAGCACTTTCCAAGATGTTAACAAAGCCAGAGTTGATCTAATTCCTTGGAAATGTGTTTAAAAAGCTTCTGTTCCCGAAGCTTCTAATCCCAAAAGGCCCCTAAACTACTGATCGCAGCAGCTGTGTCTCCCACCATCCACAGTGCAGGTAATACGCTGCCCAGACCCATCTTTCACTCATTTCTACTCTGTGCAGTTCTTTTTGTAATATTTTTCCCCCCATCAACTACAGATAAATGTAGACCGTCTCAGCGTATGAAGGCACAAAATATCACATCATCGGTATGATTTAGACGCCAGTAACTTAGCAAACCATCTGCCATCACACGTGCAACTCACAATAATAGTTAGATTAGAAAAGATTTAGTTTGAGTCTGTGAAGGTCGCTGCTGTGAGACGCTGCCAGAAGTCTTAATTTTATGCTTTTACGGAATCGACAACCTCAGTTTAGATCCTGAATCGTTTTATTAGCACTCACAGCATCACCTGACACTGCTCACACCCGCCGGCGTTAGTTCTGCAGTTCTGGAACCACTGAGCAGAAATGTCCGACAGTGCCTTCAGATCCGTCTTCTGCTGCGAAGATTGTGGTTTCTAAATAAAGCATTTTTCTTGCAGACTGTTCATTTCTGTCTCGGGTCTTTGTTGGCTGCAGGTGAATGGAACCACTGGCATGTTCTGTGAACGTTTACATCATTTATTTGTATTTAAATCCTAAAAATCTGCACAGATGAGGCTTTATTTACAGTCAGTAACACAGTCACCTTCCAGTGACTGAAGGGTCCCTCTCATGTTAGCCGGGGGGCCACTCTGATGCTGTTGATCCTTAGCACCGTCTGCGGCTGGATGATGACCTTCTTGCGCTGGTACCGGTGTCTCTTCCAGAACCTCATGTTAACTTTGGGCCAAGACTCGGTCTTCTCGATGACGGTGGCGTCGACCCTGACCAGCTCCTTGCTCAGCAGCGGCCTCCCGACCAGGGTGAACTCCTCCGCGCCCACCAGCAGCACCTTCTCCATCCGGATCTGCTCCCCGCACTCCGCCTCGATGTGATTCTCGATCAAGATCAGATCCTCGTCGGTCACCTTCCACTGATGTCCGGCGAAGTGCACCACAGCAAACAGTCGGCCGAAGTCTTGCTGGTGGATCTTCTGGTTCACGGTGTGGACCACCTCCGCATGCCGCCGCCGCCGCTGCTCCTCCTCCGGGATCGAGGTCACCTGATCCGGCCACGGTGGCCTCGACAGCGACGTCTGGGGAATCAAGCCGCTGCTAACGGAGCTTTGTGCTCGTCCACCGAGAGGAAGGAGCTGTTTTTGTAACAGCTGGCTGCATGTCCTCCACAGGCTCGCTCCTCTGCTCAGCGCCATCTTGACGGGAGTCATCAGTGCGCATGCGCGACACACACGCATGCGCCAAATTACAGTCAGGTGATTTACACTCTTCGGCGTTTATTTCCGCCGTGAAATATTCAGGAACATTACAATTAACCTTAACAGAATAAAAATAAATCCCTGGCATTTTGAAAATAGACAGGGATCAAGAAAAATCCGCGTGTTATATTTATTGATAAAAATAAAACACCGTTACGAAACACCGACAGATCACGGCGCTTTTAAACGATTTACTTAATTGAAGTAATCTAAATTAAGTAACCTTAAGTAAACTCTCTCTATAAAAGTAAACTCACTGTACAAAACGAATATATAGGCGTGATATGCTTTTTTTTTTAATGCCAGAAGCCACGCGTTTAGTATTAAATGTTATTTTAATGTGAACCTAGAAAATGAAAAAGTACGAAAGTTCTTGAACGCAACAGATCTGCCTCCATTTTGTGTCGGTCGATCCATTTCCGGGTTTCGGAGAAGGAACCGATAAAACTGTGTCAGGGGAAGAATGGCTTTGCTTGCAGGTCAGGAGTGCGGGTAAAGTTTTTCGCAGCTGCATGGAACAGCTTAATGGAACAGTTGGGTGTGTTTTTTTAAGTTCGTTGCATTGCGTTAACGCAAATAAGTCATATTGACGGAATTTACAGCCAGCCGGACTGCGCTGACACTGACAGCTGGAAAGTAAACACCTCGATGCTAACCAGCTAAGTGCAGCTAGCTCCACCAGTACGGCTACTAGCTGACGTGCTAACGCGTCGAAAACAAGCTAACCTTAGCCGTCTAACCTGTGTTTTGTGGCGTTAAATTACATCACCAGAACTTGCCAACACCCTCCCATCCTGACTACTGACAAACTGCTCCAACAATTTCCAACGCCGATATTTTCCATTCATGGTATTTACGAGGACGAAGTTATCAAACATTCATCATCAGTATCTTCCAACAAGGGTGAGTAAATTGTTCACGCTTTAGCTAATAACCCCCACCAAAGTTTATGCTAATCCCAGGTACATTTCCTCTACCTGGGAGCGGCTAACCAAGCTCAACAGTCAGTCCGGGCCTGCTAAATCCCATTTGGCTATGCCTTAAATGACACAGTTTGAATAATTGTCTGACACTATTTACGATTTAACTTGTTTCTTAGGTTCTAATATAAACGCGCCATTGCTAAATAGTATGTTAATGGCAGACTCGGCGAAGTACGATTTTGGGAAATTGATGTGTACTCGGATAATCATATATCATAGTGATCCCCATGTTGTCCCATTTATTTGAGCTGTTAACAGCTTTGTGATAGCACACCTTGGTTATCATGATCTTCAAACTTCACTTTACTTTGATTTTGGATGGAATGGACTAATGGCATTATAGGGGGCAAAGGTTACGACCTGTTGGGTTTCCGTGTTTATGTTCGTATGTTGCACAAAGCTAATCCACATAATCATCTCAAATCTCAAACAAATCTTACATTATCTCTGGTTAGAGTAGATTCTATATGCATATAGGTTTTATACAGATACAATGGAAAATGCTATGGAAAATTTCCAGCAGTTCAAAAGCATCTTTTCTAGTTTGCATGTGCCGGTTCGAATATAAATGTGTATTTGAAAGTAATTTTGATTCATTAATGGCTTTATTGTTTTTTCCAGAAGTGTTTTTTTTTTACCACAGGTTGATGTCAGTGTTGTGTTTGGTCATGGTTGGGCAATGATTTAGGTTATTGGTGCAGCAGAAGCCGTTTTATGCTGAAGTCACGTCAGTGAAGCCAGTCAGACTGTGTCTTTGGCCCCAGTTCCTGTGAGCTCAGCAGATCTTGAAACATTTCTTTTTCCACCAGGGAAATGACCCCCCCCCCCCTCGCTGACTGGCAAGCGTGCTTGGTGAGATTCCTTTGGTTTCCCTCAGTGAAAACCTGTCCCTGCTCTGAGCCTTGAAGCCTGAGGAGCGGAGCAGCAACACGAGGGTCCAAGGGGGGTCTTATGGTTCCAACCTGTTTGAGGAGCTCACTTAACCTCACAAAAGAGGCATTTAAAACAAAAGGATCATTTGTTAAACGTAAATGATTCTTCTCACAAATTGTATAATTCAAATTGGAGCTGTTTCTTTGTGGAGCTGTTGCGGTGCAACCCTCCCACCCTGTGGAATATGGAGGGTTCCACAATAAATACTTGTTAAATTGGTGACACAAGATTTTTTAAGTGTTTTTTTTCCCCCACTGCTCTCCCAGTAAGATGCTGAGACTTCCACACAGAATTTTCCAGTTTTTCCAGTATGGAGCTCATTCATCCAGAGTGTCACTGGCTTAATAATGATAGTGGAAATTATTGTTTTTTTTGTTTTTTTTTTGATTGCTCTTTCCAATCTGATTCTCATCCTCTCAGTGGTGTTGTTTTAAACTGGTTGTATTAATTCCTGGAATATTTGTTAGTCAGTCCTGGAAT
Source organism: Arothron firmamentum (assembly GCA_016586285.1). Classification (NCBI taxonomy): domain Eukaryota; kingdom Metazoa; phylum Chordata; class Actinopteri; order Tetraodontiformes; family Tetraodontidae; genus Arothron; species Arothron firmamentum. The sequence goes on from BJFM01000125.1 coordinate 58,459, forward strand.
AACAATACTAATCATTGGAACAAGCTTGTCCACCTTAAGCTTCTCAAAACCCTGCTGACATTTTGAGAATTAATGCGTGCACTTGTGCAGAGTTTGAATGTCGTGACCGGTGCTGCAGCTGTTGCACTGCATCATGGGACTTGTAGTGTCAGCAGAGCGGAGGCCACATATTAGTAATTATGAAGTCATTTAATCTCAGAGGGCTTTGAGCTCCACCTGTCTGGAGCAGGAGGCTACATCAGCGGGGCCTGCAGTCTAGTTGCTGATGCAGACCTTCAGAGTGAAGCTCTTTGCTGGATTTAACGTGGATTGGACTCCAGACGAGTGCCTGGCCTTGCAGGCTGTTCCTGACTGCTCACTCCAATTTGTCTGTTTTGCAGGAGTCTGCGTGTCGCGCCAGCCAAGACGGTGAGGTCACCTGTCACAAGCCCACCTAGAACGCTGCCAACACAGGGTCGCGATGCCTATTCCTCCCCCTCCTCCCCCTCCCCCAGGACCTCCACCTCCTCCCACCTTCAATGTGGTCAGTGTCCACTTGGATGCAACATTAATTATCTTAATAGTGTCTTTGCTCACCCTCGTTTGAGAAACTGATCACACAGGAGTGATTTTGGGGGGGTTAGTGGGTGGTTGGACCTGGCAGAGTGGGTCCGGGTCTGCAGGCCTCCCGCTGTGGCTTCAGTTTGTCCACTTCCTTCACAGGCGAACACGACCCCCCCGAAGCTGAGCAACTCTGAGGCCAAGGGCCGAGGAGCTCTGCTGTCAGACATCTGCAAAGGCGCCAAGCTGAAGAAGGTCGGCGTGGTCAACGACCGCAGCGCCCCAGTGCTGGAGAGTGAGTCGCTATCAACAAGCACGTGCACGCGCAGCCATGACGTCACGAGAGCGGAGTGGTGTTTCACATCACAAATGAGCTAGAAAGTAACCAGTTTAATACTTTTACCAGAAACAGGAGGAGGAGGAGGAGGAGGTGGCGGCGGAGGAGGAGGAGGAGGAGGTGGAGGGTTCGGAGGTGGCGGGCCGATGGGAATGGGAGGACTTTTTCAAGGAGGTGTGCCAAAATTACGCCCAGTGGGAGGTAAGAAAGGGCTCTTTTTTTACCTGTTTTCTCCTCCACCCAGCAGATTTGTGCACCCAGGTTGATGCTCAGCGGGGGTGGTGGGGGTGGGGGTGGGGGTGGGGGGGGGTGAGCTCAGTTAAAGATGCTGATGTCAAACATTTGTTTTTCCTGGGCTCCTCTTAAATCTTCCTCTCTGTCCTCGTGTCAGATGGTTCTGCTGCCGGTTCGGTGGGCAGGTCCGCTCTGCGACCCCCAGGGTCGAGGGCAGCGGCCCCCCGCCCCCCCACGGGCCGCTCCAACTCCCCCTCCCCATCTGAGAGGCCCGCTCCGTCGGACCAGCGTACCCACCGGCCCTCGCTCCCCGATATCTCCCGCCCCCCCGGCAGCAGCAGCAGCTCCTCCATAGGCGGCGGGATGAAGCACAGCACCTCTGCACCACCTCCTCCTCCACCCTTCAGCAGAGGTGGCCGTGGTAACGCTCCTCCAACACCAAAAGCATCTTCCTCTTCCTCTCACAGCAGGGAGAAGCCCCTCCCTCCCACTCCAAACAGGGGTCCCACCCCTCCCAGCTCTGTAAAGCCACCTTCATCCTCCAGCAGACCACCAACAGGTGGCTCCTCAGCTCCCCCACCTCCTCCACCCTACAGGCCGCACACAGCAGGTGGGATCTCCAACGGGCCCTCTCATACTGACGGAGGCGGAGCCCCAGAGCTCCCACAGAGGCACAATTCCCTGCACAAAAAGCACCCGTCTGGAAATGGGAGCCAAGGACGCAGCCATGCCCCACCTCCTCCTCCTTCACCTTCTCCATCCTCTCAGCAAGGCAGCAGGCCCCCACCCCCAGCCAGAGAGCCACCTGGACGCAGAGCAGGTACAAACGGTGCTTTTTGAATCCGTTGTTGAGGCGACTCAGAGGCTCGCTGCTCCTCTGCAGGACGTGTGTGCGTGTGAGAGTGTGTGTGATCAGGGTCAGCATCTGCAGAGGCTCTTCTGCAGGACCGGAGTGTGTGTGTGTGTGTGTGTGTGTGTGTGTGTGTGTGTGTGTGTGTGAGAGAGTGTGTGTGATCAGGGTCAGCATCTGCAGAGGCTCGCTGCTCCTCTGCAGGACTGGATTATGTGTGTGTGTGTGTGTGTGTGTGTGTGTGATCAGCATCTGCATCTGCAGAGGCTCGCTGCTCCTCTGCAGGACCGGAGTGTG
>BJFM01000125.1:60778-103442 GCA_016586285.1 Arothron firmamentum
CAGCATCTGCATCTGCAGAGGCTCGCTGCTCCTCTGCAGGACCAGGCTTGATCAGGATGAGCGTCTGTAGAGGTCTTGCTGCAGTCAGCTGTGTGGAATGCCTCCTCAGGTGTGGAGGAATGCTCGATCGGAGGCCTCAGCAGGTTTGAACTGGTCATCTTTGATGTGCTGACGTGCAGCTCTGCTCCAGAGGGCCACAGCATGCGCTGCCGCTGCCGCTGCCGCTGCCGCCTTCTCTGAAAAACATTCTGTCCTCTCTCATTGATGACGGCAGCTTCTGACTTGGTTTGCTGTGACCAGGCGGAGCGTCCCCCGCCTCTGTCTTCAGGTCTGATGGACGCTCTTTGGATGACAGACGGCAGATTTCCCAGCTGACGTGAAGCGTCTGCAGAGTCTGAGTCTAGCAACAGGAAGTCGGTTTGTCAGCTGAAACTCTGCTGTGGTTGGATGATGGCTCCGCTCGCTGGGGCCTCCTGGTTTCTCTGCATTCCTCAAGCTCTGTGGAAATGTACCGCCTTTCTGTGGACCGTCACTCCTTCAAAGATACTTCAACACGACTGTGACTGATTTGGTGGTAGAATTAATAGAAATAAAGCAAAAAACCAAGAGGACAGGAGGCGCTGACTGGTGTAACTGGACTGGAGCGTGCTGCCTTTTACATGTGTTGAATGTGGTCACCATGATTAGGGAGTGGTTTAGCAGATGAGTTTGTGCTTGCTGCGTGTGTGTGTGTGTGTGTGTGTGTGTGTGTGTGTGTGTGTGTGTGTGTGTGTGTGTGTGTGTGTGTGTGTGTGTGTGTGTGTGGTTGACCGCCATCGCTCACTATCTGAAAGGAATTTTAATGACTCATCAGCGCTGTTTTATGCAACTGAAGCTGCGTGACTGCAGCCAGGCCTGTATTTTATGGTGCTATGTTCAAGATCACGTCCTCCCATCAGCCCCCCAGGTGCCGACTCCCGGGTCTCGCAACGGCGGCCGAGATGCCCCTCCTCCCCCGCCCCCCTACCGCGTCCACAGCTCAGTGACCTCGGACTCCCACAGTCGGGGAGGAAAGCCGCCGCCGCCTCCCTCCTCTTCCTCCATCTCCTCCTCCTCCTCCTCCTCACGGACCCCAGCCGGACCGCCTCCGCCGCCACCCCCCATGCGGAATGGCCACTCCTCCCTCTCGTCCCCTAAGTCCAACACAGGTGAGTCAGAAGGGCAGGTGGGCTCGGGGGGGAAGGATGCGTGGTGGGTTCTGCCTGGTTCAAAGAGCCTTTCTGATTCCCTCCAGATGATTTTGAATCAAAGTTCAACTTCCACCCGGTTGAGGACCTTCCTCCCCCAGAAGATTACAGGCCTTTCGCCAAGGTGTACCCCAGCAAGAGCAACAGGGGTGAGAGATAACAGAGCTTGGGAGAGCAGGGCGTGGCCCTGCTGCCCTTCTCTCAGCTGCCGCAGCCGTCACCGTTGTCAGACGAGTTTGGTTTATTATTTAAAAAAGAAAAACTAAATGTTATCCACGAGTGGGGTTTTTATGGAGGTCTTTATCTCGTCCTCAGCCATGATGAGGGGGGCTCCTCCGGCTCCACCCGTGGGGAGGTGAACGGGCCGTGCGCCGGGACTCTGACTCTTCGTCTCGGCAGCGGGAGGCGGCGGCGGCGGCGGCGGCGAAGCAGCACTCGAATCACAAAACTCACTACAACTCGGAACACACTAATCATCTGAACCAGCATCTGGAGGCTGAGCAGCCAACACAGCACAACGGCTTGACCTGGCGACGGCGTCCATCCCTGCACGCACCCAAACACCACCCGTTCGGCGGCTGACGGACTCGGACTGTGACCGGCTCGACGACTCTGCGGCGTGCACGTGGGAGGCGTCCGTCAGGCTCAACACATCAGGACCAAACCCAGAAAACTTCCAAGTCTATGCATTCCATCGTTTTTAATGCATACTTTTGACGAGTCTTCTGAGTAACATTGATCTGCTTTGATTTAACTCTTTTGGTGTCTGAACGAATCGGTGGAGGAATAGTCAACGCTGAGCAGAGAAGGGGCTTTGATTTAACGTCTTTTTGTTGTCTTTTAAGAAGATACCATCATATCAACCCACAGATGGGCCGCAGAATGTCTACTTATATTTCTGGATTTGTTTTTCTATTTAATATCCATTCCAGCAGCACCAGCCGAGCGTGCGCTTGAAAATGTCTGTGTGCCAAACGCTGGTGCAGTTAAATTAACTGCCCAGCGCGCGTGTGGGGGAGCTCAGATTTGCTTTTTGGTTTTGACTTTTTTTGTGTTTTTTTGTGTTTTTTGCCATCTTCAGGCATTGTTGCACAGCAGCTCGACTTCTACAGCGGGCAAACACCTTGTCTAACTCATGAAAAATTCACTAATTTGTCTGATTAATTGTAGTTGATGCAGCAACATCAAAACACTAAGGTTTTGTTTACTGGACCAAGTTGGATGAAGCTACAGTTTGCAGAGTTGAAGGCGTTTTAACAAGGGATCATGTGTCAACTTTGTGTCAAGGGAGTCTAAAAACTTGCCTGTGATTCCAAAATTTGTATTTTTGCTGCTGCTGGCGTTTGGCTTTGTTCAGTTTTGTTGTCAGAGTAGGACTGTTTGGCCAGAGAACCATCATATGGTTTCCTCGCTGTGCAGAAAGCAGACTCCTACAGATCTCAGCTGGCAGCAGCTGAATGCATAAGTGCCAGAAAGGTTGATCGGGTGGAGGTTGTTTTCCTACACTTTTCTACAAATTTGACTTTAAAACACTAATTACAACATGGCGAATCTCGGCGTGCAGGAGGAAGCGGCTTCAAGACTGAACCTTCATTCTCAGTGACTCAGCGCCCCCTGCTGGGCCATGCCTTACATGCACCCGTTGTCACCCATCGGTACCAGTGCGTTTTTGTTCTTTAATTTCTTTTTGAGGGATATGGTGACGACAACAGCGTAAATTTAAAAAATAAAAATATATATTTCTTTGAAAATGCAATATATACAGTAAGTTGATATTAAGGAATATGGTAATCATAGTTAATGATCTATTTTTATGTTGTGTAAAGCTTGTAATATAGGAAAGAGAAATGACTATAACAATGTTGCTGACAGTGGTCTGATAGCTGCAGACTGTGTAGCACTTCTGGATGTTTGACCATGAGGGTGTGTCATTGATTGGATGAGTGTGAGGAATTTTCCAGTGCTGATCCAGGAATCTCCAGTGGGGCAGGTGGCAGAACATCACCACAGCACAGCTAAAGGAACTGACTTCCCCGTCACACGGGTGACCCTGCACCTTCCTGTCACCTCCTCCACCTTAGGAGCAAGACAAATGTGGTAATTTCATGTAATTCAACCATGTTTTTATCATTTGAAATAAATGTGTGGGAAAAGGGTACCTGATGGTCTTTGTTGGCATTTTTATTTCCAAGATATCACGGCAATTTCAAAGAACTTAAAACGCGCGTTGTTCAAAGTTGGAGAAATTGAAGTAAAATAGTGTTTCTAAAAATAAATAGAAAAGTACATTTTGGTAATGGCTGGATAACAAAATTACCATTTCTAAGTGTCAGTTATGAAATGATAAGTGCCTGTGATGCATCTTCATGTTATTAAAGCGTATTAGGTGCTAAAACTCTAAAAACTCGGTGCAACAGCTGTACAGTTGGCGCTCGCAATAACGTGCGCATGCACGCGCATGAGGCGGAGCTCAGAGCAGAGGAAGTCAGAGAGGCAGGTTTCCATCATAAAGAGACTGAAACCCTCATCTGCTCTGACTCTGCGCTCACTGCTCCCTCCACTCCACATCCTGCAGAAGGGTAAGTAGATACTGGGCTGCCGGGGCCTGGCCCCGGGGTTCCAGCTGGTGCGCTGCGTCTCCGTCCCTCCGTGCGTCCTGATTTCTGTTGTCCGGTAGATCCGAGAGCCGATGCTGAGTAACCAGAAGGGTCGGCTCGCATCGACCGAGAGCCGGCCCCCTGTTTTATTTTCCACCTCGGTGCGCAGCCTGAGCTCTGCAGAACCTTTTCACGGGTCAGCATCGATCAGTGGAGCCCGTCTGTCAGACAGTGAGGCGTGTGCGTGGGTGCCTCGTAGCTGCGTACTGAAACTATGAGTGACACCCGAACGCGAAGCAGCATCTGGCTGCAGTATTAAAGATACTGGAAACAACGAGGCAGAGTCACTGCAAGTTAAAAATAACTTTAGGAGCAGGTTCCACCACGAACCTGCACAGAACCGTCCATCCTACAGGCGTCCGGCACCACGTACGAGGATTTTCACTTCCTTACCATCCACTCCAGTTGTTTCGGATATTTCTTTCCACACCATATCTCTCTCTTTTTTTTTTTTTTTAACATTGTCCTTGTCTCCATTTTGCTGTCAGGTAAAGACGAACCAGGTTTTTTCCATTTAAGGTTGATTTCCTTCCTGTCTGCTGCTGGTAAAAAAAAAAGTGCCCTGAAGACATTATAAAATATCTAATTGGCTCTGAGGTATCAAACAATGATCTGCAGCTGCTCTGCAACAACTCGCACGAAAACAAGAATCCAGTTTCAGGTTTGGTTAAGCATGGACACAACCAGACAGGCAACACTGACACTGCTAACAACACCTTTAAACGTGAAATATGGGAAAGATTTTCAGTGCAAAGTACTGCAGTGTAAAAAACACATTTAAAAGTCCACACAGGGAAGCCGTTTATCTGGGCAACATGTGGTAAAACTTTCAAAAATGGCAACGAACTATCGCGGCGCACATCGACACACACCGCTGAGAAGCCACACAGCTGTGCAACATGTGGAAAAGCTTCCAAACGAGCCAGCCGTCTGCATCACGAGGGTCCACCCGGACGAGGAGCCTCATGTTTGCAACACAGGTGGCAACGATTTCAGAGACAACTCAGGTGTGTCCATCCACACGAGCGTCCACACAGGCCCGAAGACGCGCACCTGCTCATGTGGGGAAGCTTTTAAAAGAAGAAATGACCTTTTCCGGCACATGAGAATCCACAAGAGTGTGAAACCGTGCAGCTACTTGGGTTGCAACAGTCGAAAAGTAAAAAGGTAAAGCGCTTCCTGTTTTGCAACTGTGGACTTTCCACACTAAACCGCGCCTTCCTGTTCGCACGCCTGAGCTTCACACAGGAAACGCATGCGAAGCAGAACCACGCCGAGACCTTACAGACAACCTATATTTGGACTGCAGAATGCCTGCAAGCTATAGGAGATTGACAGCAATGAAACTAGAAGTAGGAAACCGCAGGTCCATCAGCGCTGCAGAAACGTCGCATGTAAGAAGGACGCAGCCGGCAGCAGGGAGCTCGCCATCACTGACGCTCAGGCTCGCGCTCGTGCTCGTGCTCTAAAACTTAGCTCTTGGAACTTTGTTGCCTTTTGGAATTAAAACTCCTTGGACTCAACCGTTTGATTTTCAACAAAGGATCCTCCTTATGGGGGTGAGTGGTCGCCTAGTTTAGTTTTTTTCTAGGCACATTTGAACATAAACCTAAACTGGCGATTTCATCACATGCTAAATTTTGCATAAGGTCTGAAAAAAAAAAAAAGGCAGAAGCAAAAGCTTCTGGCGCCTTCCCTTTTTAAACATTAAAACACAAGAAGCTGCTTATACAGTTTAAAAAAACATCCTTTTCCTGAAAATGAATTTGCTGCTTTACCAACATTCATGATCAACATACAATTGCATAATGTTCTTTTTGAACAGAGTCTTGAAATGAGTTAATGTTTTGCAATCTTTTAAATCCTGGTCCAGCCTGGTTTTATAAAAGCGGGTCAGGATAGACAATATAAAATACTATTCAGGAAAAATAAACCGTATCAGGAGGAGTAGAGGAGGAAGGACATCCTGGAGGTCGACCGTCACTGCACGTACCAGGTACGTAGAGACAATCTGCAAGGAAGAGCCCTGACAGGGAGGTAAAGGGGGGGTGTCCCAAACAGGGAACGCTCAAAACTAACCCGATCACTTGGGGTAAATGTTAAAACTGACAACTGACATTCATGAGCCCATGAAGAACTCCAGGGGCGTCACTGGGTTGTAAGGACGGGGGCGGGGGCTGTGAGCAAATGTAGCGTACGAGCACTGGACCTGGAAAGATGCCCGAAGCACCGAGGCTGGACCACCATTGGCCAGATACTGTGCCGGAAAGACCAGGAGGCGCAGTCGGTCTGGGACTCACGGGAACTGGGGGAACCCGGGTAAGATCCCACTGAAGAGGAGACTGAGGGAGATCTCCAGCCTGGAATCTCAGGAGCAGCTTCAGGTTTAACAACAGGTTCTGGTACAGGTGCTGACTCTGGAGCAAAAGCGCCTCCTGGACATATCCCCATGCTTCTGGCACCTGCACGAGCCTCCCACGAGTCCCTGGAAGGCGACACGGGCTGCTCGGCCACCCCCGACAGAAGGGTCGAGGACGCCGTCCTGGCCGGAGACCGGACCTGCAGCCTGTGATGAGGAACGAGCTGCTCCCAGAACCTCCACCAGCGCAGCTGCAGCTGCGTCTTCATCTGGATGAGAGACTGGACAGATGCGGCGAGTTGCACCTTATGCTGCTGCAGGCGTTGCTCAATGCAGTGGAAGCGGTTCTGTGGCGTGCCCGCTCGGTCCATTTCTGGCCAGATCGTACTGTCACGGTTCTGGATCGAGGACCCAAGTGCAGAACACGCTCTCAGAGCGCCAAATAAAGTGTTTATTAAACTTGCTCACACAATAATCCGGCACCGGTAATCCAGAAAACACAAAATTCCCAGGAAGTGAATAATCTGGGGCGAGAGTCCACAGGTTGGGGAAATCCAGAAGTCCGTATCGGGGACGGAGCGCTGACAGGAAATCCAGGGAAGAACAGACTCAACAAGGTAGGTCAGAAGCAGACTGGGGTGATCTCAGGTGGCAATAATCCACAGGTGGAGGCTCTCGCATCTCACAGGAGGAGTTTAAACATGGAACGGACAAAGTTCTGGGAACCAACAGACAAGAAGCACCAACGATCCGGCCCCGAGTCTCTCCAAGTCTGCAGTTTAAATAGCTGCCCAGGTTATCTGACAAGGTGAGACAGGAGGGGGGCCGAGAGCCGGAGCCGCCCGGCAACAGTGACAGATGCAGGTGCAGCTGATCACAGGTGGCACAGGTGATCCTTTCACCTGGCACAGGTGAAGCAATGAGATGATGAGCAGGTAAGGGGAGGCTGGGAGGAGGAGCGGACCGGCAGCTGTGACAGATTCTCCCCACCTGACGCCAGGAAATGAGGAGAAACTGATAGATTCAGGATCATATTTAACTGAATAATGACAGGTTATATGTTTATTTATTTAAACTCATATTTTAGCTGCTTTAATTGAATATGTCGGCATTTTTTGCTGAAGCCCCCCTAAAATAGGCCTAACGACGCCACCAAAAAACTCCAGGGGCGACCAAGAAGAATACCTGACCGAGGCGGTTCAAAAGGCTTTCTGCCAACGATCAGGAACAATACCAACACCCGTCTTTGGGAAGTATCAAGTTGTGTGTGTTTTTTGTGACCACAGCTCTGCCCAAACTTGAAAAACTGCTTAATCAACCGTTGAAGGATGCAAAGGAACAAATCATTTCCTCTTGTTTCCAATTTTAATTGAATAATGGATCAGGATTAGTGATAGGAACAGGAATAGGTCAATAACTTTGAAGGTAAACAGAACAAACATGCACTATTTTATAATTAAACTGCATGCATAATACTTGATAGTACAATAGTACAACATTTAGGCAATATCCAATAGTGAATAGTTAACCTAATCGTTGGAATGAAGACTACTACTGAACTTCTATGACAGAACAAGTATTACCACTAACAGAATGATTATTCCTACTGATGGAGAACATGTCAGTGAACCCAGGTGACACAGTCAACAGGTGCTGCACCCAACAGGAGTCACAGATAATCAGACATTTGAACACTTGAACATTTCACTGAACATTAGACATTTGATCAGGAAGTACAGTCTTAATTAAATTAGCTAATCTCAAAATTAATTTTAGCTAATCGTCCAGCTCCTCCTGGGGATCCTCTCAGAGGAGCTGGACGAAGTAGCTGGGAAGAGGGAAGTCTGGCATTCCACTGCCTGGAGAGAGGAATGACATCACTGACACCTGATGGAGGATTCAGGGTAATAGCCCGGCAACCTGTGGAAGCAGGAGCTCCAAAGAGTTATCTGGAAGACCAAGAGTGGGACATGCAGATTGGAGGATGTGGAGCTCCCAGCCCGACCGGTTCCACCCGAACGCAACTATACCCCAATCTAGGGCAGATTGAGGAGTTTACCCCAATAACCCATGAGGTACGTGGCATTGGGGAACAATGCTGCGGGTTACAGGAAGAATGGGAGACATTATACCCCAATGTTCACGTGCACAAGCCAGAGGCTGACCTGGTCTTCCCCCTCCTGGCTCTCACGGCCTCCGCGCCGGGAGGGAACGCCCTGTTCCTGAAAGAGCTAGACGCTAAACTGACGGAGCAGCAAAGAAGGACCAGGAAAGCAGTGAAAGGAGCCCAGCTAAACAAGCTGGTAGACCTGGGAAATGGAGTCCACATAGCCAGAGCGGTGACCGCGGGACAAACAAAGAAGGTAATGGATAAGATGGACGTCAGCCAAGGAATCATTGGTGTGTGGATGTCAATGGAAAAGAGCCAAATGGAGGATTCGGACTCCTCCTCCTCCTCCTCCTCCTCCTCCTCCTGGTAACGTCCTACAGCCGTTTGTTTGCAACATTGCAGCAAAAGCTTTGTAGAAAGGACTAATTTGTCAAGCCGTTTCAGAATCCATACTGATGAGAAGCCCTATATCTGTAGGACATGTGGGAAAGCATTTACATGAAAAAGATATTTTTCAGACCAGATGTGGATCCACGCAGGTGAAAAGCCAAACAATTGTAAAATATGTGTGAAGGCTTTCAGAGGAGAAAATTGGGAGACCACATAAGAATTCCTACAGGTGAGGAGCCATACGTTTGCCAAACCTGTGGAAATGGTTTTATACAAAAACAAGCTTATCAGTTCACCTCAAAGTTCATACAGGCAATAAGCCATATATGTGCAAGATATGAGGGAAAGGTTTAACTTCATTTTCATACCACATGAGGGTCCACACAGGTGATACACCATATATTTGCAAAGTATATGGAAAAGGTTTAGGCTGTAACTCAAACTTGTCACAACACATGAGACTTCAAACAAGTGAGAAATCATAAGCACAAAATTGTCAACAATTGTTCTATTTAGCTGTTAGAAAATATTTATTCTTCTTATCAACTGCATTTCATGTTTATCTCCAGTGCTGAGAATAAAATAGTCACTAAAAAATATATTTTTTCATGATAATAATATTGCATAAAGAAAAGGCAATGCAATTTTTTTTATTTACAGTTTACAGTACAGCGAAGACTGATTTTAAAAGATTGGTGAAAGAAAATCTGAAAATAAACCAGCATCTAAATTCTGATCAGGAGTTGTGTCGTCTATGTCCACTCCTAACCGAAAGGGGGCGGTAATGTAAATAAAAGCTGTTGATGGACGCCATGAAAAATCAGAGGAGGAGTCAAAAACAAACGAGGAAGAATCTTCTTCTTCGGTTGTTGAGCCTCAGTCCCATCCTTCAGGCGATGGAACACAATATAACGACTTTAAACATTCCCAATCTTCCGGGTAAGTGTAATTTAAATACACAAAGTGATATCTATGAATAAACACGTACAGAACATGTACGACGTCTGTCGTAGCAGTAAAGCATGGATGTGTTAGCATCACAAACAGAATGAGGATAAATACACGCCTTTTACAGTGTGATGTGGGCTTTGAGTACTTCATAAAGTCTTAAAGCTTACGTGCAGCGACACATTCTTGAAATCATGAACTAAGCTCCTTATTTACTGCACGTTTTTGTACAGAGCAGTTCATTTTGTAATGTATCTCTCCAGAGTTTTTGCACCAGCACATCTGTAAAGAGGAGGAGGATCCTGCTGACCAGCAGGTCTGTTACCATGAGAGGAAATCTAGTCTGACCCATGAAGACCTAGAACTTCCACAGATCAAAGAGGAAGACGAAGAACTCTGCATCAAACGCGAGGAAATCTTGATCAAAGAGGAGGCAGAGAGGATCGTACTGAAGCAGGAGACTGAAGCCGCTGTTTTGAATCCATTCTGTGAAGAAAATGACCACAGTGAGGATATAATTAAATGTATTGTAGGTTCTGTGGTATCAGAACCAAACAACGAGCTGCACCTGCTTCATAATAGCTATCATGTAGCTGATAACCAAGTCTCTGCCAAGTCAGTTAATGTGCACGACCCTGCAGAGTTGATTAGCTGGAATCCTGATACAAATAGAAACATTTTCAAATGTAACACCTGTGGAAAGGATTTCAATTATCTGTCCAAGCTGCAGAGGCATCTGAGGGTCCATGTGGGGAAGGCGTATATCTGCACCACATGTGGGAAAACCTTCAAAAAGAGTTGTGGATTGTCACAACACCTGAGAATTCACACAGGTGAGAAGCCATTTGTCTGCACAACGTGTGGGAAAGCTTTCATACAAAAAGGAACTTTGTCGTGTCACATGAGAATTCACACAGGTGCGAAGCCATATGTCTGCGCAACATGCGGGTCGGCTTTCAAAATAAGCATTGACCTGACGAGACACATGAGGGTTCACACAGGTGAAAAACCATATGTTTGCACAACATGCGGAAAGGATTTCAGGCTAAAAGCAACTTTGTCAACTCACGTGAGAATTCACACAGGTGAGAAGCCATATGTTTGTAAGAAATGTGGGAAAGCTTTCTCAAAACGCTCCAACCTGTCAGTGCACATTAAAGTTCATACTGGTAAAAAAACACACATTTGCCAAATATGTGGAAAGGCTTTTAGTTCTAAATGGAATTTATCAAACCACATGAAAGTTCATACAGAGGAAAGGCCATAAACCTGCAGTCAAAGCAAATAATGGTGGAATAATAATGTCATGGACAGCAACATATCAGTCAGCAATGTTAGTTAAAATGGTGCATAATTAAAATGCATCATTAACACTCTAACTGAGGGCTATTGTTGCTTGTATAATACTGTATTCTCTCTTTTTTAAAAAAAACAAACAAACTTGAAAAGTAAAGAGCAGCTTGATTGTTAGTCATGGGATGTGTTTAACTTTAATATACAGCACTGGCTTTTAAATAAAATTGATTTGTTGAGGGAACGAAAATATAGTCATAACTGACAATGTTTTTAAATATAATTTAATGGCATTGGTTCTATGTGATTCTGTTATTTCATGTTGAAATATTTAAAGCTTAATTTATTTTGCTTTTTGGGAGGTGGAAGAGTTTGCATGAGGTAGAAGACTGCTGGCTTTTGGGATTCTTTTTTTATTCAGTAGGACTCGTGCCACTGTTGGTTTGTGAAATTGACTTAAAAAAAATCCTAAGGAACAGCAGAAGAAAAGAATAACAATAGTTTAATAAATCGTTTCATTCCAAGTTTTTTAAGTTCTTGCAGTTATTCTTCCACGACCAACGGTGGCGGTAGTGCGCTGCAGACCAAAGAAGAAGAGACCTGTGCAACATCTTTTATTGTATAAAATTTAAGAGTGAAACAGAAATGTTAGAACCGCTGGGAGAAAAAATACAGAACAAATGTGATAATCCCATGTTGGAAATAGCCACTTTTCCTGGTAAGTTTCATTGACACGGAAAATATGTTTTATCAGCCGGCTAACGGCTAACGCTAACATCTTAGCTAACTAACCAGAGCTACATTTGGGAATTGAAATTAATTCATGTTATAATTCCGGGTTTAATCACAGTGTGTAGGCGTCATATAAACCTCGTATATAATATCTCGTAAAATATTGTAACAAATCAAATTGGCGCTGCACAACCAAGCACCTATTTTGTTCCCTTTGAAATTTGCATGGAATATATCAGTGTCTCCTGGACAAACCGCTGAACTTGCTTTGACACGTAGAAATGTCAACAAAAATGCAACCGTTGTCTTTGGAAGGATCATTAAGGAAAGATCAGAGTGCTAAATAATTTTATCAGTTTTTTAAAAATGAAAATAATTATGTAACTAATGTCTTTATCTCACTGATGGCATTTACTGTAACCAGGATAAAGTGCTGTTCTCTTCTGTTGTTATTAAAACTAATTAACTAATGTCAAACGGTCTGATTTGTCTGGAATTGTGCATCTATGGACTGCTTTCCTACGGTAATTTGGGGTCTGTATATTCCACATGCATCAAAACATCCAGACAGGGTGAAATGAGTTGTGCTAAGATATGGAACTCTCCTAACGTAGGCTGATAACTGCATTTTACATCAAAAAATATGATTAACAGCATAGTTGCCATTTTCTACTGCATATTTTGATATTTGCTGGTTTGGGGTGCACAGCTACTTTTGCACAACCAGGCTTTGCTACACACTTAATTTCCTCCTGATGTTAGAATTTAAAATTAAAAATGCTGCTATGTCATAACAATAACAAACATCTTATTAACCAGACAAAACTGGTCCACCTCAAATTAATTATCTCCACTTTAATAAATCCCAAGTTTTTCACAGATATTAAGAAATCTCCAAATTATTCCTTATATAGAAATGGGGCAACTGCATAATTGTCAATCAAATACTCCATGCCACTGTGGTCACTTTTTTCAAAGCAATTGTGAATAATTTCCCATGACTATCTAAGGTCTTCCACTGAGATCCACAACCGTAAATATCTGTCCCATGTTTCTGGAGCTTTATACTCCTTGCTAACCTTTCTGCTCTGAATCTTTCCAGAGATTCCACAGCAGGAGGCCTGTAAGGATGAAGAGGAGGTTGGCCAACATCTCTGCAACCAGGAGAAGAACTGTAGCCTGGTGCAAGAGGACCCAGAACCTCCACAGATCAAAGAGGAAGAGGAGGATCTCTGCATTAATCCCGAGGGAGAGCAGATTGTTCTGAAACAGGAGACTGATGCAGTTATCTTGACTCCTATTGGTGATGATAATGACCAGAGTGAAGACATAATAAGGTATATTATAGGCTCAGTGGACTCTGAGCCAAAAAGTGACCTGAAGCTACTCTATAACAACTCCAATGTAAACGAGAACCAAGCCTCAGGGTCAGCTGTCAATGCACACAACCCTCTGGACTTAGAGTCTCAGATTTCAGGTAGCAATTCTTTCAAGTGTTATGCATGTGGAAAAGACTTTAAGTTTCTGTCAAAACTGCAGAGACACCTGAAAGTCCACACAGGGAAGCCATATATTTGCGCGACATGCGGAAAAGCTTTCAAAGAAAACGACGAGTTGTCGCGGCACACAAGAATACACACTGGTGAGAAGCAATATGTTTGCACCACATGTAGGAAAGCTTTCAAGCGAAGCTATGAATTATCGCGACACATGAGAATCCATACAGGTGACAAGCCATACGTTTGCAACACCTGTGGGAAAGCTTTTACACAGAGCACTGACTTGTCATATCACATGAGAATCCACACAGGGGAGAAGCCATATGTGTGCGCAACATGCGGGAAAGCTTTCAAACAAAGAAATGCGTTGTCAAGACATGTGCGAGTCCACACAGGTGAGAAGCCTTACATTTGCAACACCTGTGGGAAGGATTTCAGACAAAGTGCAAATTTGTCAAGCCACATGAGAATTCACACAGGTGAGAAGCCACATATCTGTAAAACATGTGGAAAAGAGTTCAGATTAAAAAAGAATTTGTCAAGCCACATGAGAATCCACACAGGTGAGAAGCCATATATGTGCAAAACGTGTGGAAAAGCGTTCCGACAAAGCAGTAAATTATCGGACCATTTAAAAATCCACACAGGTGAAAAGCCATACATGTGTAACACCTGTGGGAAAGCTTTTAGACTAAGAAATAACCTGACAGAACATTCAAAAGTCCACACAGGTGAGAAGCCATATGTTTGCAAAATATGTGGCAAGAATTTAAGTTCAAAACGGAATTTGTTACACCACATGAGAATCCACACAGGTGAGAAGCCGTACGTTTGCAACACATGCAGGAAGGCTTTCAGATATAGTGGTGACTTGGCTGTTCACTTGAGAAAAGTCCACACAAGTTTTACATCACACACAGTCATATAAGATGCATCAGAAATGTATTTTATATTTACATAGCAAATTAAACTGTTTCCAACGTTGATGAAACACAGGAAATAATCCAATTGTGCAATACCACCATAGAAGGTCAAACAGAGGTTAAACAGAAAAGTTGAAACCTGTAGGCATGACCTGAATGGACCATATTTTACATAAAGAGTTGCAAATGTCTTTCTGTATGTTTTTGTAGCTGATATTCCTCAGCTCTTTATGTGTTATGATTGTTGGCGCTGATAGAACCGCTGGCTGAGTTTATGCATAAACAGGCTGCAGTAACCAACACTGCACACCCCAGATTCACCCGTCTTTGGACATTTGCTGCATGACTCTCTGCTTGCTTCTCTCAGTGCTTTCTATCTTCCGTTACTGCCTCTATCTGTTAAAGGCTAAAGTTGTCTAAAATAGATTTATAAAATTAAAACCTGTGATCCCAACTACACAAGGATTTTTATTTTAATGATCCCACATCATAATAACGCTCCTAGGTCACTGTTAAACAAACACAAGTTGCCCATAAACTTGTGCATTATTATTTTGAAACTACATCGCTAACTTGACTGTTTTAAACTGTAATTTGCGAATGACGATAATATTTAATTTAAGGTTGTCAAAACGGAACTATTCAACTGTCGGCACCTAATTTAAGGTTGTCAAAACGGAACCATTCAACTGTCGGAACCTAATTGGGGATGGACATCTGGCGGAAGTACATAACCTGCATAAACGTAAATAAATACTTTATATAAGTTAGTTATGGCATCATACAACTAGTAACATGTCTGCAGGGCGATTAACGGCTCCTGATAAGTAAGTAATGTGGGAGTTTTGCAAAACTAACTTGTTTAGTATCGTCTATTTTAAGTGAAAGAAGCGGACGGCGCTGATTTTGATTTTAATGAGGTGTATCATTCAAATGCTGTGTTTTTAAGTTTGTTGGATAATCTTCCCAATTCAATGGTCAAAGTCCCCGAGGAACCCAGAACATCACCATAATTTAATTATGCGTTCCTTAACATTTCCTGAAATTTTATTTAAATACATTCAGAACTTTTTGAGTTATTTTGCCAACAACCAAATAGACTGAAAGTCAAATACCACGTTACATATTCTCCTCCCTTGGCGGAGGTAATAAAGTGTCGTACGACAGTCCTGAATGATCAAAATCACACATCATAAAAGGAAACTTTCTCTTGCTTATTTAGAACATATCTTTATTTGAAGAAAAAAAAGATAATTTGCACATTTAATAATATGAAGCCAATGCAATTGTTGTTAAAACGTGTAATAAGAAGAATAACTTGGTTTTATTGACCCACCAGTAAATATATTGAAATTCCACCATAAAGTAAAATATTTTACATTACTGAATGGAAATTACTATTATTATCAGTCACACAAGGCCCAACCACATCTGAAAGCTTAAATGTTTTACAAGTATAAGACTTCTCCTCGGTGTGGATTTTCCTGTGTTTTGACAAATGACCTACTTGCTTGAAGTCTTTCCCACATGTCGTACACACATACGGTTTCTCACCTGTGTGGATTTTCATGTGCTCCCTCAGGTGACTGGCCTGTTTAAATTCTTTTGCACATGTGGTACATGCATGAGGCTTCTCCCCTGTGTGAACTTTCATGTGATACGCTAAACTTCTCTTGTACCGAAACGCTTTGCCACATGCACTGCAAACGTGGGGCTTCTCACCTGTGTGGATGGTTCTGTGGCACGACAAGTCATTGCTGTATTTAAAGGCTTTCCCACATATTTTACAAACATACGGCTTCTCACCTGTGTGAACTCTCATGTGCTGAGACAAGTTACTGATTTGTTTAAACTCTTTCCCGCATGTTGCGCAGACATATGGCTTCTCGCCTGTGTGAACTCTTCGATGGCAGGATAGCTCATTGCTGAATCGGAATGCCCTCCCACATATTGTGCAAACATATGGCTTTTCACCTGTGTGAATTCTTCTGTGGCATGACAAATCATTGCTTTGTCTAAAAGCCTTCCCACATGTTACGCAAGTATATGGTTTCTCACCTGTGTGAATTCTCAGGTGTATTTTTAATGACGAATTGGACTTGAAATCTTTTCCACATGTGTCACATGTGGACAGATTTTTTCCTGTATCTGTACAATAAGAGTTGGTACGATTGTTGACATTTTTTGTGAGACATTTGCTACTGTGCTGTATGTTTTGTTTCGACTCTGCATCCCTGTTTGATCCTGAGACTTCGTACGCGTCTCCTTTCTGAACCTGATCAATCTCAGCTACATGAGATGTGTTCGAGAACAGCTGTGAGTTACTGTCTGGTTCTGACTCCACAGAACCAACAATGTATCGAATTATATCTTCGCTGTGGTTATTTTCATCATAAACAGGGATCAAGACAACAGGATCAATCTCCTCTTTCACTATAATCTGTTCTTCCTCCTGACCTCTGCAGAGTCCCTCCTGTTCTTTTTTAGCATGCAGGTTTTCCAGGCCCAGGCTGGAGTTCCTATCCTGGCTACATAGCTGTTGGTCAAGGAGAATGTCCTCCTCCTTACAGACACGTTGGTTTGAAAGCTCTGGAGAGAGACAGTACCAACTGAGTATAAATAAAAAACAATAACACCAAAAAGGGTATTTACATGGTAGGGGCAGCTCATGTTTAGCTTGAGATTAATTTTCTGTACCTTCTTTACAGTCATTTTCCTTATCAAGCGATGGAATCAAGAATTCAGTCTCATGTTTTAGTTCAAAGTCCTCTTCCTCCTGACTGCTGCAGAGTTCCTCCTTAATCTGTGGAGGTTCTGGGTACTCTTGGTCCAGACTAGAGCTATTGTTCCGGGGCTGTTGGTCAGTGTGATCCTCCTCCTCCTCCTCCTCCTTACAAACATGCTGGTGTGGAAGTTCTAAAGAGAGAACAAATAAACATAATTCAAGAAGCAAATAATTAATGTTATTAAGGTCTCCATTTGTGAAAGGAAATAATGCATTTGTTGTTGCTTATTAATACAGTATAACTGTACTCACCTCTCATAAATGGCATTAGTGATGATTAGTGAGCATGTAATTACCTCAAACCATGAAAGACAAAGAACACAGAGAAAGTATCATAATGCTATTCAGACAATATAAGACATACTTTTTTAAATTTTACAGTGTAAACAGTAAAAATGCTAAATGTTATTGCTATGATCACAAAAGTTGTGCAATGAAAGCGATGTGTTGCAAAGACAATTAACGACTTATGAGTTTTGTACAATTAAAGCACTCCCTAAAATATCATACAAGATTTACCAATGTTTTAAATCATTATTCTTGGTCAAGTCGGCACATACAAAATGTATAAGAGAACAAGCCATGGTAATAATGTATAAACATGGTCATTGATATACTATGGAAGTTTTCTGCGTTTATATAAACACAACAATATCTGAAGATCTTCTCCTCTGTCCGTATTTTGGTGGCAGAAAACCTTTTTTGAAGCAGCTGCAGCAGGTGTCGGTCAGCTGCTAGGCAGGGGGCTAACCAGAGATTACGCTCTCTTTCACTATTCAACTTTTTTTTGCCCACTGTACGTGGGGCAGCTAGCTTTGTCACCCTACTTTAAAAGTCACTGACAGAAGAGAAATTAAATAAACAAAAAACTTATTTACAACGTGAAAAGCTCCTCAGATAGCACTAGGTGTTGGCCCACGTAAATAACCCACGCACACCCTTCTGCTAACGTCCGAAACTTACCGTAAATAGTAGAAATATTAAATGTCATCCCGTGGGTGGATGTGTGCTCTTTCATCGTCTCGAAATTGACTGTTGTGGACTTTTAGGTTCTAAATGATTTGTGTTGTTGTTTTGCTCCTTTTCTTCTGTTGTTTCTTATTGGTGACCAGCAAACATCATTTTGGCTCATTACCGCCACCTTCTGGTTCCCGATAACGCGCATCTTCAAACAAACAGTAGTCTTCTTGGGTTATATTGAATTTTGCGTGATCTGTGAAATATTTAGTCACGACAAGGTTTTGTCAAATATAATGAGGCCTAAAATCAGCAACAAATAACAGGTTTATTATTTCTTAAAACACTTAAATAAGGTAGATTATATAAACCTACAGATAAAATATCAGACCCGACCGAGGCCAAGACCTATTAAAATACTTTTAATCAAAATTATCAAGATACACACGAAAAACTAATATCTTCAATCATTTGGTTGTTATGTTGCTGTTAATAGTGAAACATTGTAAGAAGCACAATTTATTGGGGTCAGAGAAAAACAACTGTTTTTTCACTGTGTTTGGTATACGTACGTCTTTATCCATAAACATGTATGTGCAATCGTTGACGGAGACCTGCAAGTCTAAAAATATATCTCTACTATATCTTTTTACATGAAACGCATGCAGTATAAGTACCAATTCCAAGTAAAACTACAATGTGTATCGGTACTTTCGTTTAAGGGGAACCCTCTGGTAGATGTAGTATCCTGGTCGGAATTTAATTGCGTGGCATCCGGCGGAAGTCGAGTATACTAGCTATACTAGTATAGCTTTGTGTATATATTAAATTCTTTAAAAAAGTGATGCAGTACTCGGGTTACGAAGTGATATTTTAGTAAAAGACAATGTCATCCGTTGAGTATTTGAGGGAATTTATCAACCGGCGATTAACTGCTGCTGCTGAAGAAATATTTGGAGTTTTCCGAAAGGCAATCGTCGAGTATGAAGAAGAGATTAATCGTCAGCGCAGACTGTTAGAAATTGTGTGCAAATCTGAAATGAAGTTGCCTGCGACAGGTTAACACATTTCAAAAATTTATTGTAATCATCTAAGCTATTTTTAAGCACTGGTGTTACTTTTCTGGCTATCCGTTCTACTTTATAGTACCATGATTTGATTTGATTTTGTTTTGTGTCCCTTAAGAACAATATATCCTTGAGGAAGAAGAAGACCAGGACGACGAGGAGGAGGTTTTTACTGACCAACAGCCTTGTGATCAGGAGAGGAGCCCCATTCTGGGCCTTGGGGAACCAGAGTCTCCACATATTAAAAAGGAACAGGAGGAAGACTGCAGCGTTCAGGAGGAAGAGGAGCTTACATTAAAGCAGGAGACCGATGCATTTATATTGTCTCTTGTTGATGAGGAAAACGATCAAACTCTGTACTCTAATGATGATGAAACGGTAGAAGAGTCTGTTGTCAACATATCAGTCATCAGTTCAGTCTCATCAGACCCAACAACTGGCAACATAACTAATGCTGCTGCCAAAGAAAAACTATGTAATCCTCACACAGTTAATAAGCCTTTCAAATGTGACACGTGTGGGAAAGAATTCAATCGAAAGTCAAATTTTAAGAAACACCAAAGAACACACAAAGGCGAGAAGCCATATTCCTGCAGCTTTTGTTCAAAGCAATACAGTCAACGATCGTCATTGAACCTTCATTTAAGAATACACACAGGTGAAAAACCATATGTTTGTGAAACATGCGGGAAAGGTTTTATACAACGTATTCACTTAATAGTCCACATGAGAAGAGCACACACGGGTGAAAAGCCATACCTCTGCAAAACCTGTGGGAAATGTTTTACAGCCAGCAGTGAGTTGTCAGTACACAGGAGGATACACACAGGGGAGAAGCCATACACCTGTGCATTGTGTGGACGATCTTACAGATACCGAACCGATGTGAGAATCCACATGAAAAAAGCTCACACTGGTGAAAAGTCATAACTTTTCCGCTTGTAATCAGATTTAACATATTCCAGTATAGACCAAATCTGTGCTGTGTGAAGGAGACAGATGCTTTCTCTCTAGATTCTGACATCTAGGCAATTGTCACAGCATTGGTAACCTGATCACAGTCTTCAGTCACTGAGTACTGCAGTACAGTGGTGGTCTCAGAGTGCCAAATCAAATGAATGTCCTTGTTGATCCTTAAGACTTGCACTTTTGTATAAGCCCAATGTCTGTAAATATTAGGATGAGATGTCAGAATATTTCTATTCAGTCACCTTCATGAAATCACTGCTTAATTTTGTTTGCCACTGTATTTAAAGACAAGATATATTAATAGTTATTATTAAAGCTGCTAAAAGGAGGTCTAGCTCCATCACTCTTGAAACCTGGTCAGTGCTTCTGTGTGGTATTCTGTGAAAGTCTTTGTTATACATAATTAGCCTCTGGTATGAAGAAAATCTCAATCATCAGAGCAAGTTAATAACTTCAGCAAGTTTTTAGTTATAGATTGGAACCACCAAAGGCCACCAAAGTTTACACGCTATACAGGTATTGAAAAAACTTGTGTGCAGCCTACTTTTACCTGGATGGCCATGACAGCTGTTGTCAAAGTAGGTCTTCCACTGTGCACGTTTCACTAATTTAAAAAGAACTGAGGTACTCTTGATCTCTCAAGGTATGGTCAGATTCTCGGGATATAAACACATAGATTATCTCAGAACTCATTATCTGAAATGAACTGTTTTCTTTTTATGACAGATACAGCGTCTGAGTGTCAATAAGGCTCTTAAAAGGATTGTAAACATTCTAGCTCTATTTTCTTGTTTTGTAGTCAGACGGAACTGAAACTTCGGGCGATGTGTAGTCGGAATTAATTGCTTAACTTCCGGCGGAAGACACCAACTTCCCTGTCCGTCCTCCGCTAGCGCTAGCATTGTAGCATTGTGGACCATAATAAACATACAGGAGAAGGAAGTTTAAAAGTTTTAGAGAACAACCATGTCTTCACTTGGATATTTGAAGGAGTTTGTAATTGAGCGACTGACTGCTGCCGGAGAGGAAATTTTCGGAGTTTTTAAAAGAACGATCGACGAGTATGAAGAAGAGCTCGTTCGTCAACGCAAAATGCTCGCTGTTGCATCGAAACCGGAAATAAAATTGCTCCGGACAGGTTATAAGTTGTTACTTATACGATACTTCATTATTTTTGACATTGTCGTTACTCGTGTGGTAAATGGGAGCTCTTGCAACTTCTTAATCAGTTATTTTTTTGTTTTGCGTCTCTCCCCCAGAACCTCCACAGGAATATATTCATGGGGTTAAGCAGGAGGATCTCACTGAGCAGCAACTGTGGAGCCAGGATGGCAGCTATGATCAGAACCTGGAGGACCTACAGATCAAAGAGGAGCAAGAGGAACAATGCATCCACGTTGAAGAAGAGGAGCTTTTAAAGCAGGAGACTGATGTCCGAGTCTTAACCTCTGTTGATCAGAAAGATGACAACGGTGAATTTGAGACGTTGGACTGGAATCGTGATGGAACTGGAGCTGTAGTCAATATGCCGGTTGTGAGGTCTGTGGTGACAGAATCAGCAACGAGCAATGTCAGTGTCCCTGCTGCAGTCAAAAATCAACATGAGCCACACACAGTTGATAGGCCCTTTAAATGTGACATCTGTGAAAAAGATTTCAGATCAAAAGCAGACTTTCAGAAACACCTAAGAACACACACAGGCGAGAAGCCATATTCCTGCAGCTTTTGCTCTAAAAACTTTAGTCAGCGATCATCGCTGAACCTTCATTTAAGAATACACAGTGGTGAAAAACCGCACGTTTGTGAAACATGCGGAAAAGATTTCATACAACGTAGTGATTTGACCATTCATATTAGGAGAGCCCACACTGGTGAGAAGCCGTACTGTTGTAAAATATGTGGAAAGTGTTTCCCAGCTAACAATGACTTATCGGTACATTCAAAAATTCACATGGGACACAAACAGTTCACTTGTGTAACATGTGGGAGAGGTTTCAGAAGGGGTTGCCAGTTAACAATCCACATCAGAAGAGAACACATTGGTGAAAAGAGGTTTATCTGCCAGATCTGTGGGAAAAGATATTTCAATACATATGAACTGTCTCGGCATCAAAGATCACACTTGAAGTTGGCTGATTTGCATACAAATAAAAACTAATCTATTTTTACATAAAATATGGAAATATATGTATATTTAAAATTCAGATCTTTGTGGAGTTTTCCTAAAAAAATATTAATTGGCTAAATAATGGGGGTAATAGTTAATGTAGATAAGCTTACTGGACTCACATTTCAATGCACTCGACAGGTCTATTGTGTTAAAAACAAGAAATACAGTGAATGTAACTGTACGTTCAAATGCAGTCTTGTAATATGTAGTTTTTTGGTGAGTTTCTCAAAGGACGATGTATCAGCAAATTCAATAAATGATGAATTGTCACATCTTTCAATTTCTAATTACTGCATCATAAGCAGTGTGTGTGATACAAAATTGAAACTACTAAAGTGGATCCAGCTTCAGTAATTTTTCAACTACTATGCATTTACATATTTATTTTTGAAGATACAAGTACGACTATGAAATCACGGTTAATAGTCCGTTACGTCATACATCTTGTCAACATTTTTTACAATGATGTTCTGGCGACCAAAACTGCCAGGATTCTATCAGGAAGACAATGGGTTTTTTTTGTTTTGTTTGTTTGTTAGTTTGTTTTTGTTGTTTTGCAGCGTATGAACAGTCAGTTTTATTTCATACAAATAAAACGCCTTCAGACGAAAGCGGAACGAAAATTCCGCCATTTTCAGTGTCGGAAATAAAATTCCTGACACCTGACGGAAGTCAACAAAAGATGGATGCTTATGTTTCGCGTTTGCAGGCAATGATTTGGTAATAAAATATTAGACTACTTTCGTCTGCATATATTGTGATAACAATGTCTTCATTTGACTATTTGAAAGCGTTTGTAAATGAGCGGTTGACCGCTGCTGCTGAAGAAATATTTGGAGTTTTGAAAAAAACGATCGTGGAATATGAAGAAGAGATCGATCGACAACGCAAATTGCTCGAAGACCTTTGGAAACCCGGGATAAAGTTACCCAGGCTAGGTACAACATCTACACACCGTCAGCACACAACCCTGACTTGTTTTTTTTTTTTAATTCTAATACGCTGATCTTTTGGTGGATAATTTCGTGATTCCTGTCTGTTCTAGAGGGTTCACAGCATGACCTCTCTCCGGACGAGGATGTTCTCATTGACCAGCAGGAAAAGAGAAATTCTACTATGGAGCAAGATGACACAGAAACGTCCCTTATTAAAGCGGAGCAGATGGACATCTACAGCTGCCAGGATGCAGAAAACCTTGTATTGAAGCGGGAGACGGATGCCATCACCTTAACACTAGTTGACGAGGACAATAACCAGAGTGAAGATCAGATCCTGGACACCGATGAGACTGCAGAAAACTCTGTACTTACCTCCCAGACCATGAACTCTGTCATCACAGAAGCCACAACTAGCAATGTGTCTGACCGTACTTTAGTAGCACCTTACTTTAAAACAGCTGGAGCTAAAAAACCTTTTCGATGTGACACGTGTGGAAAAGATTTTAAGTGTAAGCCGTATTTTCAGAAGCACATGAGAAGTCACACCGTGGAGCGACCGTATTCGTGCAGCGTTTGTAGTGAGAAGTTCGAAGATAAACCATCACTGAACGTTCATTTAAGATGCCACAGAGATGAAAAAGAATACTCTTGCAGTGCCTGCGGGAGTGGATTCTATAATAGCTCAGCACTACAAAAGCATATGAGGATCCACACTAATGAGAAACCATTTATTTGCACGTCATGTGGCTCAGCTTTCAGATATCGTAATCAGCTGTCTGTCCACATAACAACACACAGTACTGAGAAACCATACATCTGCCAGACCTGCAGGAAAGGATTTCAGCACATGTCAGCGCTTAGAAGGCATAGAAGGCAGCACACGGGTGAAAAGCCATACGTTTGCACCATATGTGGGAAAGATTTCATACAGTCTAGTGATTTGACAGTTCACGTCAGGCGAGCCCACACTGGTGAAAAACCTTATGTTTGCAGCACATGTGGAAAAGGCTTCACCATTAGCAGCGACTTGTCCGTTCATATGAGAACGCACACGGGCGAGAGGCCTTATGTGTGTATAACCTGTGGAAAAGTATTTAAATATAATAGTGATTTGAGAGTCCATATAAGAAGAACCCACTGTGATGAGTAACCAGTTCTCTGCAAGGCAATACATCTATTAATACGTGGGATTTGGTTCTCCTTAGCAGCATGAATATTATGATACTGTAAAATGACATTTCAGTGTTATGATCATCAGCTTTTTTTGCTGGTTTATTTTATTCTATATCTCATTGAACTGTGTAGAAAGTGCACCAAAATGACGCACAACACTTTATCAAAATGCCTTTGAATGTTTTTTTGTTCAAATGTGTGCTGTTAAAGCTTGATTTAGACATGTAACATGGAAGGAAGAGCTCTTGGTGCAAGTTGTATAACATTTCATTGTACCTTATGAGTTCAATAAGTTAAAAAAGAGTCTCAAGAACAAGTGATGTCACTGTTATGGTGTCAAATTGGCTGTCAGTAACAGGTAGGCCAACTTGAGAAAAAGTACTGTTTTCACACTGAGTCCACTATCTCAGTAAATTTTAAGGTCAAAGACTTAAAAATCTGTTTATATAATGTATCCGAACATGCAATGATTATATACCTGATATAATAACCGGAATAAAGGAGTGTTAGGTTTTGTTTAATAGGTGTCCGTTTTGTGTGTGTGTGTGTGTGTGTGTGTGTGTGTGTGTGTGTGTGTGTGTGTGTGTGTGTGTGTGTGTGTGTGTGTGTGTGTGTGTGTGTGTGTGTGTGTGTTTAAAGCTATGGGGTTTTCAGCAGGGCTGTTCATGAGACTATTTGATGATATTCCTTTAGAGGGCAGCAACGAAGTTTAGCTGCTTGTGTTCTGCGGTAATTTCATCAGCCGAAGAAGAAACAAAGATGGCGACGCCCATGAAGAGGACGCTTACTGTGCTTCACAGAGCGACATGTCACAGTTTATTGGTAAGGAAACATTTTAATGTATGTTCGTCTTTTTTTTTAATAACTTAGTATTTGTTGTTATTTAATTTAAGTACCGACAGCAAGATATTAGCCCGAGGCAACTAAGCTAATCATAGCTAGTCGTCGCCAGATCGACAGTAGCCGCGTTATTAATGATGGGTACAAACGTATCGGCCGTTTAGTGCTTTAATCAAGGGTTACTGAACTATTATAACCTTGTCTGAGGAGGTTTAACATCATATTACTCTCTTAAACTGTGGATTGAAAAATATAGGACCGATCTGATCTGAGACCACAAATGTTCAACAAGAAAAACAGTTATACTTATGTACTATTAACTTATTATAGTATTAAATAGTTTTATTGGCTATAGATTATATAACTATCTTTGATTGATCACAGAAAGATTTAAAAAACTGTGTGTTCTGTTGTCAGAAAATTGAAGGGCCCCTGGAAGTGCAGCGTCCTGTCCCACTTTTCCTGCCGGTCCGGACTAAGAAGCGCTACTTTATCCCTCCAGCTGTGGGACTGAAACGGAAGGTCCAAGAAAACACGGAGGCCAAAGCCCGAGCAGCAGGCATTGTTTTCAGGCAACAGTACATCGAGAGGCCCATCAACATCGCCTGCACCGGTACCTGACATGATTTTGATTCTGTTCTGAGATTTATCCCTGAAAATTCACAAATCGAAACCTAATCTCGAAATGTTAACAAAATCTTATCTCCTTGTGATATCAGCGGGTATATTTGACCCTTACGTCCCCCCTGAAGGTGATGCACGTCTCTCCAGTCTGTCTAAAGAAGGCTTGAAACAACGGACTGAACAGATCCGGCAGAGCGCCGCCTCGCAGCTGGCGTAAGAGTGTTTTACATCTTATTTCATTTTTGCGATCTTGGATTCGTCTTGGCACAGGAGAGATTATTTTCTAAGATTGGAGGTATATTATTTATTTGTTAGACAAAGCTGAATGCTTTTGCCAACAGGATTCGTAAAATCAAGGAACACGACTCTGAGTTCTCAACAAAGGACTTTGCAGAGCGAGCGCAGGAAATATTCATCGAGGCTCACCACTGCCTGACAAAGTAAGAACTTTAATTTTTACCTTTCGAAAGAAAATATACTCAAAAAAGCCCAGTTTAAAATGGAAACCAAAAGGTCTTTGTGGAAAGATCATGACTGAGGTTTGACTTTTGATGAGAAGAACAACTCAGAGCAGGACTGTGCTGGAAGACCTCAACTTTCATTTATTTAAAGACACAGATTAAAACTAACATTTGTTTTTATTTTTGTTTTTTTTACAGCTTCAACAAGGAGAAGCTTCACTCCTTGCTGACAGAGAGATGTTATCCTGTAAGCTGTAGTTTCATTTCCACTTCCAACTGACTTTATTCCTTCCATCACTCATCATTTATTTCATTTTGTGTGTCCTGGGTATTTAATTCATCCTTCAGTAGTTGTTTTTCTCCTTTGGAATCTTTTCAGGAGATGACGAGGGGGAACAGGTACAAGACTATCCGCTGGAGGTTTGTGGAGTCTTTGGAGCTGCCCAAAGTGGTCCATGCGCGCTGTCCTGACATGGTCTCCAAAGGCAACTTGTATGGTCAGGTGACAGTCCGCATGCACTCCAGACAGGTAGGACTCATAAACACCAGAACTGTAGATATTTAGCAAGTTTAAAATTACTAAATTACTGTTCTTCTGCATCGACCTATTGTGCAGACGCTGGCTATTTATGATCGCTTTGGAAGGCTCATGTTGGGCAGTGAAGAGCAGCCCAAGGATGTCCTGGAGTACCTGGTTTTAGAGCGACACCTTGTCAACCCCTACGGCCGCTGGAGGTTACACGGAAAAATAGTGCCGTCCTGGGCTCCTGCCAAAGATCCAGTTATTAAGGTGATGCTCCACTCCATTTGCTCTTTTAAAAACCTTTAAGGAGCGCAAAGATTGCGCTTCAGCACAAACCTCTCTGCCGAACAAAATAAAAAAAAACTTTGACTCCATCACCTTAATGTCTGTAAAACTCTGGTCAGTGGACCATGTTTCAGTCTTTTCACTGTCAGTTTCTTCTCTTCTCACTCACCGATTTACCCTATCTGTTGCTTTCATGTGAAAAAATTCTAAAATGGTCCTTATGAGACAGGTGTCCTGAAAAGGTTTGTTGAGAGTGTGTTCACCTTTGACCTCCTACATGTATAATATGATATAAAAGTTGCTTCTTCTGCCTTATAGACTGTGATGATTCCTGGTCCAGAGCTCAAGCCAGGAGAAGAGTTTGATGCCCTGAACTACAACGTTCCCAAGCCAGAAGCAGTTCAGTGGAACAAGTAGGCCAGTAGGTGGCGCTGTGTATCACACCACAGAAGGACTTGGTTCTGCAGAAAAGGGCCTGTTGAATATTTGGCCGTGGACGCTTTGCCAGGGTTTCATTGGAGGCTCTGGCCTCTAAATACACGTGGTTTCTGATCAGATGGAGACAGCAGGTGAGTCTCAGCCGTTTCCTGGGTGGAGCAGTGAAGCTGCTTTCACTGTAACGATCAATCAACCAGCGGTCTGACGTCATTAACAAACCTCTCAAAGACCACAAACGTCAGCATGAATGAATCATTTGGTTCATGGCTTTATGGAAGACTTAAAATTCATGTGTAGATAATAAATAAAATATCCAGGTTGCTGCAGTTTAATGCTTTATTTCTGTGATGAGTATGTTGCATTTGACCCCCAACAATATAAAAATAAGACATCCTATTCTTTTCTGTTAACATCGGTGGGATGGAGGCGTTTTTCTCCTTCAGAACAAGCTTAAATCTCTTATTCTCTAAAAGCTCCTCCATCTAATGTAGAAGAGCACGTGTAGCATTATACAGGGCAATATTTATATATATTTTTTTGACATGACAAAAATAAAATGACAAGACAATAACATGCAAAATGCTCACACTAGATACTGCATTAACAAAAACCTTAGAAATAACGTGTATAGACTGTTAAACAAGGACATAAACTGATTTTTTTTTTTTTTTTTTTTTGGTCAAATTGAGCCGTAAAACAACAAACGCCTGATTTCAGCGACAAATGCGTCGATGCAGCAGACGGCTTCCTTTTATTCTCAAAGGTCAGACTGTCTGTGGCGTCACACTCGGCTATCTAACGTTAATCAGAGACTGCTGGTCTGGTCTTCACCTCTGTTGGGTGAAGATTCCTCCTGCCGGCAGAAACTGAGCAGAACCGAGGCGTTCATCTCTGGCTGAAGTCCGTTTGTTGGCTCACGACTTTCATACGTGATTGTGCTCATTGACCTCCATCGTGGGTCCAACAAAATACACACACACACACACACACACACACACACACACACACCTAGAAATCTAAGAGTTGTCCACCTGGCCCAGAAGTGCGTCTGTGATTGGCCCGTTGGTCCTTCAGCGCCATCATCCGTGGAGGCAGCTGCTCCTGAAGGCTCCAGACGTTCAAACCAAGCTTCTCCTCCACCTTCACAGGTCAGGTGGGAACACCAAAGCCTCTGCAGCACATTCTGCATCTTCCTCCTCATCTTCCTCAGGTATGTTCTCAGGCTCCCACGTGAAAACATCTGAGCAGTTATCAGTGAAGGAGCCAGATCTGGATCTGACCATCTCCCAGGGACACAGCGCATCACGCCGGCTCAGGGCTAAGTTCTCTTTGGACTCCCCAATCTGGTCTAAAGAACTCATAGAAATGGAGGGTTCACCCAGTCTGGGAGGTGTTGGAGATCCTCCTGGACTGGGTGAACCCTCCATTGTGATTTGTGGAGCCTCAGCGGAGGAAACATCTGCCTCAGCGTTGTCCTGCTTTTTGGAAAATTCTGTTTTTTCTGTCTCCCATGGACACACTTCACTCCTAGAACTGTCTTGTTTGGTCAGAACTTTTGCTTCTTCTGTCTCCCATGGACAAACCTCGGTCCTAGAACTGTCTTGTTTGGTCAGAATTTTGGGCTGTTTTGCGTCTTCTGTCTCCCACGGACACACTTCGCTCCTAGAACTGTCTTGTTTTGTTAGAACTTTTGGCCCTTTTGCTTCTTCTGTCTCCCACGGACACACTTCGCTCCTAGAACTGTCTTGTTTTGTTAGAACTTTTGGCCCTTTTGCTTCTTCTGTCTCCCATGGACACACTTCGCTCCTAGAACTGTCTTGTTTGGTCAGAACTTTTGCTTCTTCTGTCTCCCATGGACACACTTCGCTCCTAGAACTGTCCTGTTTTGTCAGAACTTTTGGCTGTTTTGCGTCTTCTGTGTCCCACGGACACACATCATTCTGAGGACGAAGGTCAGCCTGTGCAGAAGGCTTTTTCAACGATGGGATCCTGTTCTGAGGAGCCTCTGGGCCGTCCTGATCCCCTGCCTCCCAGGGACAAACATCCACCTTGATTGTCATCTGCGAGGTGGTGTTTTTCGGTTGGGGGTTTTCTTCCTCCCATGGACAAATGTTTTCGATGATTTGCGGGGGCTCGGGGAACTCCCAGGGACAGCTTTCAGAGCTCTTGCTCACATGCGTGGAGGACCTTTTCAGATGGCTCTGCTGCTCATTTTTGAAGCGTTCCTTCGGAGCTCCAGGGTAGACGGCGTGCTTCAGAACCTCTGGTTGAGCAGGCACCATCAAAGCTGCCTTAGCGTCCAAAGGGTTGAAGTTTTCGTACACAACCTCAGCTTTGTCCTGAACCTCCCAGGGACAAACGTTGGCATAGTCGTGATCTTGCCTGGTGGACGACTGCGGTGCATCCGCGGACTCCCATGGACAAATGTCCGCTGCTCGTCTCAGCGGCTGTCTGCTCTGTGAATCTGTGGAAGCGTTGCTGTGATAGATGAGCGGAATGTCCTTCGGCTCCCGAGGATGTGCGCTTCCACGGCCACTTGCTTGTCTGACCAGGTTTGCGTGCTCCTGAGACTCCCAGGGACAAACATCGGCCGCCTCAGACATCTGCGTCTCCCAGGGGCAGATGTTTGCCTTCATGCTCTGCTGTTTCTTGGGTCCTTCTGGGCCGGCGGCGGCCGCATCCCAGGGACACACGTCAGCGTTGGGAGCGCTCCGGACCGGCGTAACCCTGTTGCTGCCTCTTCGGTTGACTGACGGAGTTCTGCAGCTGCTGGCGGTGTCCCAGGAGCTGCTGCTGCTGCGTTTGCTGTTCTGCCTGGATAGGAAGACGTTCTCATAGGTGCCGTCTTTCTGCGCCTCGTCCACGTCCCAGGGCTGGACGGCGGATTTCACCACAACCAGCCTCCTGGGGCTCCTGTCGGAGGAGTCTCCGGACGACAGCCTGATGGCGTTCTGCTTGACCAGGCACGGTTTGCCCTCGGTTGTTGTGGCGCTCCTCTTCTGTAGCGTTTTCTTCTCGATGCTGGGACGTCTGCTGGGCCTTGGCGTCGTGGAGGCGCTCTCTTCCTTTTGGGCGTTTCCGTCTTTGCTCGGCTTGTTTTCCGACTCCGTCGATATCATGAAAGATTTAACGGAAAGCCACTTGTTGGTCGTGGTGCGCAAGGAAAAGACTCGCTGGTCCTTGGTGACCTTTGGCCTCGGGGAGCCCGGCGCGCTCGACGACACGGGAGTTTTTGTTTTGGCGGAATCCGGTTCACCTTGCGGTTTCTTCTCCTCTGAAGCGTTGTTTGGCGCTGGAGGGGGCGCGTGGTCCCAGGGACAGACCAGGGCCTGTGGAGACACTGGGGGGGTTCCCGGATCCGCCTGGCTGTTTGCGTAGGTCACGTGTTTCTGGCTCTTGTCTCCCGCCTGCTCTGGCTCCACCTCCCAAGGGCAGATCTCAGCTTTGTCGAAGGACTCGGACTGGAGAGCACTGCGGGTCTGCTCGCTGATGGAGAGGCTCTGCCTGGACCTCGTCATCACCTCGCAGCCTCTGTTCTCAATAGACGTGGTTGAGGTCAGACTCCACGACTTGTGAAGTTTTGTGTGGTCGGGATGGAGAAGATTGGTGTCGATGGTCAGGTTCTGCGCGCTGGCTGACTTGCAGACACCGGGAGGAATGTCCAGGGAGTCGGTTTCAGATCTTCGGGAAGATCTCTTTGCGGCGTTGGCGTCTAAGAAGGAGCCGCGCAAAGAGGAATCTCGTTCCCGGACGTGGTAATGGTCACTGTGGGACTTGCGTATGGAGGGTGATGGTGTCTTCATTGAGCTTCGGTAACTGATGCTAACAGATACGGTATCGGCGGTGCTCCTGAAGGAGCCTGACTGGTTCCCGCCTTTGCTGCGGAAGGATCCGTCCTTCTCCTCTCGACTGCACTGCCGACTCACCGTCTCTGGGATCTCGGCGATGCGTCTGATGATGGATCTCCCCAAAGCGCATCGAGAGCTTCTCTTCTTGGACAGATGAGGGTTGTTTGCAGTCATCTTCTTGGTCTTGTGGACTTCTAACTGGGCATACAGTTTCTTCAGCTCATCCTGTCACGGGTGGAGAAGCATCACAGTTTAGGTCAGTGTTTGACCATAAATATGGGCGGTGCTTCAGTTGAGAGGAGAAGGAGGAGAGCTACCCGAAAGTCATCGGGGTCCACGCTGTGCTCGCTCCAGGCGGAGTGAAAACTGCTGTTGAGGTACGATCGCCGAAGGTCCACCTCGTCTTCGTACACCTCCGCTGCAATCTCCTCCCTCCCGGGCTTGGACACGTAAAGAAACTGGAAAACACACACACACACACACACACACACACACACACACACACACACACACACACACACACACACACACACAAGACCCACAGTTCATGACTGAGACCGGAGAAAAGAGTTTTCAGCAGCCGTTTCCCTTCCTTCGTCTGACTCCGTTACCTTTGGAATGAAGAGCAGAGCCAGCGTGACCGTGATGGTCACGTGGGTGTGGGTGAAGGAGAGCAGCAACATCCAGTCAGGGTGGAGAGAGGGGAAGGTGAACCTGGGGCAGACAGACAGACAGACCGACCGGATTTATTTCACTCTTCCGTCTTCGCGCGCTCCCGGCGTGACGGGCGGGGCTCGGAGCGTACCTGACCAGGTGAAAGGTGGTGGAGAGAAGCAGCTCGTTGTGGATGGCGATGCCCATGTAGCGAGGCTCGTGGAAGGCGGAGGGGACCGGTCTGACGGCGGTCCAGAGGGAGCTGCCCCAGCACAGGAAGAGAAGCTCGGCTACGGCGAGAGAACGCGTCCCAGGTCAAGAGGTTTTATTCAAGAACGAAACTAGCAGTCATGTGACTGGCGTTAGCCTGAAGATGCTAAAAGAATCCCTCACCCACAGCCATCATGTAGTCCCAGCGGTCCACGTAACACAGGTTGAAGCCCTGCCCGTCCGACGTGGTGGCCGTGATGAAGACCGGGATGTTCCTGTCGCGGTTCTGCAGAACGCCCACCGTCCACGCGCACAAGAACCAGCTGACCGTCATCAGCATCACTCCCAGGATCCTCAGCAGGTGGAGGCTGGACATGTAGGGCACCCGCTGGGCCGTGCGCGAGAGGAACACCTTCAGCACCCTGCAGGGGCGAGAAGAGCACGTCAGAGAGATTCCAGGAGATTCCAGAGCACCTTCTTCAGGTGACTAACAGGAATGTTTCGACCCAGTTGGATCATTTGTGTTGTTACATTGTGAGTTTGTCACTTTCGTCTGTCCTCAAGCGTTAAAGGCTGTCTGACCTGTACATTTTCAGCGTGACGGTGCCGTAGACGATGGAGAAGCCGAGCATCCGCACCCAGCGCAGCAGGATGCACCTGAACGTGCTCGGCTTGAAGTACATGATGAAAACCTGCGGACGCAACACGACCGTTCCTGTGAGTGACGTCTTCACACATCTGCATGCTGACTGAGCTCTGAGGCCACAAACATCTCACACACACCATTGAAACCCAACTTTAAAGTTGAGAACAGCCTGGGAACAGCCTGTAAGGAGCAGAAACGCTTTTCATGTTCAACAACAGCGGGAGCCTTCTGTCAGGGTCGGCGGTAATCCAGGAATTAAAGCTCATTGTAATGGGGCGGTCTCTGTCACTCTGGATAAGAGCTCCCAAAATGTGAAAGCAAATTTACATCATCGCCTTCAAACCACTCATGAGGGATAAACGGCTCCGCGTGGAGAACCAGGGGCAACATGAGGCTGCAATCAACAGAAATGGCTCCACAGCCACCTCCACAGGGTCAAAGAAGCAACCGAAAACCTTAAAAACACACTCATGATGCATCTTAACAGCCGTGTTTGGAGCGATCTCATGTGCAGGATCTACTGGCCTTTAATTTAGCTTTAGCATCGCTAATGCCAGGCGTCCAAACAGCCTGATGTTTTCTCACCATCAGCACTAAAAACTCAACATTGGAAGATGTAATCATGATGTTCCTCAATGATGTTTGGACATAGATTCCATAAATATTTATGAACATCTCAAACTGACAGGGCTCTTTAATTGGTTCGATGAAAGTGATGATTAAACACACACTCCGAGCATCCATCCCCCCGCCACAGGGCCATTATGATCTGATCTGAAGGGCTCTGAGCGGAGCGACTGGGTCAGAATCTCACCGGGAAGTAGAGGAGCAGCGAGCCGAAGAGGATCATCTCCAGCAGCAGCAGGCCGGACGCCCGGATCCTCTGCGGAGCAAAGAAACCGTCATGTTCCAGGTGAACGTGACGCAAACCAGGCCTGAGCATCTACGGCATCTGTTCTGAAAAGCTGGGTGCTGGTTCGGCTCCTCTTTGTGGCTCCTCTCATTTCACGCCCGGCGTTTACATTGAACGGCGTTTAAACCTCAGAGGGGGATTCATTGACTCACTCGGCTTCGGCGGTGCTTGTAGGCCACCAGCATGCTGACAAAGACGAGGAGCATGAAGACGGCCTGCAGGGCCAGCACGCCGGCCCTCAGCAGCCAGGCCTCCTGCACCCAGCAGGGGGTGGCGTCCCGGCAGCTTCCGCAGCCCGGCCAGCACGGCAGACAGATGGGCATGTTCGGGTAGCACACGCCGGCGTCGCTGCTGTTCACGGAGCCGCCATCTGCAGCCGCTCCTACGCACACCCACACACACACACACAAACCCACGCGCACGTGACTTTCACCTCACACAGGACGGCAACAGCAAAGGCTGCGTCTGGAGACGCTCCAGATGTGGTCCGCAGGACACAGCTGGAGAAGGCCAGTGGTGGGGAGGTTTGTGTGGAAGACATGCGGCATCAAGAGGTGGAAGGGCGGGGCTCGGAGGCTCAAACAGCTGGCCAGATGTTGCCGACTTACCGGCGTCTCCGGGCTGGATGTCCGGGTTGTAGTAGCCGTCTCTACAGCGGCAGCAGTACTGACCCAGACGGAACCCTCGGCCCGGAATTGTTACGCACTGCAAGGCAGAAAGCTCTTTAATCAGGATTATTATGGCCACAAAATGATTCATTATTATTGTAGCAGTTATTGTGTGTGTGTGTGTGTGTGTGTGTGTGTGTGTGTGTGTGTGTGTGTGCGTGCGTGCGTGTGTGTTTTCTAGGTTTTACTGGCAAACTGCGTTAATTGCTGGATTCTGTGAATGATTCACGTGGATATTTTAGTATTAGTTTATTCATCGAGTGACATCAGGCAGCACTTAGACTAACCTGATGATCGCTGAAGACCGGGAAGGTGGAAAGAAATGGTTGTCAAGGCAACGGCGACTGCCCAACAAGCATTACCAGTAATTTAAACAGCGCAGTCGAGGAGGGCCAAGAAGGCAACGGTGGTTGAGAATGGGGTCACTTTACGCTCTGTTTTCATCTCACACACACACACACACACACACACACACACACACACACACACACACACACACACACACACACACACACTCACTCGAGTCTCCACAATTATATGGGAACTCAGAACCCTGTTATCAGAGGCTCTAAAGCCGCCGGCGGAACATTAACATGATATGGATTATTCCGGGCGGTCAACTTAATTCTCGAGGTGGTCCCGTCCCGGTTCAGGAGATCACGGTCGTCAGTGTGTTCCGTCATCTGTCACGTTCACGCTGACCGCAGGGAGCCCTCAGCCATCCCATCAGCAGACACTTTTCATTTCCAACGTGAACATTTGTGCCACATTCTGCTTTTTTGAAGGAAAGAGATGAGGCGAGATGACGAATGAGATGATGAGATCAAAGAAAGGCGGAGAAGAAATGAGGGTTTCCAGGAGACAGACAAGGTTTAATAAAAGAGACAACGTGGTAAAACAACGTAATGGAGATGTGAGATGGTTTAACAGGTGAAATAAAAGGTAGAAGTGTTGGAGGAGAAGCGAAGTGGGGCAGGTAGGGCAGAGCAGACGGTGGATTCGGGGGTTTTAGGCCCTCTCCTGTGTTTCAGAGCTGGGGGAGCGTGGAGGAGAGGCATGTCAGCCAACTGGATTAGCGCCATAATCCATCAGATCATCCCGCAGACCGCCGCCCAGCGCAGCCATCTTTAAATAGACGGCTGAGATGAGATGGGGGGAGGATGGGGTCTGGACAGATGGCTGACGGGAGCAAAAAGGGAAGCCGCAGCTCCGGCTGGGTTGGAGGTGAGTCGACCGAAGCGTCCGAGCGTGAAAGTACGAGCGCCAACGCACACTCAGAACGCTTCGACCATTTCCTGAGCTCACAAACCCATTTAGAGCCTTTGGGTGATGTAACTAAATACCAGCAGTTTGTTTAAGCCACTTTCCAAAGAGTTCATAATGAAAGGATGACCCAGTGATGACTTAATGAGCTTTAAAAATGAGCTTTAAAAAGAGAAATCAATCAGGAACGCTTGAATTAGAGGTGTGAGCATGGATGCAAAGCCGCCGCCACAGGCAGCAAAGAGTTAAAGCTCAGCTGATGACCCATCATTACCAGATGAGACTGAAAGTGGTTTGCTGTTCCAGAAAAAGGGGACGACCCCGAGGGCCCATTAATTAAGAGGGCAGCACGCCGCGTCCTGCACGTCCAGCATCAGCGGGCTCAGCTGACGGCGCCGCCCAGCTGACGTAAGGAACGATCAAAAGGTCGTCTGCGGAGACTCGGGCGGGTTGATGGAGTCCTGTGAGCCAGCAGCTCTTTACCTCCATGGTGGTGCGGTTGCACTCATGAGTGTCCGCGAACCAGCCGTCTCCCAGTCTGCACTGGTCCAGGTCGATGTCCTGGATGTTGACGTCCACGCGGATCACGCCTCTGAGGCACAGACACACACACACACACACACACAGACAGACAGACGGACAGACAGCAGTGGGGGGAACAGCTGATGTCAGGGGCGTTTTTAGGCCTTGACCTTGAAGAAAACACAATCTAAAGATGCTTCTGTGTGTGTGTGTGTGTGTGTGTGTGCGTGTGTGTGTGTGTGTGTGTGTGTGTGTGGACCCTAACCTGAACTCTGGCGTCAGGTCGGGTTTGAGGCCGTAGAAGGGCGTGGACAGGGTGAGCATCCAGCCAGGCACAAAGCGTCCGTCCTTGCAGTCGAGGACGGGGGCGCTGGCCCAGCGCACCCCACTGCGGTCGGTCACGTAACTGTCCCCCCGCCTCCACTTGGGCGTGTCCAAGGTGCTGAGGTC
Source organism: Arothron firmamentum (assembly GCA_016586285.1). Lineage (NCBI taxonomy): Eukaryota > Metazoa > Chordata > Actinopteri > Tetraodontiformes > Tetraodontidae > Arothron > Arothron firmamentum. The sequence continues at coordinate 97,320 of BJFM01000125.1, forward strand.
GTTCAGCAGCACCCGCTTGGATAAGGCTGACGTCGGCTGATTGGACTCTGGGAATTTAAGGGTCCTGAACCAGCTGTCATCGGGGGCGGGGGCGGGCCGATGCAGGCTGTCCCACGCCTTGGAAAGGTCCTGGAGGATGACGGTCTGCACCTTGGCGGCGGGGGTGTGGGAGGCACGAAGCACTAACTGTGGCACTGTGGCGGCTGGGTCGGCGTCGAAGGTGAGCAGGGCCTGCCGGATGAGCGCGTCGGCCTCCAGGAGGGCGCGCACCAGTGCGTGGTACCACTCCATGTCCTCCTCCACCGTGCTCTCCCGGAGGTCGCTGGCCTGGAAGATCATGTTGAGGAAGTTGGCGGTGTTGGTCAGCGCGTCCAGAGCCGGCCCCAGGGGGCCGTCGAAGCTACCGGGCAAGGATCCGCTCTGTCCCGGAGGGCTGTAAGCCCGGGAGCAGCGGGCGGCCTCCAGGGTGGAGGACAGCCCAGTGTACATGTACGTCTCCGCCGGTGACCAATCATCTTCTTCTTCTGTGGGAGAACCTGAAGGCATCACCGAGCGTCCGTCATCCTCCGGAGGGCTGAAGGAACTGGCGGGGCTGGTTCCCCCTGAGGTTCTGGAGCTGTTGGTGGAGTCAGTGCTGTTGTTGTCCTCCACCGGGACCCCTGGTGGAGTCACCTGCGCTCCGAGGAGGGTTGGAAGTAGAAAAAGAAGCCAAAGAGGGTGCATCCTGAGCTCTCTCTGGAAAAGAAGAAGCAGAAGCTGGGAGTCACACTTACGACACCTTCTCTCTCTCCTCTGCTCGACTTCTCTGTAGTTCCCCGAAAATATCACATGTTTGCTGAGGTCTCCACTCCTCCATCCGTCTGTCAACAGGTGCAGCAGGAGTCTGTGCCGCTCTCACGCGGCGTGCACGGCTCCATGCGCGCGCCTGCACACGTCTGCCCACGAGGAAGTCAGCAACCGCGCGTCTTCTCAGTTGCGCCGGTGTGACGCAGCTCCCGCACCTCCGTCCATCCAGGCTCTCCCACCTGCTGCCGCGGACGCAGCCCGGGCCAGGAGGATGAGTGGGAGGAGGAGGAGAAGAGGGAGGGAAAGCCTCGAAGTTGGAGAAGAGAGAGCGGAGATGGAGGGATGAGACAAACTCTCCGCCTTTGCTTTCCTTCTCTGCTCTTCTGGTGTTTGCTGGTGAGGAGCTTCCAGCACATCTGACAGAGGCTGGTGATGTCTGACCATCCTCCCTCACTCCCTCGCTCCCTCCCTCCCTTCATTCACCCCATCCCTCCCTCCTCCATGTTGGCGTATTGGGGAGATGACTGGTGATGACAGTGGTGCATCTGCTCGGTGTGTGTTCACAGACCGGTGCCGTCGCTCAGGGATGAAGCTTAAGCTCAGCTCTGCCGCATTTGTGCGTCCATCAAGACTCGCCTGTGCTGGATGGATTAACCCCTCCGTACAGGGAGAGGATGCTCTTTCCCTGCACATGCATGTGCACAACACACAAACGTGCACGCGCTGGGAAAGAAAGCTGCATTTACTGAGTAGTTTTGAATAGTTAAAGGTGCTCGAAGTCTCAAGGACTTCTCACTTTGTGTGTCTGCTGCAGGTTTTTATGTCTGAGTTTCCGTGCGCGCGCGCGCGCGCACACACACACACACACGCGTGTGCGCGTGTGTGTGAGATGTGCTGCATGAGAAAAAAGATGGGTGGGGGATGAGGCGTGCTGTGAAGACTGATGCGGACAGGAATCTTTGTTTTGGTGGCTATGGTAACTGTTTTCTTAGAATCCCCCCCACCGACTCCCTCTGAGCGCGCACACAAATAAACTCTCTCTCGCACATGCACACACAAACACACGTGTGTGTACTGTGTTTCTTGAGGGTGCCTGCAGCTCCTTCCCAGCTCTGCAGTCAAGTCCCAGATTGGGAGGTGTGAGCAAGCACGATGGCACGCCTGTCTCTTCTCGTGTACCCGTCAAAGGGTCACATTCAAACAAGTGTAAGGATGAAATCTGCGCATGTGTGTGTGTGTGTGTGTGTGTGCTTGTGTGAAAGGCGTGCATGAGTTATTTTCAACAACAGCATGAACAATATGATGATGAAAAGGCAGTTGGAATAAGAAGTGTACTTAAAAAGCAGATCCAGTCACATATTTGCACCTTCTCAAAGTGCGTGTGTGTGTGTGTGTGTTTGTGTGTGTGTGTGTGTGTGTGTGTGTGTGTGTGTGTGTGTGTGTGTGTGTGTGTGTGCGCGCGCGCGGGCAAAACAGAGACAAAGATGACAAAATGCAAGGCAATGAGAAATTAAATGTACTTCCATGTCATAAATAGTGAAATGTAAAAGCTGCATGCATTGACCTTTGATCTCCAGGCTGTGCACAATCGCGTCAATCTTCTGCAGTGCACGGTGTTAGTTTGATTACTGCACATAAACCGCCTCTACCAACAAATACACCTCCTCTGTGGCTTACATGGAGTCACGCACGCACACGCGCAGAGTATCAAGCGTCAGGATTACTGCTCTTTCATCCACTCTCATTTTCGCTTCACCGCGGTGCAGCTCTGCAGAGCAGTCTGCAGCGCCCTCTGCTGGTCACAGTGCGTCACTGCAGCAGATATTGGGTGGGGTGCGTTTCTCCGCCACCAGGGGGCGCTCGGTCAGACAGGCTCATGTCATGACTCTATCTTTCTTCAATGAAAAAATGATCAATGCTGAAATATATTAAGAGCGAATGATTTAAAAAATGTTGTGAATTCATCTTCTCTAGAAGATAAATCTCCCTGACTTGATCAAACGTGAAGAACAGCGATGGTTCTGTGCGTCCATCTTGACTGCAAATATTTGGGCTTCTACGTTTGCACTTTCAACTCTCAATATAGTCTGTCAAAATAAATGAATACATAAATGAAGCCAAGTTAACAACATCAACTTTGGAAGACTAATGATTGCAGGAAGCAGATTTAGAGCAGAAGTCAGAAACACTTTGATTTTATTCGGATGGAGCCCCAAACAATGGCAGACAAAGGTTATTCAGCAGACACACACTGATCTGTTTTTCTACTTTTTTTTAAATGGAATTGGCTTTATGAATAACTGAGGACATTTAAATAAGATATGAAGATAATGACTGAGTATATGCAGTCCTAAAACTGGTGAGTGGCAGACAAATCTTCCTTCAAGAGCTCACAAGAGAACATATTTAGGACTGAAACGAGCTGAAAGTTGTCAGTATTTCTCTGCTAAGAGAGTCCAAAGTCCTGCAACTGACTGGAGTAAAGACACAGGGTCAGGAAATAACTTTCCTTTAAGGACAGACATCAGGGCTGAACTGCCATTAACATTACAAAGTCTACATTTTTTCCGAGATTGTTGATTATTTAAAAAGATGAAACCATTTTCTGCAGCGTGACCCCATTCAAGTTCAGTGTTGTTCATGTTAATACTGATGACATCATCAGGATATTATAGAGAAATTACTATAGCAGCCATGAATGGGAATGGAATGGCCCACAGGCTGGTGTGAAATGTGCATTATTTATAAACCTCTGTACACATCTGTAGCTGCTGCGGGGAAGTATAGTGCTTCAGAATGATGTAAGTTCTTTTTTTTATTATTCTATATCGTCCCAAATCCTTTTGGAGTGAACTATTAGTCAAATATTCGGAAATACGATTGTAAAAAATATGCAATTTTTCTCTGACGTCATTATCATAAATAAAGGATTTCCAAATCTCCCATTTAGAAAGAACACAGCCCTGCAGACAAAACATGGGCGCTGCGGCGGAGACCCTGGCGGGGTGTCGCCTCCTGAGGGATCATTATCCCAACATGACAGGAGCCTGTCCCCCTTGTCCCTCCTTCCAGACAGAAAACAGCCCGCGCCGCTGAACCGGCCTGGAAACGCCACCAACTAACGCACACCTCTGCTCATGGGCGTTGAGGGGGGAGGAGGAGGAGCGGGTGGGGCCTGGCTGGGAGCGCAGAGGGAGGCAGACGCTGGTCACTGACCGGAGCCTCGGCTGCTTTCATTCCGCGCACATCAGACCGCATGTGCGACCCGGGGGTCCGACCGCTGCCCGGAGCAAGCCGCGCTCGTTTCCCCGACCTCTGACAGATGGATGCGGCGCTGCCGTGTGGAGAGGAGGAGGAAATCCGTCGGCTCATCCCTGTTTTGGCTTCTTCGTGCGCTCCCTGTTTCTAGGAGGCAGCGGCGGCTTGGCCCTTCCTTTATTGCAGGATCGGGATCTCCGCGGTGAGCTATGTGAGAAGCAGATCGCCTAATAGCTCTTGTTTCGCGACCCTGAGGAATAAATTATGAACAACGCGCAAGATATGTCGCCCGATTTCGTCTTGATGCGCCTGGTTTCCGCGGCCGAGGATGACCGCTTGGACGCAGAAAACGGGAATCTGCCACCGGGAGGAGTGGTGCCAGGGCTGGGGAAGGAGGTCCTGGCTCACAGCGCCGTCAAAGCGGGGCTGGATATCAGCCGCGACGGGACGGCGGGCCCCGAGCATCCCAGCAGCCTGCTGAACAAAGCGCAGGCGAGCGGCGAGGGCACGGCCGCACCTGACGCCGGGGTGATGGAGAGGCGAGCCCCGCTGTCCGCGCCGCCTCCGCCGCAGAGCCCGGTGGAGGCCCAAGGCTTTGACTTCAGTCCCAGCCCCGGCCTTCGGCCTCAGCTGCTGGTCTTCTCCAACATCATGCAGAAGGCAGAGGGATTTTTGGAATTGGAGCGTCGGAATCAGCCGAGCGCGCTGGGTTTGGGGCAGAGCCCCGGATCCGGATGCTCCGGCCCGCCGCTCAACAACAACACGCTGAGCCCCGCTCATCAGCAGCAGAAGCTGCGGGACCTGGCGTGGGGAGCCCGTCAGTCGGCGGCGGCTGCTGCTGCTGACATGCAAGGGTCCGCGGGGCTGTGTCGCCAGCACGGACTCATCGCCACCCCGCCCGACTGGCCCTTGTTGTCGGAGCGGTCCAACCCGCTGACCGTGAGGGACTCCAAATGGGGCTCCGCCACCAGAGACAGAGAGGGAGCAGTGCTGGAACTGGCCCGGCGCTTCGGGGAGCTGGGTGTCGGTGCGGTACCGAAGATGCTGCTCAAAGCTGGGGAGCTCCCTCAGTGTTCGTGTCAGGGGGCCCACGGCTCCGGTGGAGGCGGGATAGAACCGGGGAACGACCCGACAGAGACCAGCGACGCTTTGTTGGTCCTGGAGGGCCTGGGCAGCGGGGACGTGGCCGGCTTGAACATGGACGAGTGCCCAGACGGGGAGACCGACGAGGACAGCGGGCGCCGCGAGTTTTTACTCAGCAGGAAAAAGGAAATAGTTCAAAAAATGTCGGGAGCCTTTTCCATTAGCAGCCTCCAAGCTGAGCTGAGGAGGCAGGTGGAGGGGATGGCCCCGTCCGAGGCGGCCGCGGCGGCGCACCTTGACGCGCAGGTGTGCCGCCTCCACGGGAACGTGTCCGGCGCCCAGAACCCAGAGGCTGTCGGTCCGGCCGCTGTCATGCCTCCCTCACCCACGCCTGTCCAGAACTCCCCTTGGGCCGCAAGTCCAAACCTGAGTCAGGCGTCGACACCCAAAAGGCGGCCGGAAAGGTGCGCCAGCGCGCCACGGACACCCACGGGCTGGAGAGACAAGACCCTCAAGGTCCCGGTGAAATCCAAAAAGGGGTCGTTAAAGATCCGCCTGAGCAAACTGTTCCGGACTAAAAGCTGCAGCGGCTCCAACCACCTGCTGGACAAGAGGCCATCGGTGACCTACTCGGTGTCTTCTGCCGGGAGTCTGGTGGACATGGGGACCAGCGCGGGTCCCGACCAGGACGCGGACAGGTGAGCACGTCCACGAAACCACACTCGGCCAAAACGGAGTTTATCCTGTGTTTTTAGTTGGACAGTGAGTTACAAAAATGTGTTGAATGAAAACCTCAACCAGAGATTGGAGACAAAAATCTCAGAAATCAACATTTAAAGAGACAAAACCTTGTGAATTCAGTCCGAACCTTCAGCCCTGGTTCAAAGGCCAGACATCAAAGACGGCCCAATGTTCACTAAAACTTTCCTGCAGCTTGTTTTTGGAATTGACCTGAATCCATCAGCTGGCAGCTTAAAGGTCCTTGTCGTCCCCCCC
>BJFM01000125.1:103537-114253 GCA_016586285.1 Arothron firmamentum
ACACACACACACACACACACACACACACACACACACACACACACACACACACACTGAAAGTAGATTTTTCTGGACCTCTGCAGCTACTAATGACTCCTCTTTGTGCTCTAACTCTGCTCTCATGTCCTCCTGCGTCTTCTGCCCGTCCTGATGTCCCTCCTGCAGCCACAGCCAGCCCAGACTGACCAGGGCCCACAGTGCCTTCTCCCCCGCCTCCCTGTCCGCCTCCCTCTCTGCTTTTACTGGTAAGGGCTGCGTGCTGCTGGTTGGAGCTCAGGTTCCCTCCAGACCTCTTTCTTTCATGGGGAAGAAGCCCCCCCCGCCCCCCCGTGCTTCCGTCCTGGGTCTCAAGCCTCCGCTGAGTCCACAGACTCCGTCTGCGTTGGTCAACATGCTAACCGAGCCTGCCGTCCTGTGCAAAACCAGTCTGTAGCCCTTGTTTTTAAGGTTTTAACTGGGACGTCTCATTTCTCTGAGCGTTGAAGCTGTAAATGAGACCAATTAATCACGAGAGACCTTTAGAAACCGACTTTACCCAAGTCTGAGACCAGTTTGCTTCTTTAAATACGTTCTTTATATCGATAAAGTCAATTCGGATCTTTATTTCCAGATTATGGTTAATAGCAGCTGGTTTCTCATCCGCATCATTTTCTCCATCCAATGAAAAAAGGAAATTCCAAAAGTTTATATGCTCAATGTGATGGTGCAGGGCGGCTATTTTTGGATATTTGCTGTATTTTTAACCATCTAAGGTGTGTGTGTGTGTGTGTGTGTGTTTGGTCTGTGGGAAGAAATGGCTTGAAACTGCGCCGCCGTGTCAAAGCTTCTTGCAAAAGATACAATTTATTTAAAAGATAAAGCACAGCTGGCAATGAGCCGCAGCCCGTTACTGATGTGGCGCTCTGAGAATGGCTCCGCCGCCTCCTCGGGGCCCCGCGTCCCACTCTGCTCTCGCATTCGCTGTGTCTACTTTATGAATATGAGGCTTTCCAAAATCAGGTTTTTTTTTTAGCTTAAGTGAGCACATGCGTTGCACAGTCTTAGCTACCAATTAGACAGAAACATTAAAGCTTCGCGTCGGAGGCCCCACAGGAGCCGAGCCGGCCCGGTTTAAGCGTTGAGAACTTCCAAGAGCCAGCAGTGGCGCTCGCAGCACGCGTGCGTTTGCCATCCCAGCTGCTGTGTGATGTCTGGGAAGCAGAGAGCGCGTCCGGCTCTCTCCTGGCGGAGGCCTGCCTGCCTGCCGGAGAGCGCTTCGCTCACCAACCGCCGCTGCACCTGGATCAGCGCTGAGAGCATGTGTTTCTGTGCTGTGGTGGCCTCGGCTGATCAGCTGGGTGGAGCAGCACCGTCCTCCCCGGCGCTGATGGCCCCCTGCAGCACACGGTCACAGAGACGCCCTCTCAGACGCCTCTCCTCTCTCCTCTCTCTCTCTCTCTCTCTCTCTCTCTCTCTCCTGTGCTGATTCTCTGGCTTCAGGGGAGACTGTGTCCCTGCTGGATGTGGATATTTCACGGCGAGGGGCAAACACGCCACACCCTCCCACGCCTCCCCCTCCTCCACGCCGAAGCCTCAGTTTATTAGGTACTTTTCTCATCTCCTGGTTTGAACCTGCTGCTACACACACACACACACACACACACACACACACACACACACACACACACACACGGGTGTTAAATCAGGTCGGGATGAATATGATTAAAGGCGGGAAGTTGAAGTTCATTTTCTAACCTGCCTAAATTTAGAGGAAAAGGCGGCTCCAGCAGGTTCTCCTAATATTTGTGCCTCGGTGGAAGCAGAGCGCTATAAAGCCATCAAGCCAGGTTCTGCTGCGCTGCAGGACACACTGACAAGTTTCTGCAATATGTCCTAACCCGATTGGAGAAGCTTTAAAGGTCAGCCGCAACCTGCAAATGTAATTTAAAATTCGAGCACAATAACTCCTCCACTTAGAAAAAAGTTTCCCTCGGAGGAAAACCCCATTATTATTATTATTATTATTATTATTATTATTATTATTATTATTATTATTATTATTATTATTATTATTTGGTTAAATCTGCAGTTTCAGTTTGATCACCGATAACAACGTTCCCACAGGGAATTTTGGATTCCGCCCTAAATTTAAACTTATATCTTCTTCCTTCAAACATTTGTGCTGTGATGAGACATCAGCTGCATCTGCAATTAGATGGAAGCTCACTTGTGATGCTAGAAAACATGGCCCTTCTTCTTCTTCTTCTTGTTCCTCTTCTTCTTCTTCTCTTCTGAACAGTAAACGAGGTTTTATAACAATGCCAGTAACCCTTAAACACATGAAATGAATCATTCGGGTGTCTGAGCTGGCCAAACCTGGAGAGCCGCGGGGCCCCGGCTCTCTAGGTTTGCTTAGAATTTCATCATTTATTCCCTTTTAAGCCGTTTAGCAACTTTAATGTGCATCAAAATCCTAGAGTCAGCAGGAAAACAACAACATTCAAAGACGGTTCCACCATTTTAGGAAATAGATGATCTATTTTTAATTTTGGAGGCTTTCTGATGGTTTTGAAAAGCACCTTCCTTCCTTCCTTCCTTCCTCCCTCCCTCCCTTCCTTCCTTCCTTCCTTCCTTCCTTCCTTCCTTCCTTCCTTCCTTCCTTCCTCCCTCCAGATGACATAGCCGGGCCCCAGCCTGGGCCCTTCCTCGTGAGCGTAATGGGGGCCTCCCTGCAGTCCCTCCCCCTGCCTCTCCCTCCTCCTCCTCCTCCCTCCCATGCCACCATCCAACACAGTCTCAGCCTCAACGGTAAGACGCCTGAACAAGTGAGCGCAAAGACAGACAGGAGGACACACGACCTCGAACACTAACAAACAAACAAAGGGATGCTAAGCTACGTAGCTTTGATATGAGGGTCACCCAGCCAGAGCGGATCTTTTAACAACATCCGCCTCAGTGTGTCTCAACGTGCTTCTGAAGGTGTAATACTTTGAGTTAATAGCGTCTCCTCTTTCTGTCGCCTAGATGCCTTCCTGAGGGCACTTCCTCATTCAAACCCGTCGCTGGCGGATGCTCCGCCCCCTTCCAGACAGGCCCCGCCTCCCGTGCTGTGCGCACTGCGGCGGTCTGAAGCGAGCAACTTCACCGCCAGTCTGAGGGAGCTGGAGAAGGTACGGATCACACCAGTCACACGGGTTGAGGGGTCGGCGGTGAGTCGGGTCGCCGGTTCTGGCTGGGGTTAACGCGGGCTTCACGGCTTCTGCTGCAGTGCGGCTGGTACTGGGGCCCCATGAACTGGGAGGACGCCGAGATGAAGCTGAAAGGGAAACCAGACGGGTCCTTCCTGGTCCGGGACAGTTCGGACCCTCGGTACATCCTGAGCCTCAGCTTCAGGTCGCAAGGAGTCACGCACCACACGCGCATGGAGCACTATCGAGGTGAGACGCGCAGCCTTTCCACACTGGGACCAATCCCACCATAATCCCATCTATTCCCACAGACGGCAGGACCGCGTCAGTGGGGTAACCGTAGCACGCAGATATTTACGCGCCATTTCACACAGACGCGCTTGGCTCTAGATCCCAACTATCACAAGAACGAACCTCTGACCGTTTTAGATCTTGATGGAGGGGCCGGTCAGGTGGTGGGAAACCGACCCCCAATGAGGACCAGAGGTTAGCTGAAAATGCTGCTTGATGGACTATTGACTGAGCAAATATTTAGAAGAGGCTGTAAATCGATCCAACTAGAGATGGATGATCAAGCTCCAAATGATGTTTGGCCCCACCTTCTTGAGAGGATATGTCAGCATGCTAGGTGAAGGGGGGGCCTCAACCTTTTTCTAACCAATCCAGCTGACAACCCTCTTCATTTGGCTTTTGGAGAAATTATTGTGAGGCTCTGCGGGCCGCATTAAATAGTTCATCGGGCCACATATAGCCCCCGGGCCTCAGTTTGCCCACCTCTACTCTAAGCGCAAATCCAGCTAAAACCCTAAAAACCAACGCCAGCTCTCTGTGGTCGTCACAAATGCACACACGTGCACACACACACACACACACACACACACTCACAACAACAACCAGTTCAACAGCTCCAGACACACGCGCATCCAGATGTTGATCATCATGAGTGCACGCCAGAAGACTCTCCTGCAGATGTGCGGGATGACCGCACGCGTGTGAATTTAGCTCAACGGCGTCCGTGCGCTTTCCAGCCGTTTGCTCACACGCTCATGAGTACATCTACCGTGATTAATCAGCAGCAGAGGAAACCCACAGACGCCACAGGACCGGACCCAAGAGCTTCACACGCTGCTGTCTCCATGTCTGTGGAAGTGCAGATGCCCTCTGACAGCGTCCGACTTTGACGGAGGGAGGACAAACCTGTGCTAATACAGCTCTAATAAGATCACACTACAATGACTAACTCACATCACACTTGGAGCATATGTGCACATGCATGTGTGACAAGGTAACATGCACGCACACGCGCGCGCGCACACACACAAAACACATACGCGGGCCCCTACGTTAATGAGTCACCGTTGGGAGCTATGGAGTCACGGCTGGAGACACATTCATTATTCAGACGCGCGGCGCCGGCTGACACAACACATTGGCATCAACACGATGGCGTGCGCATGAGTGCACCGCGGCCTGGCGGGAATTGAGGGCAGAAAAGCTCTCAGACGCAACAACAAGCGCAGATCGGTCAGCGGCGAGTCAACCAAGCCCGGCTGTCTCAGTCAGGTCTCTGGACATTTATTTTGAAATGTTGAAATGCAGGTTGCTGTTGAGATGTTGGTCGTCTGTTGTGTTGCAACCAGTTAAAGGACAACCAACTTTTTACTCGAGCACAGTGGATCCAGTTGTCTTTCACAGGCTCAGAGAAACGTTACATACCCATGAACTTAAAATTGTTTTCCTCTCATTGTCTTAAGCTGACAGCAAACGTCTCCCTCTCGTTTGGGGGCTTTGAGAATTTTCGAGAAGCTCCTCGACATCTTAGCAACAGCAGCCGAGCAGACTACAGATGTGAGTCAGGCTGTAATCACCAGAAAAGGTTCCCTCGGAGGACCCAAACACTTCAGACTCAAGTACAAATGTGAAAACATGACTTGACATAATGCTTTAAAGTGGAAATAAACAGCTTTCCTCCCTCGCGAGCGCAATCGTGGCTGCGGCTTCATTCAAAGTCACGCAAAAGGAGGGATGGACGAGCGCGCGCTTCCTCAGCCGCCCTGTTTGCCGTTGAAATGGGCCGCTGGGGTGAGACGGACGAATCCTGAGCCGCTAGCGTGGTCGGAAAGGTGGCCGGCTCGCGTGTGTTTGAGGTGCTAACGCGACCTCGTCCTCCTGCAGCGTGACTGCAATTACGGCGGCGTTTCATATTTGATGGCGCTTTCATTTATAGATGAGCAAATGCTGGGCGCTGATTAAAGAAGCGCGCTTCTCTGCACCTGCAGGGACGTTCAGCTTGTGGTGTCACCCCAAGTTTGAGGACCGCTGCCACTCGGTGGTGGAGTTCATCGAGCGAGCCATCATGCACTCCAAGAACGGCAAGTTCCTCTACTTCCTGCGCTCCAGAGTCCCAGGTGAATATCGTTATCACCATTCAGCACGTGCATGATGCAGGGTTTGTGAAGAGGCATCTGTGTGTGTGTGTGTGTGTGTGGGGAGGGGTTGCTACAGTTTCAAGCTAATGCCGAACCTTCAGGTATGAGCTGGTGTCCACGTGCGCCTGCTTCATGTGTCTGCTGTGTGTGGAGCAGCCAGGCGAGCAGATGCGCTGCCTCACCTTCTCAACTTAACCTGGAGGAGCAGATGAAGGAGGAACCGAGAGTCCGGAGCAGGAACGGCTCTAATGGACTCTCAATCAGCCGCGTTCCAGCGTGCAATTAGGCGTCGCCATGGTGACGGCAATAATAACTGCTCAGTGATCCTACCCTGTGACTTTTCATTTGGATTCAGCTTCAAGACTCCTCTTAAAGGTTGATGATGGGGTGGGGGGGGTGGGGGGGGATGCAATTCAGGTCAGATTTCTACAGGTGAGAGCAGCCCCAGCAGCGGCGCCGCTTCCTCCTGCCTTTGGACCTGTCGGCTGGGTGCTTGGTGTTGGTGTGGCCTGGTGTTGGTGTTCGATTACAGTGGCTGTTGTTGTGTTTTTGCTTCCAGGGCTTCCTCCCACCCCCGTCCAGCTGCTCTATCCTGTGTCTCGCTTCAGCAACGTCAAGTCGCTGCAACACCTCTGCCGCTTCTGCATCCGACAAATCGTCCGCATCGACCACATCCAGGAGCTTCCACTGCCCAGGTGCTCGGCGGGGGGTGGGGTGGGGGTGGGGGGTGGGGGGTGGAGGGGCCGCGCCATCTTTCACGCCTCTTTCTGCTGAAATATGCAACAGCCGGCTCATGAAGCTTTATTCTTCCTACGTTCCAGACCATTAATATCCTACCTAAGTAAGTTTTATTACTATGACCCGGAGGAGGAGGTGTACCTGTCAATCAAGAGCATCCACAGGGTGGTGGGGGCGGAGCAGGAGGCCGAGTCCCAGACGTAGCAGCAGACGTCCCCCCTGCTTTAGTAAGTGTGGAAGGAAGTGTAGCCTGATTTTGCAGGACGGTGCAGCTGTTTAAACGCAGCCTGGCTGTAGCCTCTCTGACGTCTCTGCAGGTTTCTGCTCGGAGGCCCGATCTGCTCCGGCCCACCTCCATCAGCCGTCGGCTCTCCCGGACATCCAGACGGAAACTCCGGCTTCTCCTTTGATTTGACCTTGGATGAGTGTTTACAGACGGGCGCCTGAGGCGGAGGACCCGGCCTCGCCTTCCGCTCGGACGCCGGCAACCTGCGGGTCTGACTCCAGCGCCGACGGCTCAGAACTGGGATTTTAACGCGACCCGCTCGATTTGTAACAGCTGTCGTTTGCTGCCATCTCCTTGTCTTTTCCATCCAGTCTGTTGACATTTTGGGCTTTTTTGGACTGAAAGTTGCCCTCTGAACAGATATACACATCATGGCAGGGCAGCAGCAGCCCATCGGTGAGCACCGGGGGCACCAATCTGCATCTGAGAGAGGCCACGGTTGCCCGAGAGCCGTTATCGGTGAGCGATGATGTCATGCAGATGAAATAACATTAGCAAACACTCGAGAAAGAAGAGCTTTAGCCACACAAGCATATCAGTTCTAGAATATCGATGCAATACAGAAATATTAGATGCACAACATGCAACGCTCTATTTTCAAAAACATTGGGTTTGAAATCTGCCATTGATGAAATATGCAATATGACTGTTAGCTTCAAAGATTTGAAGAGTCGTAGAAGTGTTAGAGAGTGTGAACAATGATATATTGATAAAGAGCGAGACAGCACAACCGCCAGAGGACACAGGCTGTAAATATGAAGAATATGCAACCTCCCGAAAGTGATGCAGACAGCGGGAGGACCTGGAGATGCATCACCTTTATTTGTCTGAGTTTAATTTAAAGTAAAGGAAACTAAAAGGCACTTCTATTTTTATGACATAAATATTTTTCATTTGGGAAATCTATTTATATAAATCTGTACTTCAGCAAAAAAAAAAAAAAAAAAAGTCTCAGCAAAGTTAGCTAATGTTAAACAAAGTTCCAGCTCAATTGGAAACACAGCGATGCATCCTGTTGATGAAGATACACCAAAGAAAATAATGAAGGCGTACAAACTAAATTAAGAGTCGGATTTTGACAGTGCAAACCAACTCGGGTTAAAAGAGGAGCCACTAACCCTCACGCTGATACAGGATGTTTCCTCTTCTGATACAAACATCCCATCTGTGGGGGGGTTGAGAATGGATGAAACAGTCTGGAGTTGGTTAATCGGGGTGTGAGAAACCCCACTAACATTTCCCCACCATGCCCTGCCTGTGTGTATATCTGCCATGACTCGTCTTTGCCTGTTTTACTTGTCCGGGTGTATTTTGCTCATTTTTCTCAGAATCCTGAAGCTGGTTATTGATTCAGCATTTTCAGTAAAAAAAAAAAAAAAAAATGAAATGGAAAAAATAAACATTGGTATATGACATCATTTTTATCATCATTTTTATCATATAGATCCAAATATCTGCACGTGGTCAGCAGATCTGCTCAGTTGTCATGGAGACGAGACCATAACGCTCATCAAAGAGTGACATCCTTTTTTTTTTTAGTTCTTTGAAGTAAAAATATGCATTTAGAAGACATTTAATAATTAATTGAGAAACATGGTGACAAAAATGAGCCCATTTTCAGCTTTTGGGCATCTTTTCTGATTCTATTTTCATTTATGTATTTTATCTGAGGCTATAGCTTAACATCCAAGAATAGAGAAATACTAAATCCCTTATTTATTGGCCTGAAATGGATAGCTTTGCATAGATCTCCATACATTAAAAAAAAAAAAAACTCTCAAAAACCCTAAAGGTGCCCAAAATCACACTGGCATTAATTACAAACCACCATTTTTGTAAATAAATGTATTAATGGGCTTGTCAGCAGTAATCTGCACTTTGATATTTCTAGCAATGAAATGTACTTTGCATTATGTAACTTTATGATATGCGTGAGTCATGATTTTCCCTATTCATATAATTTGAGCTTGAGAGATGTTCCACAGTCCTCAGTGGAGTTTCGAGGGCCCTAAAAGGCTTTTTTTCCCTTTTTTTTTTGTAAACTTGAGCTATTCACTTTGAAATGTTTAAGACTGTAAATTCTCCAGCCTCCTCATGAAGCATGTTGAGTGTGTGTGTGTGTGTGTGTGGGGGGGGGGGGCAACAAAAACCCTGCGATCTCCTGGTTGAATTATGCAGCTCCTGCTCTCCGAGGTTCTCCAGAGAGGCGCCTGGGGAGGAGGTGATAGACGTAACTGCAGCCTCCATCTGTAACGACAGGACACTCGAGCTGGAGAGGGAGAAAATGCTTTGGCTAAAAGCAGGACTCTCCTTTCTAAAGCACTTAAAAACCCAGCGCAGCGATGCAGAGAGAAGCTGCAGCGGCGAGAAACGCAGATGGCTGCATGAGAATAGGGTCAAGTGCACTCTTTAGGAAGAGCCTATATGAAAAGGGCCGTACGCATGCTGGCTGGTGTGAAAAGAGCGAAACGGAGGGACGCACTGGGAGGAATGAGGGTATGCTCGTGCTGGCCTAAAGTGCTGTGGATCTGTGCAGTGGCGGCTGAAGACCGATGGGTCTGATGCACAAATCTAACATGTCAGATGAGAGGAGGCAGGTGGCAAACTGGGGTCAGGTCAGGCTTCCCTGCTGGGAGGTCGGAGCCAAGAAAGAGAAGAGTCACCAACTACTTTTGTGGAACTGTCTGTGCTTGTGTGGTTCAAACCATTAACTGTGTCATTATGTGATGAACGCTCTCATCGCTGAAGCAGGGAGCTTTCTCCTTTATTTTCCTCTCTGTCTTTTGGCTTTAAGCTCTGTAGCTCGGTGATTAGATTAGGGCTGTAAGAGCTGTGATAAAACTGCTCTTTTTGGAGCATCAAGAGCAGCCGCTGGTAAATGATGTGTTAATTAAGGTGGACCTGGATGAAAATGGCTTCTGTAGAACCCACTGAGAATTCAGCAGAAAAACAGCTTCTGGAATCAGTCGGTCCAGCCTTAAAGATTGTAAAAGAATCTCTATGTTTGTAATACTTTTCGGGCCACACACACACACACACACACACACACACACACACACACACACACACACACACACACACACACACACACACACACACACACACAAGGGGCTCAAAGCCCATTGATCAACTCAGTTGTCATTCTCCTTTGGGCCGCTCTGCCCCTCACCGCTGACATTGGTCGCTGGGGCCGTCAGTGAAGCCCTGGGGTCGCTGCTATAGGGCCCCAGCGTCTTCCAGCTTGAGCCTTTGGGACCGCCCCTGCCAAACACAATACCCACAACCCGATTGGTCAACTCGTCAACCATCGAAGGACGCACAAAAATCTCAGGCTGCGATTGGTTGACTGGAATTTCAATCATAACGTTTCTTCGAGCTGATTGGTTGTCACGGACGTCAATCAAACCGCCATTGTCCGTGGATTGGTGCAGCTGCGCGGGCGGATTCCTCCATGGGTTCGGTCTACAAGGCTCGCGGAGAGCGAATGTCGTCATGAGCGGTGGGTAGGAATTAAAACATTGGTGTTTATATTACATTCTACTTTGTAAATCCTCCTATTTGTACTGTAGAGAAGCACACTCAACATTGTATGTGATGAATAATTATCTTTGAGTAGGTCTCGAGTAGTTGTATCAATCAAAATAAGCAATGCACTTCCGGAAAAGGGCTGCCTTTTTCTATAACGTTATCAAAGAGAGTTTTGCTTGCTAGCTACGCGTAAGTTAGCAGCCTACGCTAGTTTAAGCTCTGTTCCTAGCTGCTCTTCTACTTGCTCTGCAAATTAACTTGTTCGCATTTCTCTCACTAAACGCTCCACAATAAAATACGCCGATGCAACCAAGAGTCAAATGGTGCAACCAAGTGTGTCCTTTTTGGTTTGGGTATTATTCGAAACTAAGCTGTACACGGTCTAAATCAGCTTACGCTAACTGCTAGCAGCTGCACTCTGCTGTGGTCAACGGTCCGTATTTAGCCGCTTTGCTAACATTAGCCGACTGTTCATTGCATCGCAAACTTGCAATATGCATTTGATGGCGGCACAGTTGTGGGGCCGCCGTGTCTGTTTGCCTTGTGTGCATTACTGGCAGGACTTGGG
>BJFM01000125.1:114282-157552 GCA_016586285.1 Arothron firmamentum
GGAAACTGCAGGAGCAGCATTTATTATGGGACTTTTGCTTATGTCTGTGCGCGTCAACGTTGGTACATCCCAAACGTTCCTTATCTGACATGTATTTCTGCTTAAGATGGCTGATAAAAAAAAAAAAAACGGGGTGGGATAATTTGCAGCTGACAAGTTTGGCCAACAAGTTACAGTTGGAAGTATCCTATTTTTACATGGCTGGCTTTTCCAGAGGATGCGGTTGTGTTGCTGCTGAGGTACCAAAACTGTTTATTTACCCGCGGGTAATAGGTGGCAGAATAAACAGTATGTCAACGTTATCCTGTGTTTTAGTGTGTTAATTAAACATACAAGTGCAATGCATGATCTTATTTTATTAATGACAGCTTTTATTTTCTGATATTTAATAACCGCCTCTCATATACTGTTGGCGTTTCGCTGGTGTTTAAATGAAATAAAGCCAGCTGGCACCTCATTTAAATGTTCAGATACAGTTATTCTACCCGTGAATGAATGAGGACACTTGTAGATTGGAAGGTGAACATCAGGCAGGTTGCAGGATGAAGCCTCAGCTCACAGAATCCGGCTACGTCAAACTTAGTGTTTGCATTGTTGATTTTATGGGTGTTAACTTTACACAACTTTGCTTTCAATTTGCACTGCTGCAGTTTTTAAAAATGAAATGATATGGAGAGCTCGCAAAATGACCTGCAGGGGAACTTTTGCTGCATTTTTTCTTGTTGCGTTGCCGGTAGATGATGCATATATGAGAGAGTACAGAACCTCCCTGGGCAATGAAGAGAAATGCTTTTGGCTGATCACATGCTGTCGCTGATCTTTGGCTAAACTAAACCTAACTGCTTCCACTTCACTCTGGAGCATGTGCACGTCTGATTTTGACCTTGGCGCTGTTTCCGTTCCCAGAACAACAGGACAGTATGGCCACCACTGTTGCTGTCAGTCCCAGTGAATACCTCCAGCCCTCCACTGCTTCCTCACAAGTGAGTAACAAAGATTTGTGTCTCTCTCGCGTCACTTCTCTGCTGTTCACCCATAGGATTTATTTTTTTTAAAACTGAGATCTCATTGAATGACATTTTTAAAGGAATAACTGATGCAACCAGATGTGGAAATCGCTGCTTTGATTCTGTGTTTTTCTTTGTGAATAAATGATGAACGGGGCCTAGATGGGACGTTTTGTCGGGGCGGTGTTGCTAAGTCTTTGTTTCTCACTGAAGGACACCCAACCTTCTCCTCTGGCTCTCCTGGCTGCCACCTGCAGTAAAATCGGTCCTCCCGCTGCCCAGGCTCCCGTCACCTCTGCCCCAGCACAGCCGCAGCCTCGGCGCCTCCTCCCCATCAAGCCGGCTCCGATCGCACCCGCTCCCCCCAAAAACCTGGGCTTCCTGTCGGCCAAGGGCAATGTGATTCAGCTCCCTGCGGGCCTGACCCCCACCACCCCTGGGAGCCCGATTGTGCTCACCATCCAACAAAGCCCCGCTCGCACCAGCAACCCGACACCGACTAACATCCAGTACCAGGTGGTGCCACAGATTCAGGGTCCTCAGACCATCCAGGTGATGCCACAGGGAGGCCAGATCCAGCTCATACCAGGTACCAACCATGCTATCATTACCACTCCCATGACGATACCAGCCCCCACGGCCGCCACAACGTCAGTCACACCGCAAAAGACTGTGGCCATCAAGCCCTCTCCAAAGCCGCGGAAGCCAGATAACGCCGCTGGGAACATTGTGCAGTTGCCCGGTGGGCTCACGCTGCCCCTTAATGTGGCAACTGGTGAGGTGGGGGGGGCTCAGATTGTCACAGAGCCTGCAGCTGCCCCTCCCATCCCAGCGAAGGGAAGACGAGGGAGGAAGAAGAAGGTTGTTCTGGCTGCTCAGCCTCCTCCTGCTGCTCTCCCTCCTCCTCCTCCTCCGCCCCCTCCCCAGCCTGCCTCCCCTTCCTCAGGGCAGATGGAGACCATCGTGATAGAAGCTGGCGACAACATCATCCAGGTAAAACCAATTCTGAATGACCCCACAGCCACTAGAACCTGGTCTAAATGTCGACACTGCCCCCTGCTGGACAGCAGCCGAAAGCATTTGGGCTCTATTTTTATCTGTTCTGATCCTCATTTTGTTTTTTTTAGATTACACACATCCTGTCCGGATGAGCTGAAAATCTTAGCTGACATCTCTTTGTCCTCATTTGCAGGCAGGCAACAATCTGCTGATCGTTCAGAGCCCGGGACAGCCCGCTGTGGTGCAGCAGGTGCAGGTGGTCCAGCCCAAACCGGACTCCCAGGTGGTTCAGATCCCCCAGCAGGCCCTGAAGGTGGTGCAGGCTGCCTCTGCCACACTGCCACCCGTCCCACAGAAGCAAGTGGTCCCTCAGAGCCTGCAGGTCACGCAGACAGAACCATCACCAACGCAGGTATCCTCTCAGCCACCCTTTTGTTGTTTTTTTTTTTTTTACCTGAGGTCCGGGGACGTCTAAAATGTCCGTTTGATATTTTCCTCCCTTTAGATTATTTTCAAAACGGCATCGGGGGAGTGGCAGACGGTTCAGCTCCAGGACTCTGTCTCCACGACAGTGACCCCCACCACCTCAGCTGTCACCACCACAGCCTCAGCCCCGGCCAGCACCAAGAGGACGCTGGCCAGCGGGCGGAAGGAGCGGACTCTAGCTAAAATTGCTCCGGCGGGGGGCTTGATAGCTCTGAACACGTCACAGCTCTCCCCGGCGGCTCAGGCCGTGCAGACAATCAGCATCAACGGGGTCCAGGTCCAGGGGGTTCCTGTGACCATCACCAACACAGGGGGTGAGTGGCGACGCGCCTCCGATGAAGCATCCTAAAGGCACCACACACACGCTGTGCGTTGTAGTTGGTTGGAGGTTCCCCCTCCACCTCCCCTGACGTGTCACCCACCTGGTGTTTGTCAGGCCAGCAGCATCTGACGGTGCAGACCATGCAGGGCACGGGGCTGCAGCTGGCAGCCACGCCCGGCCAGCCCACCCTGCAGGTAGACCAGACCCTCACGCTGGAGCTGCCCAGCCAGCCGGGGGAAAAGAAGAGGCGCATGGCGTGCACGTGTCCCAACTGTAAAGACGCAGACAAGAGGTGAGTGCGACACGTGCGTTGGCCTGCTCGCGCACGTCTCTAGGAACTGCAGTAAAGCGCGTTTGTGTGTGGAGTTTTTGAACGGATGTCTTATTCCGCCGTGTCCTGGCCACAGGCCCGGGGAGGTGGGGAAGAGGAAACACATCTGCCACGTCCCCGGATGTGAGAAGACCTTCCGGAAAACGTCGCTCCTCAGAGCGCACGTGAGGTTGCACACCGGCGAGAGGCCCTTCGTGTGCAGCTGGGTTTTCTGCGGCAAGCGATTCACACGCAGCGACGAGCTGCAGCGGCACGCACGCACGCACACAGGTCCGTCTCCCGGAGCGCACGAGCACAGCCGCCGACGGTGGCTTTTCCAAATGCTAACGTCTCCTCTTCTGCCTGTTTCTCCTGGCAGGAGACAAGCGCTTTGAGTGCAACCAGTGTCAGAAGCGCTTCATGAGGAGCGACCACCTGACGAAGCACTACAAGACCCACATAAACACCAAGAACCTGTGAGGCGCCTGTGCGTTGGACACAAACTGCAGACTGTGAGGAGGGAGGGGCCGAGGCCAGGACGCACGGGAGCACGTGAGAAGGACCCGTCCACGGCTCCTCCAGGACACTGGCGTGGGACGTGCAGCCAGACCCCTCCTGGTGGACTTTATTAACAGTAGTTACTCATCTTTGATTGCTCTGGTCTGAGACAAAGCCCGGGCAGACTCCCGCAGCATGTGCCAGGTGAGCGGACGGAGGATTCGCTCGCACAACTCCTGAACTGACCTTTTTAGATTGGTAATTTAATTTTAAAGTATTTGTGTTTGTTTCACAACTGCCCAGCCATGAAGGTTCTGCACCGTCGCTTAAAACTCCCTGAACAAGACTGAAAACTTCCACGAATGATTTCTCAAGTGTGTGTACGCGTACTATCATCACATAATAATACTAACCATGATTAACGATCACACTTATTTATACAGTTGTTACAAACTGATCAGCAGAGCTGGTTTGAGGAGGAACGTGAGACCAGACTGGGTCAAAGTTAGCTTTGATTAGCTTTTTTTGTTTTTTTTGTTTGTTTTTTTTTAAACCAGAAGCCTGTTTTGATGAGCGGTTTCCCCAGTCTGGCTTCAGCACTTCAGAGACCGACACACACCCACTTCAGCCTGACCTCTGACCTGGAAGGGCCGGCCTCGCCCTCCTGCTTCAGGGGTCACTGTGCCTTACGGAATCATGTCTCTAATGTGAAAACGAGTTTTCCCACCAAAAGAACTGGTGGAATTTGACGAGAACAAAGTTGTGGCATCTTAGAAAGGATCCTGACTCCAGCCGGGACTCATTCAGTCAGCTAACGGCAACATTTGAAGATGTGTTGGCAAAAGGTTCTATATTATTTTTGCAAATACACTTTGAGAGACGAAAGAGAGTGTAATTAAACTTTGATGGATGGGACAACAGTAATTTGTTTAACTGTTCATTTTAAAGTCTTTTATTTTCAGAATATTCTGAGACGCTGTGAATGAGGAAGCAAACGTTCATTCTCAGCTCCTCCTCAGATTTGTCTATCAACAGCTTTGTGATTCATATCTTTAAAAATTAAGCTTCCTTCAGGGTGACGTCCAAACATGAAATCTATCATTTTAACCAAAACAAAGTGCTTGACCTCCTTGACCTCTTTTTGAGTACCACACGACTGGTTTGATGACCCCAAATAAAAATATTTTTGAATATTAAAGAACAGAAGTTCTGGAGGAGAACCAGGGTTAAATACTGGTGATTAGTTCATGTCAGGAGTTCAACGCTGACCAGATTAGCAAACTTTAAACACACATTTGATCATTTTTCTGATATTTTCTGTGAAAATACAAAAACTCTTCAGATAACGGCATTTTTTTTGTTAACCTGTGATGTTTTCAGTTCCACTGATCAAAGCAAGTAATCGTGATACCTGCACAAACGATACTCAACCCGATGATATTCTGTGTTTTAATAACTAATAATTGGATTATTCAGAAATTGTTTCTTTCTGCTTTGCATCTAAATTCAGCTCGATGCTCTCGCCTATGCATTTCTGTGGAAAAGATCAGGTTTCAGATTATTTGGCCTGAATTGACAATCATATCTGGGAAAAGAAAAGAAAAGAAAACCCTTTTTTAACCTTTAGTCACTTAATCTTCTTTCTTGGTTGTTTTCACTCCTCTGCCAGCTTTAAGCCTGAATGGATGTGTTTTTATGGCCAACATTTGGTCGGCTGTGCTTTATTCTCACTATAACCGCAGTATTTCCCCCCAATGTTTGAAACTCACCTTCTGTTCTGTCATTTTGAGAAACTGGATGAGTTTCAGTGAGCACAGCGCCACCTGATGGCAGGTACCAGCTTCACCCCCCCACTCCTGCTTTGACCAAAACACAAAAGTAAGGTTTGTTACAGTGTAATATAAGACTAAATTATCCGATACGTATCTGAAAGGGGGTTATGCCATTATTATGGTTTGGATGGACAGAGCCTGCTTATATTTATGTTTATATTTCGTGTCTGAAAATGTAAATATATGATGTGTCTGTTAGACACCGTAAATGTAGGTTATTCAGAGGAAAAAAGTTAAACCACCACTCATTATGGTTGGTTGACCCTGAACTTAGTGGAATTTGTACAGTGTGTAGGTCAAAACGATATGTGATATTGTATAGCTTTGTTCCTGCTTTGTATAAGACATTAGATATTTTTTCTATTGAATTAAAACCATGCCTTAGACGCTGCACCCAGTATTTAAAATTTTTCCTTCTATTTCCAGGTAACAGCATTTGTAAGACGTATTTTGTTTTTACCGTACTATACATGTACCGTGCACTGATATCAAATCCCTGGTCCCACAATTTGTAAATGCAGTCTCCATTTAATTAAATATGAAATATTCCAAATTAGGACATCTGCTGTTTGGTTTCTATGACTTGAACCATCTGCCTCTATTTCATATGAGCTTGAATCCAGATCCAGTGAGCTTCTGGAATATGTACAAAGGTGCTAAAACACGAACTTTGCTCCTTTTCTACAGTAGAAATTTCAATAAACGCGCAAACTTGCCGATTCTGTTATTTGTGTCTGTTTTGCAATTAGTCATTTTAACTGATGAGTTTAATGAATAAAGGTATTTTCAAACGTTCTTCTGCAATTAAAATAACGTTAGTAAGTCGATCAATATTTCCCCTCTGAGGTAAAAACAACAACAACAACAACAAACAAACATAAACAAAATAATAATCTTTTCGTTTGTTTCCATGGTGACGCCGTTGTGACGCTGACCATTATTTTGAAAAACCTGTCTACACGTCATCGGAATTCAAAACTACTTCCGGGTTGCCGGACCAAAGTCGGTAAATGTGACGATTTATTGTCGTGTTTGCGTTGTTCTTTTGAGACTTTAGGTGTATATTTTTACACTAGCAATCTGTCTGTTGTTTTGTCACATAGTGGTTGTGTTATTGTGACGGTGCCGCGTAAAGCAGCAGAACAGGGGGATGTTTTGTCGGTTGTGCTGCTAGCTAGCTTAATTGTTTACATTGCATCATCGTGCAGCTACATGAAACCTTTGCTGCTTAAACGGCTACAAGAACGTTCAGAAACAACAAAAACCCAACTATATTTCACAAAGCACATGAGGCATTTCAGTCACAATACAGAACATCTGTGAGACGATTTTATCTGTATGCAAACTTTGTCTGAAATCTGTAACCATGTTGTGTTTAATATGTTAAAGACATGATGTATTTTACCATATTTGTTTAAAAGGATGTTGATACCTACTATCACATTTTTAAAATCTTCCTTAAATTGTCACCTAACATTGCTCACACACATGTATTTTCCAAACCTACCTCAGCCGTCCCCATTGTCAGGTCTTTTTAGAATGAAGGCAGTAAAGTAGGAGGGATGGGGGGCTTTGGTCCAGCAGACCTGCTTGCTGGCCTCTGCCACACAGATGAGCAGAACCCGTTCCCCCTGTGGCAGAGGGGCCACGTCAGCCCCTGTTTCAACCAGCTCATCCTCGGCGCCTTGCCTCACGCTGGCATGGCCGTTTTCAGCGCCTGCTACCTTGGGATGAGAAGGTAACCCTTCAGGGAAGTGTTGATCTCCCTGAAAGCTGAGTAACTCATCTTTTTTTGGGTGAACATTTCCATGTCGTAGATGCAGCCTCCTCCAGACGTCTGCTCCCTGCGGCTGGAGGCTCAGGTCGATATCGGCCCTGCTGGCTGCTTTGCTCTTCACTGCTGACGTGGTCTTGGTGAGCCTGATCCAGCAGCGGGACATGTATCTGGATGTCCTTGCTGATTGCTGTGCCATCCTGGCCTGGCTGGTCCACTTTAGCACCATGGTGGTGCTCCAGAAGACTGCCTTCAGGAGAACCAGAGGCCCTCCGCTGCTACTTGTGCTTGTTCTTCTCTCTGTCCCAAACACAGTTGTTACCATCATGAGTTACAGCGACATCCAGGAATATCTGAGTGCTCCAGAACCTCTGAAAATATCCCGCTTGGTGCTCGCCTGTGCTAGAACGGTGCCCGTCCTAGTTTATCTCCTGGCGTTTGCATTTCCCTGCATCAGTGATGCTGGATACACCTTGTATGTGAATGCCGTGGACGGTTCCCCGCTCATCTCTGAGATCACCCAGCCACACACGGGTGAGATGGTGGCTGAGGATGGAAGCGGATGCCTGTCCCGGCTCTTCTACCTCTGGTTGACCCCCCTCCTGAAACGAGGGCAGATGGGGGCGCTGGACAAGGCGAGCGATGTTTATCACCTCCCTCGGAAACTGCGGACTAGCCTCGCGTGTCATGACTTCCACCGCTGCTGGGAGTCCTGTCGCCGCGGTGAATCTGCTAACGACGGGCGGGACCCGGGGCCCACACCGGCCAGCAGGAACCTGCAGAGCGGCACCTGGAGCTCACATCAGCCAGTGGAATCGTTGGCGCTGGAGGGGGATGTGAGTCTGTCGAAGGTGCTGCACAAGACCTTTGGCCTCCGCTTCTACGTGCTGGGGGTGCTGAAGGTGCTGGTCAACATGCTGAGCTTCACAGGGCCGCTCCTTCTCAGCAGCCTCGTCAACTTCATGGAGGAAAAGGGCGCCCCCGTCAGCACTGGCGTCTGCTGCGCCCTCGGCCTCTTCGGCACCACTCTTTTGAGTTCTTTTCTTCGAAACATCTTCGTTTTTGAGATCTCGAAGGTGGCGCTGCGAGCACGCGCTGCTCTGGTGTCGGCCATCTACAGCAAAGCCCTGCGGGTCAGCAGCAGCAGCCTGGCGTGCTTCGCCATGGGGGAGGTGGTCAACCTGATGAGCACCGACGCCGACCGCGTGGTCGGCTTCTTCACCAGCTTCCACGAGCTGTGGAGCATGCCTTTCCGGTTCGGTATCACCCTGTACCTGCTCTACCTGCAGGTGGGCGTGGCCTTCCTGGGAGGCCTCAGCATAGCGCTGCTGCTGGTTCCCTTCAACAGGTTCCTTGCTTCTCGCATCCTCAGCAACAACAAACAAATGCTCAGGTGCAAGGACAGCCGTGTCAAGGTGAGAACCTGCTTAAAATCACGTTTGATGTTATTGTAAAAAATTCTAATGGTTGAATATTTACCTTAATTCTGGTATTTCTGTGTAATGGGAATGTAAAATCTGCCATCATCATATGAGCAGGCGCCACTTATAGGTGAAAATGCTGAAAGAAACATTATTTTCGTGGCTGTTTAACCGTGTTTTTTATGTTAGCATCAGGTGAAGGATGCTCAAACTCTCATTTCTGACGTTTGCCTCCCAGGTGATGACAGAGATCCTCTTCGGCATCCGCGTCATCAAGTTCTACACCTGGGAGTCTCATTTTGCTCAGAAGGTGGCTGACTGTCGTAAGGAAGAGCTTTCCCACCTGAAGGCCATCAAGTACTTGGATGCCTTGTGCGTTTACACCTGGGCTGCGCTGCCCGTCGTCATCTCCATCATCACCTTCGTCACGTATGTGTTGCTGGGAAACCAGCTGACTGCGGCGAAGGTGGGTGTTCACCGTCTGTCTGAGAATTCATTCGCTTTTCCGCCACTTGTGCATTTGTTTTGGTGTCTGATGGAGGTCAGGAGGAGATAAGCAGACCTTTAGTGGTTATTAACCCCTCCTGTGGTTCTTTGACGCCCTGTGTGTTCTGCAGATCTTTGTTAGACATTTGTGGCGTCGTTGGCGGCTGTAGTTTCCCTCCGTGACGTTCTGGATCTGTCGGCAGGTGTTCACCACGCTGGCTTTGGTGGGAATGTTGATCATTCCGCTCAACTCTTTTCCTTGGGTGCTGAACAGCATCCTGGAGGCCAAGGTGTCGCTGGAGCGGATCCAGCGCTTTTTTAAACTGACCAATCAGGATCTGCAGGCGTACTACGCCCAGGGTAGGCCGCTGCTCAGGCCCAGATAAACGCCAACGTTCACGGTCCTTCTGAGGACAGGCGTCCCATGTGTCCCATGTGTTCCATGTGTTCCAGTGCCTCCTGAAGAAGGTCAGCCCTGCATCCTGGTGAACCGGGGCACGTTTTCCTGGCAGGGGCCTGATCTTGATAAAGGGGGGCCGTCTGCGGGTGGAGCTGCTAAAGGGAGTTTGCTGCTGCACACCCTCAACCTGCACATACAGAAGGTACCAGTCAGCCTGAGGAAGGGTCCAGCTGCTGGTACTGAGA
The DNA here is from genome assembly GCA_016586285.1 of Arothron firmamentum. Taxonomy (NCBI): domain Eukaryota; kingdom Metazoa; phylum Chordata; class Actinopteri; order Tetraodontiformes; family Tetraodontidae; genus Arothron; species Arothron firmamentum. The sequence continues at coordinate 124,063 of BJFM01000125.1, forward strand.
CCCGCGTCTGTGCTCCTGTCAGGGCTCCCTGGTGGTTGTGGTCGGGAAGGTGGGCTGTGGGAAGAGTTCTCTACTGGCTGCTCTCACTGGAGAACTAAGCAGGTAAATTACACCTGAAACAGTTCAAGTCAGGATGGTAGATTCTGGTTCTTCATGTGTGTGTTGGGTCCATGTCGAAATTGCGATGAGATGAAAATATTTAAAAGCTGTTTATATCCGTCCAGTCTCCGCTGTCTCTCACGCTGTCTGAATGGAAGAGGATGGAGCTCCTGCGTGTTTTAACGGCTCTTCCTCCTGTCCCGTGCAGGCTGGGAGGAGTTCTGTATGTCTCTGACAGAGAGGCTGGCTTCGGCCTGGCCTCTCAGGAACCGTGGATCCAGCATGCATCGGTGCGGGACAACATCCTGTTTGGGAAAGCCTACGACCCTCTTTTCTACCAGGCTGTGATTGAGGCCTGTGCCCTCTCAGATGATCTCAAGGTAAACCTCCTACCTTCCTACCCAGGTGAAATAAGATCAGCATTTAAAACTCATTTATTAAGTTTAACCTCTGACTCATCCTCTGTTACCTTTTTTTGTATTCTAATGCTACAACAGTCAACATTTCAGAAGCTTTTCGTGAACTTTGTCTTCAGGTTTTGCCAAATGGTGACAGGACGGAGGTGGGGGAGAACGGCGTGACTCTGAGCGGAGGACAGAAGGCTCGTCTGGCCCTGGCCAGAGCTGCTTACATGGTCAGAAACAAGTTGGTCCATCTGTCATTTGTTTCTGAGAAGATAAACGACGCATTAGTGTCACATTTAAGCACACCTGAGCGTCTTCGTCAGAGATCATCTGTGTTATTGCTCTGAACGACCTTCATCCAGCTGTGTGACCTTGCATCGCTCTTTTGGTCTGGGCTCAGAACAAAGACATCTACCTCCTGGACGATCCTCTGGCTGCCGTCGACACCGACGTGGCCAAACATCTCATGAAGAAATGTGTGATGGAGCTGCTCAGGGGGAAGACCAGAGTCCTCTGCACTCATCGCATCGAGTTTGTGGAGAAGGCTGACACGGTGGTCCTCATGGAGAACGGCACCATCAGCAGGACAGGTAGACGCGGCTGTCTGGACGCTGAGCACGCACACACACACACACACACACACACACACACACACACACACACACACACACACACACACACACACTCTACAGTTCTGAGAGGACAAAGATCATCATCACAAGACAGAAAAACAGAGACGGAAGCAACAGTAATGAGTTAGTGTTCATGCTAACAGCTCTTCCAGGTTTTTTCCAGGCGAAACCACCTTTTGAATTTCACCTTTGTTGTTCGTTGGTGTCAAACAGGCCCGCCAGCAGAAATCCTCCCGTTGGTGGAGGCAGTTCCGAAAACAAGGTCTGACCACAGCGTGAAAGAGAGCGGTGAGTTTGCTTTGAGTCGGCTCTTCAGCATCAGAACACTTGGTTTGTTCATGAAGCTTCTAAGCAGATTGAAAAGGCAGATTATTCATGCTGAAAGTGTCCTGCTGCTCATCTCCTGCCTGCTTTGACTGAATGAATGATGGTTTTATCATTTCTAATTGCAAGAAATCTGAGTGTTATTGCAAACTTCACCTGTTTTTTTTTTGTTTTTTTTTTAAGATGGTGAGGACCTGGACAAAGATGAGCCAAGTTCACCTCCTGACCTCTGTGTGGAGGACGACCTTGACCTTTTGGGGTCGGAGCAGAAGCAGGCGGGCAGGTTGTCTTGGGGGGTTTACAGGACGTACTGGACGGCTGTGGGAGGACTGCTGGCAGCCTCTATCCTGCTGTCTCTGCTTCTCATGCAAGGTGAGGACCACCAGACGTTAACCGGCTGAAGGGACATTTCAACATTTACCAAAGTTCAAGACAGAATAATCAGATTATCTTTGGTTTCAAGTTTACGTGTTTTTAACGTTTAAGTCAGGAGAGCAGGAAACCAAACTCTTCCTGTTCTGTGGTCTCTGACGCTGAGCTGAAAGCCTCGTCTGCTTGGTCCTGCAGGCTCCAAGAACGTCTCAGACTGGTGGCTTTCTTACTGGATCTCGGAGCTGAGGACCAACGCTTCATCTGGAGCCAACAGTTCCTCCCCCCTGAGCTTCAGCTCTCCTCACCTGCTGCTCTTCTCTTCAGGAGGGTTAATGTGGGTTCTCCAGGAACAAACACCTTCCAGACAGCAGCTGCTGAATCAGTCATTTGGGTTAAAACCTGAACCTCTGCCCTCCCAGGTCCCCCCCGTCCTCCTCCGTGCAGACTCTCGCGTCCCCCCGCAACACCAGCTCCGACCTGATGTTTTACCTGACGGTCTACACCTCCATCGCTGTCGCCAACACCGTCTTCACCGCCATCCGAGCCTTCCTCTTCGCCTACGGAACTATTTGTGCCGCCAAAACCATCCACAGCCGCCTGCTGGACCGGGTTCTCCAGGTGAGCCTGGTGGGGGTCCATCAGGCTGAGGGTGGGGCACTGATGCTTTAGGCTCTCTGAGGAGAGTGTTTCTGAAGGAGCTCCCAGCTTTCTCTTCCACGCTGCCGGTGACCTTCCTCCTTCCTCCGCCAGGCCACTGTGACCTTCTTCGACACCACCCCGATGGGCCGCATCCTCAACCGCTTCTCCTCAGACCTGTACAGCGTGGACGACAGCCTGCCCTTCATCCTCAACATCCTGCTGGCCACGGTCTTCAACCTGCTGGGCATGCTGCTGGTGATGAGCTCCGGCCTGCCCTGGCTCCTGCTGGCCCTGCTCCCTCTGGCCCTCTTCTACTACCGCACCCAGGAGTTCTACCGGCACACGTCCCGGGAGCTGAAGCGCCTCTGCAGCCTGACTTTGTCCCCCGTCTATTCCCACTTCTCGGAGACGCTGACGGGGCTGGGGACCATCCGGGCCAGCGGCAGCTCCGCCAGGTGACGCTTCGCTCCGCCTGGTTAGCCTGATCAAAGCCCAGCTGTGGGTCATCAGCTGCTCAGTGCTCTAACTGGTGACTGTGGGTCGTGGTCCAGGTTTGAGGAGGAGAACGCCAGGCGCCTGGAGCTGAACCAGCGCTGCCAGTTCCTGAGCAAAGCGGCCATGCAGTGGCTGGACATCCGCCTGCAGCTGATGGGCGTGGCCGTGGTGAGCGGCCTCTCCACCATCGCCGTCCTCCAGCACCAGTACGGCTCGGTGGACCCAGGTGAGTCCACCGCCGAGCTGAGCGGGCTCTCTTCAGGAGCCTCTGTGGTGACTGTGCTGCTCCGCCCAGGCCTGGTGGGGCTGTCCCTGTCCTACTCCCTGTCCATCACCATGCTGCTCTCTGGACTCATATTCAACTTCACCCAGACGGAGATGCAGCTGGTTAGCGTGGAGAGAACTGAGGAGTATTCCACTGACCTTCCCACCGAGCCACAGAACCAGAACCAACAGGTGGGACCGCGCTGGCGTCGCAACCAGAGTCTTTCGCTCTCGCTCACGTGTTCTCTTCTCCACCCTCAGCTGGACCCGGCCTGGCCCGCGCAGGGCTGGCTGGAGTTCCGCGCTGTGGTTCTGGTCTACAGGGACGGTCTTCCTAACGCCCTGGACGGGGTGAGCTTCGTGGTCAGGCCCGGGGAGAAGGTGGGCATCGTCGGACGCACCGGATCCGGCAAGTCCACGCTCTTCCTGGCCCTGTTCCGCATGGTGGAGCTGAACCAGGGGCAGATCCTTCTGGACGGGTTGGACATCAGCACTGTGGGTCTGGCTCAGCTCAGGTACCGTGTCCAAGTCTGAACGTAAGACTCTGAGTTTTGCCTCACTCACCTTCTGGTGGGTGAGGAGCCATAAATGGTTCAGCTTTAGATATTAAAAAGCAGAAAAACCCACCGTTTGTTTGTACATTTAGTTTTAATGTGAAAACAGAGATTTTTTAAAAGATTTTATCAAGCCAAAGATTAACCAGATAGTCCTTGTTATTCTAAAACAAAAAAAGAACTGTCGTTGGTGTTGCGGTGGCGCCCCCTGCAGGTCGAGGTTGGCCATCATTCCCCAGGACCCCTTCCTGTTCAGTGGGACCGTCCGGGAGAATCTGGACCCGTGTGGGCGACACCCGGACCCGCAGCTGCTGGACGTCCTGGAGCAGTGTCACCTCGGCGCTGCGGTGTACAGAATGGGTGAGAGGCTGCGCCTGAGACCCAAAAACCCACCCGCTGTGGGTCGTTACCCCCCCCCCCCCACACACACACACACACACACACACACACACCCCTCTAACTGCTTGTGTCAGGTGGTCTGGACGCTGAAGTCGGAGAAAGAGGAAGGTCCTTTTCTGTGGGGCAGAGGCAGCTGCTGTGCCTGGCCAGAGCTCTGCTGACCCAGGCCAAAGTAAGAGCGCGAGCGTCGCCTCCACACACACACACACACACACACACACACACACACACAGGCCTCCCCACTCCCACGCTGACCCACAAACCTCCTCCGTGCAGCTCCTGTGTATCGACGAGGCCACAGCCAGCGTGGACCAGAAGACGGACAAGCTGCTGCAGCAAACCATCAGGGAGAGGTTCCACAACAAGACCGTCCTCACGATCGCACACAGGTCAGGACCCTCCCGCTGCTTCCTCTTCCTCCTCTTCCTCTTCCTCCTCCTCTTCCTCTTCCTCCTCCTCTTCCTCCTCCTCCTCCTCTCCTCCTCCTCTTCCTCTTCCTCTTCCTCTTCCTCCTCCTCCTCCTCCCTTCTGCTCACTGTTAATCTCTGCACGTGTGCGCAGGATTAACACCGTCATGGAGTGCGAGCGAGTGCTGGTGCTTCAGGCCGGGAAGGTGGTGGAGTTCGACGCGCCGGCTGCCCTCTGCCGGACGGACCGCTCCATCTTCCAGAGGCTGGTCGGCCACAGAGCAGAATCACTCGACACCTGACGCTTCATCTTTAACGTTTAATGACCAGAAGGTTGTGCTTGAGGCAGCAAATGAAGTCAGTATCTAAATCACTTGAATCCTTTACTTTCTGGTCTTTGATGATGTTGTTTTTTCCGTGGGAGGCGATGGGGAGGCAGAAATGAACGCTGGAGAGCGCCTGATTGTTCTGTGATTCGCTGTCATTGATTAAAGGGCCAGCAGGAATGTGTGTAACCGTGTAACGATGAACACTGGTGCATTTAGCTGCTTCTTTGGCTCCACAGTTAAATTATCAGTCAACTTTAAAAAAAAAGACATTCCTTTGTCTTCTTTGATGGTAATGATGGTAAATAAGGCTGATCTCATGGATGTGAAGACCCTCGAATCAACTTAGCAGCTCAAATGCACAGAAAAAATATGATTTGACTCGACTGGCTGCAGCGTTTCCTCCAATCTTCTACTAAACTGACTGTGTTGTGTTAATTACAGTGTAGAGGGAGCCTGGGTGTACCTCAGGGACGCTGCTTCGGTTGACTGCACTTTTTCATTTGTTTACAGGTTTGTTTTTTTTTAGGTTTTCTGCAGATTAAAGGAAGTCTTCACTACTGTTCACTGAAATGTTGGATGTGTCAATAAAGGGAATTTATTCTGGAAAGAATTTGATGCAAATTTTTTAAACCGGGAACAGGTAGGTGGCGTTGTTGCTGCTTCCTGCTCAGTCTAAGCAGATTCTCACAAACTCACCGACCAAATGTCAAAATATTCAAGGAAATTTCCCCTTCGGATATCATTTATAATGTATGTAACATTTACATTACAGTCATATTTGTGTTGTCATTAATATCCCTGAAAATGTGAATAAAATGTTAACAAGTTGAATATAAGAAGAATTTTTAATTTTCTTGATATCACAGTTTGGTTTCAGTTATTTTCTCACAGCGTTCCTGTTGGCGTATTCAGATTATTCACCGAGTGTGGGAATCTGTCTCTGGGATTATTTTTCCACCCAGATTGACTCACAGGTTGACGCCTGCCGCGCCCTCATCAGGTCAGCATTGTTCATGTCAACAAACAGCCGTGTTGTCAGGGGAGTGTTTGCTTTCTGCTTTGATTCATGGAAATGAGATTTTCGGAAATTGACGTGTGTGTGTGTGTGTGTGTGTGTGTGTATTTCTGTATATTGGGAGGAATATTTTGAAGATATAAACACAATACTAGATGAGGCAGACATTTTTGGACAGTTAGGTCATTTTGGCTGTTGCTGTTACTGTTTAGTGTTAATTTAAGGTTTGTCATTGGGATTATCCTCTGTTGTGGTTGGATTAGACTATCTGCAGTTTGTTGTTTTTCCTAAGAGAACATTCTAATCTCCTTCATTACCTCACAATGGTGCATAATTACATAATGATGATGTTTACAAATGTGATTAGGCAGCACATGTGATGTGATTTGATGAGCACCACATGACAGAGGAGGCTGATACTGGATCAGTATCGGTGTTTCTAGTGTTTTCTATCATGAGAACCTGAAGGAACACAAGGAGAACCAGGAGCAGAACATCAGTGCAATAAAGCTCATTTCAGTGGAAATCTGCTCCACAAGTGGAGACAAATTCTGTAACAACCTGATGTTTGTTGCTGCAACACCTCACTTGGACCCTGTGGAGATGATGGTGGGACACCTGCAGTCCACTGGAATATATGATCCAATAATATGTCAACGTCTGGATTCCATGAGTTTCTGTGCTTTGTTATATAAGAGCAGCTTCATTATCGCAGGTACAACCAGACGTTAGCAGGCAGCGATCTCCTGCAGCAGCTACAGTAGAAGTACCGCATTCACTTGGGCAACAAAATAATGTAAAGTATATTTGCTCCGTATAATGTTGTTTCTCTTTATTTCTCTTGATCTGTTGCAGGTGTGTGTTACGTGCGTCTGGGTGTGTCTGTAGCAGGGCGTGTGACCGTGACTGGGTGCCTGTTTCTGTCTGTTGACAGTTGAAATGGGGCTGAGACATTGAAGGTGGAACCTGTTTGTCTGCCCCAGCTCAGGTATTCGTCCACCTGAGCGCCACTCCTCCGCTCAGTCAGTCAGCGGCAAACATCTGCGCTGGGACCACACAGAGACGTCCGCTCAAGACGCCCTCCGGCTGCACCCTCAGGTCTGTCCCGCTCGTGGCTTTACCTCAGAACGCTGCATCTGGGATTGAACTGTTTTTTCTGCTCTTTTAACCCAGCTGTCAGTGCAACAACCAGCACAAAGTTTGGTTTTACTCTGCACTTTCACAGCGGTTGGGTTCCATTTTCCTTTTTCTGTGCTGCTCTCTCTCTCTCTCTCTCTCTCTGTGTTATATCAAGTCCTGGAAAGCTCCTCATTCAAAGTCTTCCCTCTCCTGCAGACGTGTGAACTTTGACCTGCCTGTAAACAGTTTAATGTGTAACTTTGTGAGCCGTAAATCAGCTGTTGCGCAGGAGTCGCCTCAGTGAGGTCAAACGGCTCCGAAACCTTCCTGCTTGCTTAGAAATTATTGGGAGTTTTTTCAGTATCATTGAACAATCTCAAAATGTCTCTGTGGCTAATTTAGACAATAATAATAATAATAATGAGATTATTCCATGTTTGCAGCAGTTTGTCTGGTTTTATCCGAGTGAATCAGATCTAATGTGCTCATCAGGAATATAAAATTGAATATTCACGTAAATTCTCATTCTTGTCTAAATTCTTGGAGTCATCTTTGAGGGATTGTCTTAATTCCATTCCCACTTTCATTTAACTGGTTTCTGCCTGGACACCTCACTGGGGTGGGCGTGGCAGTGGGCGGGGACACATTATTGCGTGATTCCAAGAGGAAGAGAACAACAACAAAAGTCTTCTGCTCTCTCGATAAACCAGTTTCTGCCTTTTGACAGCAGCCTGAAAACCACAGAGCTCTGAAAACAAACCATAAAAGTGCTAAAGCGACTGTGTTTCACTCATTATGTGGATTTTCTCTCATTTCAATTAACTGGAAATGAATCTTGTCATCATTTATGACTTTTGCTCCCCGTATGCCTGCATTCAGCGGTAAAGAGAACACGGAACCTTCTTACTATGAAGGTTGTGGGTTCGTTACAGCTGTTTCATTTTTATCTGTTCTTTTGTGTCGTGACTTTAAAACTTTATGTTCTTCTGCAGGTTTTCCTAAAAGAGGATTTTCCAATGTGGCCCTGAGAGAAACACCTGATCATGGTCTGCATCCACACAGTTGTCTGACGTGAAACGTCTGGCTCAGACTTTAACCACTTTACCAACTGTCTTCCAGCCGACACATCGCAGGGGAAAGAGTCTTTCTGAGGCTCTGACTCTGGAGCGCTCGGACGAAGGGCCGCTGGTCGTGTCCAGCGACCTGCCCAACCAGAACCTGAAGGAAGGTATGAAGGAGGGACGATGATGTCGGAGCTCCAGCAGAGATCAGAGATGGAGTGTTTAAAAAGTCCCCATGACAGATCTTCTCTTTAGGAGCCTTTAAAACCTTTAAAACGTGTAATCTTAATATGCCCGTGTGTCATTATTCCATCATTCAAAATGATGTTTGTTTGTTTTGTCTTTTTCTTTTACAGGCGATGAAATTTTAGGAGCAACCATCAACTTTGAGCAGCTATCAAAAGAGGATGTGCTGCGTGTCCTCAAGGTTATGGAGCCCTTCAATGACAAGGTTCAGGTTTTTACAAGGAACAACCGAAGCAAGAGCCTGGGAAACCTGGACCAGTGTGCCAGTCCTGAGACGGTAGGTGGACCACAGGTTTCAGCACTGCTTCCGTCAAACCATTTCAATCACTTATTGGTGTTTATGTTCCAGATGTTGAACGATGCCTATAAGAAACTCTACAATGCCAAAATCAAGAAGTTCATTAAAACCACTGAGGATTCGCCGTCGAATGGAGAGAGCAGCAGCAAGCCAGCAGCACCAGGCTCGCCCAAGGCCAGGCTGAAACGCGCCGCAGACTTGCCTCGCCTTGGAGTAGATTTTGGTTTGCTGAAAACAAAGCCAGTGGGCGAGGACCGTCGTGATCCAGACTCTGCAGGAGATGCAGGAGAAGTACCGTACAGCAGCAATCTGAACCTTCCTCCGTTTGGATTCGGCTCTACTGGAGCTCATGTCCCACAACTTAAAGCCAACGCACAAACGCCAAAGCTTAACGCTCCAGACCTAAATCTAGCAGAAGATCTAAACGTCAACAGTGCAACAGGCATACACCTGCCAAAACCTGGTTATCCATCAGACGGCCTCACCGTGCCAAATCTTGAAAGACCTCAGGTAGGACTGGATTCCAGCGGAAAATTAAGAGCTCCTAAAGCTAGGATGGACATTAAAGGTTCAGCTCCTAAAGCCCCGGACCTACACCTCAACTTTGATGAGGCAAACAGCAAAGGAACAAACAAAGAACTGAAAATGCCAAACGTGGACTTTTCGGGCCCTTCTACCAGTGGCCCAGAATATGAGCTCAGAACACCAAGTGTCCCTTCAGGTAAACTAAGTCTCAAGAGACTGAAAACCCCAGATCTAAATGTAGATGATCCCTCACGTTTTGAAGGATTGCCAAAGATCAAAGTTTCTGGGAGATCTCCTGATTTAGACCTGGATGTGTCAGGTGAGAGAGAATTTCAGTCAGATTTAAATGGACCAAATGTTGATGGTCCATCTGGTAAACTAACTCTATCCAGGTCTGGGCTCTCAGGCAAAAGAGAGGCTCGTGTTGAAACGCCTGGTATGAGCATTGAAAGCCCAAAAGTGAAGGGAAACATTCGGGCACCTACTATGAATGCACCAGAGGCTGACCTTAAAAGGTCAAAGTTGGAAAGAGATATTCCAGCAGCTGCTCTTAAAGGTCCATCAACAAAATACAAGGCTCCCAAATTCACAATGCCTAAATTTGACTTGCCAGAAATTGATGTCAATAAAAAACTTGATTTGAAAACTCCAAATGTGGATGTCTCCGCTCCTAAACTTAAAGGAGACCTCAATTTCCCTGATGTTGACACAAAGCTAGACCTGAATAAACCTTTTGGAAAATTGGACCTTGATGCAGATGTAAGCTCTGGAAAGCCCAGGTTGCCCAAATTTTCACCCAAGCTTTTTGGTTCCCTACCTAATAAGGAAGGTGTTGATGTTAATACAGGGATAGCAACACCAAAACTACAGATGAAATCTCCAAAGATAAATACTGATGTTCCTGATATGAAAGTTAGAAGTCCAAATTTAGACCTTTCGGGTGGAATTGATGCTCCCAATGTAAACTTACCAAACATGGAAGTGAACACCCAAACACCAGAAATCAGTGTTGGTTCGCCTAAGATAAAGATGCCTGAATTTAAAACACCAAGCACTCCAAGCCTAAGAAAACATGAATTTGATGCCAACTTTAATGGTCCAGATGTTAGCATGAATGCACCCAGGATCAGTTTGAAAGCTCCAGATGTTAATGTTGCTGCACCATCAGGAAAGTTCAGGAAGCCCGACCTGGGGCTTTCTGGTCCAAAATTAGATGGCCCTGAAATGAACCTCAGTGGAGATATTAATGCACCTGAGGTAAAAACACCCAAAGCTGATTTCAAAGCACCTCATCTAGATATGTCAAATGTTATAGTATACAGTCGTCCAAAACTAGATGCGGACACCCCTGATGTCAGCATTGGTTCACCCAAAGGAAAACTCAAAATGCCCAAACTAAAAATGCCTAGATTTAGTTTGCCAGGCTTGAAAGGACCTGAAACTGATGGAAACCTCAACGGACCAGAGTTGAACGCAAACGCACCCTCAGTTAACCTGAATGGTTCAAAACCTGATCTGGACGTTGATGTTGCCGGACCATCAGGAAAATTCAAGAAGCCACACATGAGTTTACCTGATCTGGGGCTTTCTGGTCCAAATTTAGATAGCCCTAACCTGGATCTTAGATCCCCTGGTTTAGATATCTCTGGTCCTAATGTAGGTGGTGGTATAAATGCACCGGATGTAAAAATACCCAAAGTTGATCACAAAAGTCCCAAACTGAATTTCAATACCCCCAAACTTGATGTAGATGTGGCGTCAGGTAATCTGAAAATGCCAGAGCTTCACGGTCCAGACTGGGATTTTAATGCTCCTTCAGGGAAAGTGAAACTTCCTAAATCAAATCTTTCCTTGCCAAAAGGACCAAATTTGGATGTAGATGCAGATCTAAAATCACCAAATCTGAATCTAAAAGCTCCAAAGTTTCAGGGTGAAATGAACCCCCCAGACCTGAACGTGGACCTTAAAACTCCTGAAGTAGATGTGAATGCTCCAGATGTCAACATTGCTTCACCAAAGGCAAAATTTAAAATGCCCAAATTTAAGTTGCCTAAATTTAGTCTTCCAAGCTTAAAAGGACCTGAGATTGATGGACATTTAGAGGGTCCAGACATGAATATTAATCAGCCCAGTGTCAGTCTCAGTGGTCCCCATGCTGATTTAAAGACTCCAGAAATTTCCGGGCCATCAGGAAAATTCAAGAAACCAAACTTGAACATGTCTGATATGAGACTTTCTGCTCCACACTTGGATGGCCCTAAACTTGACCTTCAAGTACCAGATTTGGATATGCCTAAGGCTGAATTTAAAAGTCCCAAATTGGACCTTAATGCCAGAAACATCAATCTGCCAAAAGGTGAACTGAATGTGCCAGAGCTCCATAAACCAAACTTGGATATTGATGCTCCTTCAGGCAAACTGAGGCTTCCCAAAGTAAATCTTTCTGGAAAATTACCACAAGGACCAAATTTAGATATGAATCCTGGTCTTCAGACTCCAGATTTGAATCTAAAAGCACCAAATATAAATTGTGATATTGATACTCCTCATTTGGATACACCAGACATGGATGTTAAAACCCCAAAGTTAGAAGTGAATGCTCCAGATGTCAAACTTGGTTCGCCTAAAGCAAAATTACGGACGCCCAAAGTGCAGATGCCTAAATTTGATCTTCCAAGTCTTAAAGGACCTGAGATTGATGGTCCAAACGTGGATATTAATGCACCCAGTCTCAATATCAGGAGTCCTAAAGCTGATTTGGACATGCCAGATGTTGATGTTGGGACTTCAGGGAAAATCAAAATGCCAAACTTAAACCTGCCCAACCTGGGGCTTTCTGGTCCAAAATTAGATGGCCCTGAAATGAACCTCAGTGGAGATATTAATGCACCTGAGGTAAAAACACCCAAAGCTGATTTCAAAGCACCTCATTTAGATATGTCAAATGTTATAGTATACAATCGTCCAAAATTAGATGTGGACACCCCTGATGTCAGCATTGGTTCACCCAAAGGAAAACTCAAAATGCCCAAACTAAAAATGCCTAGATTTAGTTTGCCAGGCTTGAAAGGACCTGAAATTGATGGAAACCTCAACGGACCAGAGTTGAACGCAAACGCACCATCAGTTAACCTGAATGGTTCAAAACCTGATCTGGACGTTGATGTTGCCGGACCATCAGGAAAATTCAAGAAGCCACACATGAGTTTACCTGACCTGGGGCTTTCTGGTCCAAATTTAGATAGCCCTAACCTGGATCTTAGATCCCCTGGTTTAGATATCTCTGGTCCTAATGTAGGTGGTGGTATAAATGCACCAGATGTAAAAATACCCAAAGTTGATCACAAAAGTCCCAAACTGAATCTCAATACCCCCAAACTTGATGTAGATGTGGCGTCAGGTAATCTGAAAATGCCAGAGCTTCACGGTCCAGACTGGGATTTTAATGCTCCTTCAGGGAAAGTGAAACTTCCTAAATCAAATCTTTCCTTGCCAAAAGGACCAAATTTGGATGTAGATGCAGATCTAAAATCACCAAATCTGAATCTAAAAGCTCCAAAGTTTCAGGGTGAAATGAACCCCCCAGACCTGAACGTGGACCTTAAAACTCCTGAAGTAGATGTGAATGCTCCAGATGTCAACATTGCTTCACCAAAGGCAAAATTTAAGTTGCCTAAATTTAATCTTCCAAGTCTTAAAGGACCTGAGATTGATGGTCCAAACATGGATATTAATGCACCCAGTCTTGATATCAGGAGCCCTAAAGCTGATTTGGACATACCAGATGTTGATGTTGGGACCTCAGGGAAAATCAAAATGCCAAACTTAAATCTGCCCAACCTGGGGCTTTCTGGTCCAAAATTAGATGGTCCTAATCTTAAACTCAAATCACCTGATTTAGATTTCTCTGGTCCTAGTCTGGGTGGTGGTGTGAATGCACCAGATCTTAATATACCCAAAGCTGACATGACTTCAGGTAAACTCAGAATGCCAGAGCTTCAGGGTCCAGACTGGGACATCAGTCCTCCTTCAAATACTTTAAAATTACCCAAATTCAATCTATCAGGCTCATTGCCAAAAGGACCAAATTTGGATCTTAAATCACCAGATTTACATCTCAAATCTCCAGAGATGAAAGGTGGCATTGATGCCCCTCATTGGGACCCCCCAAAAATGAACCTTAAAGCTCCAAAGTTAGATTTGAAGGGTCCAGATGTCAACATCGGTTCACCTAAAACCAAACTGAAAATGCCAAAATTGAAAATGCCTAAAATTAATCTGCCAAATGTAAAGGGACCAGAGGTTGACGGAAGCTTTGATGGTCCAGATGTTGACGTCAATGCACCCAACGTCAAACTCAAAGGGACAAGACCTGGCTTTGAAATGCCGGATGTCGATTTCGGTGCAGACATCGGTAGTGGACTAAATTCACCAAACTTTGCCATGCTAGATGTTAACCTTAAACGCCCCACACTTGACATTGATACGCCAAAACTTGACGTAGACATGCCAACGAGTAAAGTGAAAATGCCAACTCTGACTAAACCAAAGGCAGAGCTTCACTCTCCAGACTTAGATGTTCGTGCTCCAAAGTTGGATGTGAATGGTCCAGATGTCAACATTGGTTCACCAAAGACAAAATTTAAAATGCCCAAATTGAAGTTTCCCAAATTTAGTTTTCCAGGCCTTAAAGGACCGGAAATTGATGGCCCAGATGTTGATGTAAATGTACCAAACATGAACATCAGAGGATCAAGACCTGATTTAGACATGCCAGATGTTGATATCTCTGGTCAATCTGCGAAAGTCTCCAAACCGAACCTCAACCTGCCCGGTTTTGACCTTTCAGCTCCAAAGTTTGAAGGCCCAAATTTGGACATGAAATCACCTGCAGTAGATATCTCTGGCTCACCCAAAGGAAAACTAAAAATGCCCAAACTGAAAATGCCCAAATTCAGCCTGCCAAACTTAAAAGGACCAGAAATTGATGGAAACCTTAACGGACCTGATTTAAATGCAAATGTACCATCGCTGAACTTGAAGGGTCCAAAATCTGACTTTGACATCAATGCTGCTGGACCATCAGGAAAATTCAAGAAGCCAAACCTAAACTTGCCTGACCTGGGATTTTCTAGTCCAGTATTGGATGGCCCTGACCTCGACCTAAAATCACCTCATTTAGACATCTCTGGTCCTAATATAGGTGGTGAACTAAAGGCACCAAATATTAACATGCCAGATCTTGACATGAAAAGCCCCAAACTCAACTTTAATACCCCAAAACTTGATGTAGACATGCCATCTGGTAAAGTGAAAATGCCAACACTGGAAAAGCCAAAGGCGGAGCTCCACGCTCCAGACTTGGATGTTGATGCTCCTTCTGGCAAATTAAAATTTCCAAAATTCAATCTTTCTGGTACATTACCAAAAGGACCAAACTTGGACCTTAATGCAGATGTAAATTCACCAGATTTGAACCTGAAATCACCAAAGATGAAGGGTGCATTTAATTCTCCTGATGTGGATTTGCCTGACATGAGACTCAAAGCTCCAAAGTTAGATGTTGGCACTCCAGATGTCAACATTGGTTCACCTAAAACAAGACTGAAAATGCCAAAGTTCAAAATGCCAAAAACAAGTTTACCAAATTTAAAGGGCCCAGAAATTGATGGAAATATTGATGGCCCAGATGTTGACATCAATGCCCCCAATGCCAGGCTTAAGGGATCAAAGCCTCGTTTTGAGATCCCAGAGGTTGGCTTTGGAGCATCACTGGGAAAAGCTGAAAAGCCACACTGGAGCATCCCTGATGTGGGATTCTCCAGTCCAGATGTAGATGGTCCAGACTTTAATGTTGGGTCACCAGCCCTAAATGCCAAATTACCTAAAGGGCCAAATGTGAACGTAAATTCGGACCTGAAAACTCCAGACATTCATCTAAGAGCCCCAAATAGTAAAATAAAGGGTGAATTTAACAGCCCCAAGATGGATTTACCGAAAATAGGCAGCAAAGCTCCCAGGTTAGATATGAATGTCCCAGAGGAGAATATTGGCTTTCCTGAAGCAAATATCAAAAAGCCTAAAACCAAAATGCCAAAAGGTCCCAAAATTGGCTTGAATGGAGACCTTCAGGGGCCCGACATTAATGCTCCAAATGTGGATGTTGATCATGTAAAAGGAAAATTAAAAATGCCAAGTATAAATGTCTCTGGACCTCAGGCAAGGACTCCAGGACTGGATCTATCAGGACATAACCTGAGAGGCCCTGCTGTAAATATGCCTGACGCCAAGTTACCTGACTCTAGGGTCAAAGGTCCCAGAATAGATCCCAATGCAAAGCGTCCAGATCTAGAACTAAATGGCAATATGGGAAAACCTGATTACAACTTTAGTGTCCCTCAGGTCAGAGGAGACATCAGAGGTCCAGACTTTGACATAAATGGTCCCTCAGGAAAGATCCAGGGTCCTCAGGTTGACCCAAATTCAGCAGACAGAAAGTTCAGACTCCCGTCATTTAAGCTGCCTCAGTTTGGGGCCCCAGATCTTAGTCGGACAGGGTCTGATATTGATTTTGGAGCCTCTCGGCAACCAACAAACATCTCTCCTCCAAATGCAAACCTGAGCACAAAACCTCCACAGATGAAGGAGAATGTGACCGGGCCGGGCTTCGGCGCTGCTAACATGGACCTTGGCATTCCAAAAGGGACAATGCGGAATCCACAGCTGCAGCAGAGAACTCCAGACCTTGATCGACCTTCTGCTAAGAGTCGCAGGTCAGACGTCACTGGGGGGAATATGAAAGCGCCCGCCTTGGATGTAGATGGAAATGTCAAACTACAGCACTACAAAAGGTCAGCAAAGGTGGATGTAAGGCCTAGTTACCCCCTCTCAGATGCTCAGTTAGGCCACCATGCTGGTTCCACCCATCCAGATCTCAATATTGATGATTTCACAGGGAAGGATTATGTACTTCGAGCTCGCGGCTCAAAAAACGCTCCCCAGGTTTCACACGGACAGTTGATCTCTGCACGAGTGGTTAACGCCGGTCCAAACAGCCACCCGCAGACCCGAGGAAACCCTTCCGGTTCTGATGATCTATATGCAAAGGTTCAGAAACCAGCAAAACCAGTATCTAATGCTCAAGTGCCTCATTTGTCCCAGGATTCAGGGATGAGAGCGCCTGACAGCACAGACTCCTTCCTGGTCACAGTTTTTCCCAGTAAAATACAAAAGCCAAACCCAACAACCCGCAGATATAAAACACTCGGGGGAGCCGAGTTCTACGCCACAAATGTAGATCTTGAGGTTCCAAATGAAAATGACCTCAAAGGGTCAACATTCTTTTTCTCCAACCTTGTATAGAGATTCAACAGTTATCAGATGTTTCTATTAGAGTTTTGTTTTTTTGTTTTTTTTAAAGGTATATATTATATAGATTTTTTTGGATTTATTTATTTCTTGGGAAATAAGATGCATTTTATTTTGTGATTAATTCACGTGCTTTTTGCCCAATTTAAGTTTTAAATGTGTAATTGCTTGAAATGGCGTATAAGTGCAGTGTTACAGCACTTCTTTTATATATAAATTACAACTTATGTGAATATTTTTGTACAGTACTAGTGACATTTGTTTGAAACCATGGTAATGTATATGTACAGTACTTTGAACTTAGAGCTCTCATTACCTTTAAAATTTTACAAATTTTCTCTGAATAATGTACAGTGGTGACATTTGACAATGATTAAGAAATGTCATTAAAATTTGAAATGTAATGTTTTATATTGCCAAATGAATGCTAAATAAACATCACTGTGCATATGTTTTGTAGATTATGATTTGAATTGTACTTTGTCAAACTAGGACTATTTTTTTATTATGATTCGGGATGTACATAGTTGATCTTTTTGGAATTTATTATGTAAATGTACAGTGTTTTTCCATAATTATGTGTATTTTTCATCTAAATATTGCTTTGGGGGAACGATTACTATGCAAAGCAATGTATTTGTTTAAAATACCACAAAAGAACTGGTGACAGCACATTTTTATATGATAAAATAAACATTACAAACACACAGTGTTCATAACCTCTTCATGTTGCAACGCTTCATTGTGAGGAGACAGTATATAAAAACATTTAAATTAGGGTGACCAGACATCCAGGTTAACAGTTAAATGCATGTCCAAACCCAAGACATCTTTATTAAATTTATGTAAATTTTATTAAGAATTACAATTTACATGATGCATTTAATTGCTTTTAACCTTGGTAACATACTGGTTAGTGAACTGAATAATTACTCAACCTTTGCAGATGGTTGTAGTAGTTTAGCACCAGTATTAAATAGATTTCTCTCTCTTTGCCACCATAAATGAGAGAAACACGACCACCAGACACCAAATTCATGATCCACTGCAACACAAGGACCACGAAATAATTAAATAGTGAAAAAATATGTTTTTTAATGACTTGGTATTTTAATGAATTAATGACACATTTAATTGCACATTTATGTATTTAATTCCAATTTTACTTTATTAATGACATATTGAATTAATTCTTTGATTATGTATTTATTTCTTTTGGTAATTTCATTTAATTTTGTCAGAAAGAAAGGAATTTTAAATACTGTTTTAGTATTTAAGAGAAATAGAAGCTCTGAACCGGATATAGACGATAGACACTTTTATTCATATACTGTAGACCAGATTGAGTGAATATCAGGATCAACACTCCAGATCAGTTGGGGGCGGTAATGCACAATTTGTTGCTTGCAACCACCAAGAAAACCGAAGAAGAAGAAGTTCCTATTTCAGCGGAAGTTACGTGATGACGTTATCAACATGCGCCGACACACCATTCGTTCGGTACAGCGACCTTCCATGCAGTAACTGCTAATATTTTTATAATGTGTAGGTAAAGAAGTGACTCATTTAACTGCAAGAGAAACAAAGACAAATAAAATAAAATGTTCCGCTGTTCTGTGGTGATCTGTGGCAGAAACCTCGTCCAAAGAGTGAGTAACGTTTCACGTTGTGTTGTGTTACATTAAAATAAGCATTGTGTAGTCGTCAGATTAATTTCGACTTTAGGTCGATGTTTTGTGTGAATAAGGTGATTAAACCTAGAACCCCGAGGTCAACACCGTTTTAAAAATTAAGTGTTTGAGAAGCCGTTAGTTCAGTTGTTGGTGCACTTGCCTTACAGCATGAGGGTTTGGATTTGCTAGTGTGCTTTTGTACAGCATAAACATATTTTGAAGTGCTAATCCATTATAGAAATAGAAAAATGTTGCACTTGTAAACACATTTCTGTGGCATCTTAGTGGTAACACACTTGTTTTTTCCCCTCATATTGCTCCACTGAGCAACACTTTTGTCCTCCTTTTTTTTTAGTTTGCCTCGTCACTGGCTGGCGAGAGAACGCTGCCTCCTAATCTGCTGCTGCCAGCAAACCTGGTGGATCCTGCCAGATTAAGTGAATCAAAGCTTCTCATGCAGGACTTCTTTGAACATCCATAAACGTCAGTGGAGCAAACATGTGAGTGACTCTGTTGTCTGCCTCCCGCAGAGCGACCTCCTCCGCCGGCAGACTGCCCCCTGCCCCTGCTCAGGAAGTGCGATGCTGCCATTCCAGCCCACCTGAGCCCCATTCAGACCTGGGTGGAAACTCTGGAGAAGCAGGACAGTGAGCCTTTAGGTGTGGCTCACCTCCACCCAGATGTCTTTGCAGTTCCTCCGAGGTGAAGCCAACTTTCACAAACATTTTATCATGATTAAGTGTTAGAAGATAGTGGACAAACTCCCATCAAAGTGTCTGGGTTTCTGACTATTGTTTTCTTCTTTTTTCCATGCTCAGGCTTGATATTCTCCATATGGTGGAAACATGGCAGAGAAACTTCAAACGAATTGTAAGTTCATCTATTTTGTCATCTATTCTCCTGCAACATGAGCATTGACACATGTTGTGTTGGAGTGTTTGCAAGCTGTCTCAAGTCAGGTGTTGGTGTAAATGTCTTTTGTGTTTTAGTATGTTGTTGTGAGCAGGGATGCACAACATATTTATATATATATTTTTTACTAATAACATACCTAGAAATAAGGACTAATGAGCAAAAGTGAGCCGGTTTAGCTTCTGGGAATGCAACACCACCCTGAGTAGTTGAACGTCTGTATTCAACCACTAAGCGGTCACTCATCATGCTGACATCACATGTCCAGCATCTATGGTGCCAGTCAGTGGAAAAGAAAAGGACCAGATATTTCTGATTATTGATGCAGGAAAGTCCTTTTATTTTGTTTCCTCTTCTCAGAGCCACGCCCACACAAAGGTCAGGTCAGAGGTGAGAGGCGGCGGCAAGAAGCCGTGGCGACAGAAAGGAAGCGGGAGAGCTCGTCATGGAAGCATCAGGTCGCCTCTGTGGAGAGGAGGTGGCGTGTGATTCTACTTACCTGTTGAGTGTTTCAACCAACACACCCATCCCTTCAACATGGCTCGTGTCTGACGGTTTTCCCCGCTCAGGTGGGGTGTCTCACGGACCCCGAGGACCCACCAGTTATTACTACATGCTGCCCATGAAGGTCCGCGTGCAGGGCCTGAAAGTGGCTCTCAGCTCTAAAATGACTCAGGTAAGAGGTGCACGTCATCCCGGACAAGACTTCAAGTGAAGTAACGCACTGGGACAGCGGAGTAGCCTTCCCAGCATGCAGCTGACGTGCACATTCTTTGCTTTTCTCCAGTCCTACCTCCATGTGGTGGACTCTTTAAGCATCCCCAGCCCAGACCCTCAGCACCTGCTGGACCTCATCAGGCTCCGCCACTGGGGCCAGTCGCTCCTCATGGTCCACGTGTGAGTGTCTTTACATCAAGAGCAGAAGAGACTCGAGGTTTTATCTCCGTCTGTGCACGCCTGTGAGACCACGCAGGCTTCTGAAGCGTTTCATCTCCTCTCAGATCAGAGGAGTTTCCTGAGAACATCCTCCAGGCGACAGCCAGCCTGAAGACCGTCAACATCATCCCAGCCCTCGGTGGGTTTCTGGGGCGTCAGCACAGACCGCTTCTCTCTTCTGCTGATCTTCACACTGTCGCTCTTCTCTCCCTCAGGGCTGAACGTGCACAGCCTTCTGAAACACGAAGCTGTTGTTCTCACGCTGGAGACGCTCAAGTTTCTGGAAGACAAGCTGCTGTGGCACGACCAGCGTTACACCCCCCTCTACCCCTTCAAGCTGCCCTACTCCGACCTCCCGTAGAACCACCCTGAACCTCCGCCACATTTCTGTGTTTATTGGGTTTAACAAAAAACAATAAATAATGACCATGATATTTAAGAAAAACAGGCGCAAAACTGGACTAAAAATGTCTGAATATCAATAGCTGAATTTACACGGGAGGATTCCGTTGGCCAGGTTGCTCCTGATCTCCCATCGCAGGGCCGAGCGCTTCTTCTCTGTTGGCACCGTGTAGGTGTTTGGCACGTAAACTCTGCGCGGTTTGGGCTGCAACAGAAGGGATTTCTCTGTAAATGCGGGAAGGTCGACGCAGGAAGTGGTTTTTGACAGAGGTCAGACGTTGAAGCTGGCGCAGAAACACTTACAGGCGGCGGCTGGTAGGTCAGGCGGTCCTGGAAGAACGTGCAGAGTGAGCTGATGGTCCAGCAGACTAACCTGACGGCTGCTTCAGAGTGTTACGTGTGTGTGTGTGTCTCTCTGTTACCTTGATCTCCAGGCGGAGCGCTGTTCTGTCTGCCTCTCCTGGAAGTTTAAACACGTCCCACAGCCGTTTGTACTGGAAATACCTGCAGAGGAGGGAACCCATGAAGAACAACCTCAGTCAGATCCCACTCCTGCTTTCATTCACCCACTTGGCCACTGGGTCCGTCTTCTTCAACGTCTTCTGATTCATCACCGGCCGGATGACTGAGGGAAGGGTGGAGGTTAGCTGGTGTTTAACAGCAGCGGCGGCGCTCTGCTCGGCGCTGACTTACAGGATTTGGGTTTGGGTCTGATGCTGTCGCTGCGAGCCTGGAAAGAAGAGCGTGTGTTCAGGGCTGAGCTCTGAGCTCTGAGCAGCTCCACCCGCCGTCTTTCACCCACCAGTCCTCTGACGTAGGTTTCAAAGGCGTCGGGGAAGGTCTCCTCCGTCTCCGAGCCGTCGCTCCAGCTCCTGGCCGCTGGGTCCGGGGCCTCGGAGCCGTGTGGGGCTGAGAGGCGAAGCTCCGCCAGCGGCTCCTCCAGACAGCTCGCAGCATCTGCACAGACAAGCTCCTGTCAACAATGAAGGAGGAACCAGAGAACATCCACCCTGCACCACCAGCAGCTCAGACTGGAGTTTTAAACAGTTACTCCTGGAATCCGCCTTGGAGTCGATGAATCTGACGTCCTGCTCCCAGCGAGACCCCTTTGACCCGTCCGACTCTGCTGCTTCTTGGAGCTCCTGCTCTTCTTCTTCTGGCCTTTCATGTTGGTCTCCACCAACACGCCCACCTTCGACAATCTTCTCACCCATCGTGAATCTTTCTAAAACACATTCTTCATCATCTTTGAGTTCTCCCTCCTCTGGGATCTTCACTTCTCCGTCTCCAGCAGCAGCTCCAGGACCTGCAGGTTCTGGTGACGGGCTCCGTGGAGGAGTCACGCCAGGTTCCTCGAACCAGAAGTGACTGCAGACTGAACGGCGGTCATCTTCATGGTCGTCGTCTCTCAGCTCAGACAGATCTCCCCGACTGTCCTGATCGAGCTGAGCACCTGTGTCTCCCACTTCCAGTTCCCCAGGTCTGTAGGTGCCATAGCCCGAAGTCCTTAAACTCAGACCTGGGCTCTCACAGCCGCTGCAGCTTTCTTCATCATCACCATCAGTTCCACCTGAACCCTCGTCAGTCACTTTACTTTCTTTAGCATCAGGTTTTTCCTCCTCTGAAGCCTCCAACAACGGCTCCTCTGCACGTCTCAAAGCCTCCTTTCCAACCATTCTCTCAATCTCAACCTCTTCCTCATCTTCATGTTCTCCATCAGACCAAAAGGACGAATTGAGGGAGTTCTTGTCATCCTCGTCACACTCAGCGTACATCTTGGACATGGTGTGATGTGTTCAGTGGAGCCACAGGGCTTAAAGGGCGAGCTAAGAGGATTAACCTGGCCTCCTGGCAGAAGACAACAGCCCCACCTGCCGGTCACCAGGGGATTACACCAGCGCTGTGTCCTCCTTCTGGTGTCAAAGCAGCACTTTCAAATAAAATTCACTTGTAGCAGTGAAATATACAGTATATGTGTTCAATATAATACAAATCACTTTCGTACCGATAAAAAAAACTATTAATATTTTCATTGAATATTAACCACAATCATCCCCGATAATGCCAGACAATAACAAATGTTTTGAAAAGAATTTTTCAATAAATTACAGTGAACTTACCCGAGTCTTCTGTGTAGATCGATTCATCACAGACAAGAGACTGTCCTTTATGTTTCCTGGAGGAAGAGAACAAAAAACAATATTAAATTTGATCGACAGACAAGCTTCTTCAGATGAAAACTAAAAAGCTCTCTTGTTTTCTAACCACCCAGCATCCAAAGTTTAGTGTTCTGACACATTTTCATGATAGAACTGATCCAGAAATACCTCAGGACTTTCCTCTTGATGCACCGTCTCCTCTGGCTGTCTGTAGATGGCGTGCAGCAACCGTCCGTCAGAGGCAGCTGCAGCGTTTCATCAAAGGTGTTGTCAGTTTGGTTGGAGGAGGTCTGGAGGGTTTCACTGGCATCTGCCTCCAGCTGCAGCCTTTGGGGCAAACCTGGAGGTGGGAGAAGCTTAGGAGCCACCGAGTGTCGCACGTAGGAGTCGCACCCGCGTCCCTGCGGCTGCCCGTGGTCTCTGTTCTGACAGGCGGGTCTCACCTGCGTTCATTTACAGATTCAAACACATTAAAGGCTGCTTCCATCCTTGTTGCTGTCATATTTATTGTAACTATGAATTATAAGCAAAGAACATGGTCAAGTTTAATTTCAGGTGAGTCTGATGCATTAATGAGAAAAACAGATGTTGTATGATGAGTCTGATAATCACACATCAAACTGCTCCTGCTGTGTCCTCTCATTACAATTCAGGTCAAATTAAAATCCAAAACTCACCCGTTTATCATAGTTAACATCTCCGGCGTGTGGGAAAAACCTTTCACCACCGTCTTCAAAGTAACACGGACCCACTGAGGAGAAAAGCCACAATTTAGCGGTTACGGCACCATTAAGAGGCGGCTCTTCTGAAGCTGGTGGAGAACGAGGCTGCACCTTTTTCCTTGGTGAAGGCTGGAGGATTTGGTGAAGATGAGGCAGTGGGAGGCTTGGTCGGGCTGATCTGAGAGAGCAGGTTCTTCAGGTCTCCATGTCGAACCAGTTCATCAAGATCTGTTGATGCCAAAAGAATAATCTTTATCCTTCAAAACAACTTTAATTCGCAACAGCGAGCAACCTATGAGTCTCAAATCAGGTCCATGTAGTAAAAGTAAAATACAATGAAAGCTGAACACAACCACAGAGGACAGAGGCAGAGAGGGAATAAACCTTTCTTGAATTCGGACAGTCTGTGTTTCGGGATGTTTTTGTAGCCCAGAAGCACCAGTTGTTCTTGAATCTCATCTTCTGTGAAATCAATGTTATCCATAATAATTCCTGCAAAACCGAGGAGGCAGAAATCAGAAAAGCATCCAACCACCTAGACAGACCGAAAAAGGCAATAATTAAATGTCAAGATAGAAAGTTAATGGGTGGAATTTACCGTGTCGCTCTCGGTAGGAAAAAAGAGGATTATCAACGATTTTAGTCAGAATTAAACCTCAAAGAAAGGGCCAGTTATAGTGGCTCCATGGCTGACCGCATATAGTTTACCATTGTTTAATAAAAAGCGATCCCCAGAAGTGATTTAAGAAGTAAACAAATAAATAACAAAAACGCTACTGTTATCGAACAAGCTAAAGCAAGCTAGGCTTTTAAACACCACCCGTTAAAGGTTTGACGCAGCCGCTTCTTACCTGCATGCATGTTTTGCTGTTATTCTGCGTCCATTGCTGAAATATTACCAATAAAACTCATTTATATTCGGTGTGTTTAGACGTTCCCAGACAGAAAACCTCGGCGACCGTTAACGAGCTTTAAAAGGGACGCCCGCATTGTTGATCAACGGACATCCGGTTGGTCTCTTCTTCGTCGGCTTTATTCGTGTTTGGTAAACTGATGTTGTGGCGCCACCTTGTGGCACAACTGGAAAGGGCGCGTTTTACAGTAAAAAATCCTAGTTTTTACAGCTGCTAAAAATATCAAAATTTCAGTGTGACTTGTTTATTCAGTTTTCTCCGTCTGGATTTTGACTTTAAACAGTTGTTTTTTACCTTTCTCAATAATGGTCTTCCATTTTTTAACCTGTAATTATTTAATTTGTGTAAACAGTGAACATACTTCACGATTTTGAACCATCTAACTTTGCTGCCAACAGGCAGTTTTCAGTCCGAGTCAACTGTGATTGCTGTTCTGGTAAACTTTATTTCCCAGTGAAGGAAGGTACAGCCCACCGAGCCTCCCACCTCCTCCCCGGCCTGCCCTTCCTCCTCCTCCTCCTCCTGACATCCTCCTCTCAGAGGACCCTTTCAGTGGAGGGGGGAGCCGGACAGGTGGACCGTTCAGTAAATTGGGTCTAATCTGGGAATAAAGGGACTTTCAGCGTCTTCCTCGGCCCTGGGAAGACCATGGCTCTCTCCAGGCTGTGCCGGGAGTCTTTGCTGGTGATTTTACTCCAGGTTGTGCTGATCTGCTCGGCTCAGGTGAGTCACTCTTCATCTTTATATTTATATGGACCATATATAGAATCTGAGATGTGTGTGCACTTATATATCTCATCATATATTTTTTGCATTTCTTCTGTTAATGAACAGAGATAGAAACAACTTTATGCACTTTTCTCAAATCTTCTGCCTGTAACAGTTTTCAGCATCTGTGGATTTAAAATCCTTTCCAGGTTTAGTCCCTCAAATTCTACACGACTCTTCTTTTATAATCTGTTTATAGTTCATTTAGCTCATTTAAATGTCGGGGTTGTGACACAAGCTGTCGCTGCTTGATCCCAGTTTGCATGACCGGCACCAATTAGGTCCAGACAGCAGCAATAATCTGAACACGTGCCGTTACCGTGGTGATAAGATGAGGCTAGAGCAGCGAAGCGGGTTCAGTTTCACGACCTTTTCCCCCTCACATCATCCCAAACAATGACAGTCTGTCTGAGCTAGCTGTTGAAGCGCAAACCAGCAGCAGCAGCAGCGGGATGGGACCATATTTAAAGACGAATTTCATCAAGGAGAAAAAAAAATATTATCTTTTCCCTGTGTTTGCTTTTCAGAGAGGCCCAGTCGGTCCCAGAGGCCCCCCAGGCCCTCCGGGGACCGCTGGAGTGCCGGGAGTGGACGGCATTGATGTGAGTCTGTGTTTCTTTTTGCTGTTTTGGATCTGCAGACGACCGCAAACGGCGGCGCAAATCTGAACCGATTTAAACCACCAAGAGGGCGAATCAACAACTGTTGCGTGAAAAGCTCTTAAAAAGCTTCATTCCTGAGCGGAATCACGATGGGGACTTTAGAAAACTGAGAGTTCAAGGTCTCCTTCAGGGCACAGACACAGGTTCATTTCCCAAGTAAACGACATGAAAGCACATTTTCCAAAACTCCGACACAGGTTTTAAATCAGCTTAAATGGCTGTTTGTTCAACCAACCTGCAGAAAATAAACAGAAAAGTGGAGCCGATCTGAACCGTTGGTGAACATTCTGCTTCGTCTGAATGTTTTCTCTCTGGATGTGCAGGGCGACCGAGGGGAGGACTCCGTGGTGAACGGAGGACCGGTGAGTGGGCCTGGATCCCTCCCTCACCACTGGTGTTTGGGCTCAGTCATCCTCGTTAACACCTGTCCTTCCAGGGTCCTGACGGTGAGAACGGCAGAGACGGAGCTCCTGGAGCTCCGGGACTTCCAGGGGCCGACGTAAGTGAGAGCTTCTCTCAGATAAACTGCAAACTGGAGCGTGGAACCAACCTTGGATCCAGGACCGGCAGGGATCTGAGTGGGATCTGAGTGGGTCACATCTGCTGCTGTGGGAGCAGTTTGATTTGGCGTCTGCTGAGGAAACGCCTGAATAAATCAGTCTGGTCATGTCAGCCAGCGCGTGGAGCAGAAACAGGGCTCTTTTTGTGTGGGGTGGAGGAGTGTGGGGGGGTCTCAGCCGCCTTTGGGGGGGCAGAATGGCCTCAGTGTGCTCGCCGTCTGCTGTGGAAACACAGCAGCAGATTCATGCGGACGGCAACCAGTTTAAACATCTACAGCGATCACGTCTGAGGAGGCAGAGAGGAGCTGGACAGCGAGCTGTTTCCATGGTGACGGCCGGCATAGACAGGAGGTCGACAGAGCGACTGGAGGATGTTCTCCAGACTGCTGCTTGCTGATGCGTCTGTGCAGGATCCAGTCTCCTCAGGGTTATTTATTGATGCAGACATTGGTGGGAGGGGCTTAAAGAAGCCACGCCCACTCTGATACCAGTCTAACAGAAATGTGAAACAAATGAGGTTCAGCTTCCATATTTGATGTTTGTTGCCTTTCTAAGAGGTTTCCATCATCTCTGCAGGGCCCAGTCGGACCTCCTGGAGCTGCTGGAATAACTGGCCTGAAAGGCTCCAAAGTAAGTTGGTCTGTGAAACCTCCACTGAGTTTGTCTGGTTCTGACATTTCCAACCTTCTGGCCTCCTTCCTTCCAGGGAGAGCCTGGGCTGCGAGGACCTCCTGGGGAGCCTGTAAGTGCAGATACGAGAGATTACAAAACAGACGGCAAAATGCCAAACCTGCAGTCTGACACAACAAACATTAGAGGAACGCTTGAAACGAATGAATCTGCCCATTCTGGACCATAACAGGGTTGTTTAGAGTCATCTGTCATGGTCGACTGACTGGTTCGTTGATGTGTGTTTCAGGGTGTTGGAGCCGAAGGCCTGGATGTGAGTACTGAACCCGGCTGAGGAAGAACATCGAAGCTCAGTTCACAGCGCAGATTTTTCATGTCAACATCATAAACATCTGTTTATGCATCTGCTGCGAATCTGATGCGTTGTGTGAGGGGAGGGGTCACATTTACCTGAGTGCTGGGCTGAACAGAACCAGGTGTACCCCTCCACGCCGCCATCGCTGCAGTCTGGGGCCGTTTCAACCACCAGGGGTCAGCAAAACATGCTGCTATTTCACATGCGGCACCAAGGAGCCATAAGTGGGGAACAAACTGGTTGTTCTGGAAAAGGCCGGGCTGACTGGATCTTTTCCTGCCTGATTGTTTCTGTGCAACGGCCCTGAAGTCAGAAACACCCGAGGAAGTTTGGGACTGTTTGGCTGCTTGTCGCCTGGTTTCGAAGGCCGAACTTCAGCCTGTATGAACGTTCAGGAGAAGCAGAAACCAGAATCTTTCTTGTTCCAACAGGGAATTCCTGGCACAGACGGCCTTCCAGGTGAACTGGGTAAAGTGGGAGCCCCCGTGAGTGTGCACGTTCTGTCATCTATGCAAAAACCTGCATTAAATATCTCACAACATCCTGAAAATGATGAGGACTTGGTTTTCCACAGGGGGCCAGAGGAAAGAGGGGCCCAGTGGGTCTCCCTGGCACTGTTGGGCCGCGGGTAGGTATCAGATCCTGACGTTAGCCAAACGCTGAAGTCCTGGATCTCAGCTGCTGTGTTGTGTTTTTCCCAGGGTCCTCCTGGTGTGTATCAAGGCGAGGAACTGGTAAGAATTAACATGAGCTGGTTGTCAGTGGCCAAACTGACCACACACAGCCGTGACCTCACACAGAATGTTCTGGCTCTTAGTGTCCGAACGCTTGTTCCTCTGGACGGTCTGGACATCCTGGTCTCCCCGGCATGAAGGTAAGACGGGACGGATGAAGTATTCAGTTTCCTTTGTCGTGTTTCAGCAACACTTTTTACTTGGGCTGTTTTTCAGGGTCACAAAGGGGTCAAAGGTGAATCTGGTGAACCAGGAAGACAAGGACACAAGGTGGCGTCGTCCTTCCGCTCGGCTTGGCGTGATTGATCACATGCAGCCATAAACTTCATTCTGTGCCCATTAAAGCCAATAGTGAACTGTTTAATTTGAAACGGTTGATTCCTCTTGCAGGGGGAGGAGGGTGACCAAGGGCCCCAAGGTGTGGTCGGAACTCAAGGTCCCCCAGTAAGATACCTTTCCCATTTTCTCCGTTTGAGTCGGCTGAAATAACTCAAACTTACTAACGCCAAACATTTCTGCCATCTTCTCTCTCAACCTGCTGAGTAATTCCAGGGCCCGGGTGGGGTGAGGGGCTTCCCAGGAATCATGGGCTCCAAAGGAGACAGGGTGAGAGGCACCTGCTGTCAGAGGAGCATTTCTGTCGCCCCCTGGTGGCTGGTTGGATGATAACGGTGTTCCGTCTCCACCAACAGGGACCTCGCGGATTGCCTGGCGATGTGGGTCCTCGTGGCGTCCAGGGAGGCCCAGTGAGTATCCCGCCGCCTCTGTCAGCCTGCTGCTCAGAGGAGATGGGAAAAAGATGCCCGGTGGTTCTGTTTTCAGGGTGACGTAGGTCAGAGGGGCCCTACAGGTGAGCCGGGGATACCAGGAGCACAGGTAGCTGCACCAACCAGCTCAGAAACATCAACTCGCGGCTTCGGCTGAAACGCACAAAGGTCACGGTTTCATTTCTGTGCGTTTCTTAGGGCGATGGAGGTCCTCCTGGAATCAGAGGAGCACCGGGAGCTAAAGGAGACCCTGTGAGTGCTGCAGCACCTCAGCAAATGTTCAGTGTTTAGGATCGTGATTAGACACCACAGGAGCTTTCGTGAGACGCCGCAGCTCTGACCTCTGACCTGTGGGATAAAATCTTCTGATTGATAGTTGTGTTCTTTCAGGGCCTCCCTGGTCCAGATGGGCGTGAGGGAATACCTGGGCTGCCCGGATCCAAGGTGACGCTTACGTTTAAAGGACTTGTCTTAACAGAGTCGATCTTAGAGACCTTTTTTCTGAAGCTCCTTCTTGCTTTCAGGGTCTTCCAGGTAAAAGTGGGGCTCCAGGCGACGCCGGTCCACAGGGACTTCCTGTAAGTGTAAAAGCGGGTGGATCATCAGCTCTGTGGGCTCCACACGTCTGACGTCTGATGGTTTCCTTCACCAGGGTCTGCCAGGGGCCTACGGCCAGAAGGGCGTCGGCGGGGCAAAGGTCAAGCCTGCGCATCCACAGTCATTATCAGACGCTTGAGCAGTCGCTGTGGTTTGTTCACAGAAGCTTTTTGGTAAAATAAGACACCTTGTCGTCTCCAGGGAGTCACAGGCGACCCGGGCGTTGTTGGACTGGATGGTTCTCCGGGCAAACAGGCGAGTTTATGCTGTTGATGCTACATGAAATTCAAACAGAATCGTTATCTCTCACAGGAAGAACACAAACCAGGTTAAACCTGTTCACCTTTGAACTGGCGCTGTTTTTGTCTGCAGGGTGAACGTGGCGAGCAGGGAGAGGCGGGACCAGCGGGACCCAGAGGAGGACCAGTGAGTACTTTAACATTTTTAAATGGTGTCACTCTGCTGTGAGACGTTTAAATTAAGAAGCTAAATTGATTTGGAGCAGCCTGCAGAGGACCAGAGATGCAGATATTATCACACCATCGCTAGGCACCTGGGACTTAGCTGCAGAAACGCTCCTGTCGTAACCAGATTCAACCGTTTGTGTCTCTTCTTCAGGGTAGCCGTGGACCCAGAGGGCACGATGGGCCTCCAGGGTCACCGGGCGCCCGGGTAAGAGCTGCGCACTTAGAAGATATTAGGAAATCTCTGAATGCACCATCAAAAAAAGGGCTGGAGACCCAGGACAGGACCCTGTGGGACTCCTTCATTTGAAAAACATCATGCAGTTTGGAGGACATGGCTGGTGTGTGGATGTATTTGGAGGTGGGACATCAGTGTAGGGTCAATTCTATCTGAGCCAATCAACAGAGAAGCTACACAGGTAAACCTGCCAACAGGCGAGTGCAGACCGCCAACAGAGCAAAGAGCCACCTGAAGAGCTTTGATGATGAGCTTCCTGATCCCAGCTCAGCCCCGTTCAGCCAGTAAAAACCAGCAAGAACAAGTGTTCGTTAAGACTGCTTCCTGTCCCGAAGGTATTATTCCAGACCAGGTCGTTCACAAAGATAAAGCTGGTCTCTGGAACCGAAGCCTCTCGTTAAAGAGCGGCAGGAATTTAAAAACGTCAGTCCTGCAGTTAAGTCTCTAATCTACCGCTGAACCGGCATGAATTGGCCCTTGTTGGAGAAATGTGAACACCCGGGGGGCTTTTCTGGAGCTCAGGGGGGGGGGATTTAGGACAGGAAAAGAAGCTGAGAAACCCTGAAAGAGCCCTCTGTTCCCCAGGAATGCCTGAAACCCTGGCGCCCTGCGGTACACCCAGAACCCGCCAAGATTATTTATTTCCCTGTGGTCAGATTAAAATGGGGGTGGCAGCTTTTTCTGCGTGTGTGTGTGTGTGTGTGTGTGTGTGTGTGTGTGTGTGTGTACTGATCATTTTTGTTTGTTTTAAAAGGGAAGCAAAGGGGATCCGGGCCTTCCTGGACTGCCTGGTCCTGCTGGTTACCGCGGGCAGAAAGGCGAGAGGGTGAGACCCGGCACTAAAGTACCGATGTTGTCATGTTTACGCCCAACAAACGTTTCAAAATAGAGCACTAAGGACCACAAAAAGTCAGTAAAAATGGATCAATATCCACTGTGATGAGTTTTATAATCAAACATGTTTTCCCAGGGTGCTGTTGGCCTTGATGGGCCAAAGGGAGACCAGGTACTTGTTATAACAACGTTGTTACACCCCTCACTATTGCATGTTAGTGTTTCCAAGCTAAAAATCTGTGGTGCTGCTTCAGGGACCTGCGGGCGCAGAAGGAACATCAGGAGAGCGAGGCGACGTGGTGAGTGCTCATCGAGATGAAAACCTCCATCTGATGGACGAAAAGTGGCAGAACAGCAGCTTCCTGGTGCCAAACGTTCACGTTAGCGTCTCTTCCTCACAGGGAGACGAAGGCGAGCCGGGCGACAAGGGATCGGTACGCCGACCTCGTCTTCTTCTGAGAGTGGAACACCTCCGCCCACGCTCGCTAGCGTGACGTGACAGCCGTGCTAAACGTTAGCGTCCACCTGCTTACAGACGGGTCCACCGGGGGAGACGGGCAGCAAAGGACCCGAGGGCAGCCGAGGGCAGCAGGGCAAAGAGGGCAAAGAGGGCCAACCTGGACCACGGGGCATGCAGGGGGACACGGGCGTACCGGGCCTGCCGGGCCGGCAGGGGGCGCCGGTGAGATGACGCAAGTCCTGGATTTCCTGGAAAAGTGCGTCGGCCTTCTTGGTTTTATTTCTCATTTCTTTTGTTCAGGGACAAACACTGAAGGATACACACATCAAGCAGGTCTGCATGAGGGTGATGCAAGGTAAGAGTCCTCCTGGCAAACCCAAACCCCAGACTGGAGGTCCGATTGCCCGCACTTGTTACCGTGACAACGGCAAGCAAAAGAAGCAGCGACGGCTGGTAAACGGTAAACACCACCTGTGTCACAGAGCAGCTGGCCGCGCTAGCAGCCAGCCTCAGCAGGCCTGAGTTGGGCATCGCCGGCCTGCCCGGTCCCCCCGGCCCACCCGGACCTCCAGGGCCCTCTGGAGAGAACGGTTACCCTGGACATGTTGGATCTCGAGGACTTCCGGGTCTGAAGGGTCCACCTGGGCTGCTGGGTCGCAAAGGACCCAAAGGTGAGATGGTCCACCAAACCAGGCGTCACCGTGGAGGATTCGCTTCTGATCCACTTGCCTTTGATCTGCAGGCGATCAGGGCGACAAAGGGGACCGAGGACCCACAGAGAGAGGACCTAAAGGAGAGCCAGGAGCGCCCGGTCTACCAGGTGAGAACGCTTTACCTGTCAGGTGTCCCTGGACAGTCGCCAACTCTGGTCTCTCCCTTCAGGCCGACCTGGTCGAGCTGCGTACGGCAAAGACGGCCGTGACGGCGAGCGGGGAGCCCGCGGCGCGGACGGCGCCCTCGGCGTGCCCGGGCCCCCCGGCCCCCCCGGCCTGAACGCTTACTGCGAGTCAGCGCAGTGCGTCCTGCCGATGGCGGCGGCGCCGGTTTCTGCCAAAGACTCCAGCATGAAGGGGCCCAGTGAGATGTGAGGGGTCGCCGCGGCAACGCCATCCCACCACCCCTGAGCCTCTGAAGTGACTCAGATCCTGTCTCTTTGTTTCCCAACCTGTCAGCAGACGCAAAACTGCAGCTTTCGGGTGTCGGTCCGTCTGTACGTTTGTGTAAATGTGTCAATAAGCAAAATGATACGCTGGGAGACGCAGATGTTGTCGTTCGTCCTCCTCGCTCCTCCCTGTGACCTCCGGCCCCGCCGCCACTGTCGGCGTACGTGTGAAACCCTGATAGTTTTATATGACCTCTTATTTATTATACCAAAGTCCGACGTGGCGCCTTCGGGTTGTACGAAGGAGGAAATAAAACCCATTTTGATAACCTCTCGCGCTTCTTCCTGCCAATCCAGCCTGGAGACACTGTTAGCAAAGCGCTCATTAGCATCTTTTTACTTTATTTAAACACGTTTTCCGTGTCCTGAGATGACTTTTTCCTTTGTTTTTAAAGCAGGAGACCAGACTTCCCCACTGGGATTGTTGCTTTTCAGTGTTTCATTTAATGTACTCGCACAAGTTGGTGAACAGGTACAACTTTGTCGCTCACGGTACTAAACCACACATCCATTGATAGTATAAATAGCCAACCTAATAATAGTACACACTTTCAAATACATAAAATCATCAAGTATCCAAGTCTTAAGTTACGGACATCAAATAAAGGCATACAAAATACCGCAGACGTAGGAAGTCCAGTTTGAAGCAAATGAAAGAACCGAAGAGGAAACTGAAAAAACAATAACTCACATTTTGGACATGGCAGTTAATTAGTAAACACAAGGTCTGGCAGAGATAAGAAACGAGTTCCTAGACTTTAAACTGACAAATACTGCAACAGTTAAGCGTTTTATATTACAAAAATCATTACTAAAAGGGCATAAGTGAGTAAGACTTCCTGCACAAAACAAAGGCAACGGCTTCGGTTGGTGTTCCGAGTAGAAAAATGAAAGCTTTCCTGCGAGCGCGTCCTCGCCGCCATTGCCTTTGTTCCACTTCCACTGTAAGGCATTTATGGATGAACCATCTGAAGGAAGGCAGAAC
Organism: Arothron firmamentum; assembly: GCA_016586285.1. Taxonomy (NCBI): domain Eukaryota; kingdom Metazoa; phylum Chordata; class Actinopteri; order Tetraodontiformes; family Tetraodontidae; genus Arothron; species Arothron firmamentum. Next base: position 157,547 of record BJFM01000125.1, read on the forward strand.
TCATTT
>BJFM01000125.1:157581-181442 GCA_016586285.1 Arothron firmamentum
GATTAAAAGCGCTCACGCGTTTGGAGACGAGTTTGAAGCACGTTGGCGCGTGACAAACCGGCCCATTCAGCTCTTTCAGATGCATTTTCACACAACACTGAACCCGACGTGTTACGACAACGCACGACTTTGTTACTTTCTGAATCAAAGGGGGGTGTTCTGCTCATGCCTTAGACATCCCAGTTAGAACCTGGAGCAGGAAGTGGGCGTGAGAGGAAGGAATTCCAACATAAGAGACACCAACGAAACGACATATTTGAACAAAAACACAAGCCTGCCTGGGAACGCGCTGCGGAGGTGGACTTGAGCTGTTGACGTGTGGCCGGAGGCTGGGCGTGGCTGCGGAGGTTGGCTCTACTGGATGCAGCAGTTATTGCGATGGCCGTTGGAATCTTTGAAGCGCAGGCGCATCTTTGGACGATATTTCTCCAAGTAGAAGAGCTGCTTGCTGTTGAACGCTCCGCGACGCTTCCTGGTAGGTGGGGGAAAAAAAAGGAGAAAAATGCAGACATTCACCAGCTGAACACGTGAATGTCATGAGAATAAGAAATAAGCTGAAGGTGCGCAGAGGGTCCACCAGAGGGCGCCAGAGGCCCTGGCTGCTGCTTCACACTGAGCCATCCATCATCTTCCTCCAAGTCTGCACACCTTCCGCCAGCGTGTGAACTTACTGCCGGATGAACTGGACAGCGTCTTCGTACTTCATCCCACATTCGATCAGGGCGAGCGCGACCAGAACCGGGGCTCTGCGGGGACACACCACATTCAGGGGCCCCGCCAGAAAACTCAGCGAGGCGACAAAAACAAAGCACGCGTGACCGTGTTACCTTAAATACACACAAATGATAAATGAGGTGGTTTTGTTTAATCGACTCAGCCGCAGCTTCTGTGTTTTTCTCTCGCTCGGCGTCGGATCAACAGTTAGCGCATGCTTGCAGCTGCCGCTCACCTGCCCAGCCCCGCCACGCAGTGGACAGCAACGCAGCAGCCGGGCTCCTCCCTGAACTTCAGCTTCAGCAGGTTCAGCCAGTCGTCCACGATCTGGTTGGAGGGAGGAGCGCCGTCATCGAAGGGCCAATCCTGAGGGGGCAGAGAGGCGAGGAAGCGGTGACGTCAGGTTCTGAGAAACCGCCACAAACGGAGCAGAAAAACAGCTGTTTGGGGGGGGGGCAGCTGGAGGAACCGTCTTCCTGTTTTTAACGGCTCCGTCACCAGATTAAAGCGGCTCCCCGACGATCCTGATCGACACAGAAGACAAACACAAGCTGCGCCTGCTTCATTACCTAAAATAATCAGCAGATAATCTGGATGGTAATTTAATCCATCATATCTGCCACACCTCCATTCATTTACTGTCAAATCTGCTCAATTAAAATGCTGCAGCGTAAAACCATCTCATTACCTGTGACCAGCCGCATCTGTTCATCACCTGGAAGAAACAGCTCATGGAAACAGGAACTTGTTGGGAAATCTATTTGAAATCTCTTTTTTCACCCATACTTCATTGTCCTCATTGTTTTTATTTCACATCTCAACACTAAATGTTCTCATCAGATCCTTAAACTCTGATGCAACGTCCAGGTAAACATCAATATTTGCTTCTTCACCTGTGATTAATCCTAAACACTGAACCGACTTCACGCTCATTCAAGAACACACAGTAATCAAGGCCCAGTCCCAACGCACCAGAACCTGGATTCCTTCCTTCACCACCAGGGTGGCGTCATAGGTGGCCTCACACACTCGCACCACCGTGGTCACTCCGTACTTCTTCAGCTCCTGTCAGAAGAAATGAGACGTGAAGCGGTGCTGAGGACGCAGCTGGGCCCTCTGCAGGGAGGACCCGCTGTCCCACCTGAGCCCGAGCAGAGCCTGCAAAGCTGCCCCGGAGCCTCACCTCGATGAACTTGCCCAGGGTGGCGTTGGTGGGGTTGTGGGTGATGAGGAACCGCATGTTCTTGTAGGTGATCTCCACCGGGGCCGGTCTGTTCATGCGAGCCATCGCGACAACGTTTGGAAAAAAAAAATGCAGAACGCCAACGTTTCCCCACAGGTTAAAGACCCAGACGGGACCTCTGGGTCAAACTAAAGAGTCCGCCGAGGCTGCAAAAACAGAGCTGCTCCGACGTTCCCGCAAGGCTCAAAAAACCCAAAGGCGGCGGCGGCGGAGAGACGGGGAAATCCAGGAGGAGCGTGGCGGGACCAGGGCGGGCAATCCCAAACAACTCAAAAACCCTCTTCTTTGGAATAAAACGAAAGAAAAGGAAGGAAAAAAGAAAAACAAGGCTGGTTCCACCTTGATTCGAGCCAGGCGGAAGCCGACAAGGGCAGTGTGCAGCGGGTGGAGTTACCCCATCCAGGCCGAGTTAACGCTGGTTCTGGGAGGCGTCCCTCCGGTGGCTCAGGTGTGTGGGATGGATGGCGAGGTTGGCGCTTCACTCGTCTGCATAGACAGCGTGCTGGGCCTGGCAGTAGTCTCCGCTGCCCTTCAGAAACTCCATAAATGTGTGACCCAGAACACCACAGAACTGCTGCGGGACACAGAAGACGAGACGCTGTCAACAACGGGACTCCGCCCGCGCCGACCTCTGCCTCCGCCGCTGAGGTCGGCTCCGGCGGGGAGCAGCATCCTCCCTCCAGCACTCGTCCCACCCCTTCATCTGACCTCCACCAGCAACACATCCACGCCTTTTAAACAGCTCCAGAGGCGCAACACAAGCCTGGACCACGGCAAACCCACACACACACCCACCCACACACACTGCAGAGACGTGCTGTCCTGACCCCCCCCAGTGTGATATAGATACTGGGTCCCTTCCAGAAACTGGATCATGAGCAGAATACCAGGGCAGGGTGTGGCTCTGATTATGAACAGCTGTGGAGGAGAAACTGTTGCAGAAATGACCAAATTAGAGCCTCCAGAGGCGGAATGGGAGCGGAGCGGCCCTGAAATGGCTCCGCCAGGCTCCCAACCGGGTCACCGTGCACACCCACCGGCGCAAACCGGCCTCACCCGCAGGCCTCCGGTGATCGCAGCCAGAAAAGCCTCACGCACGCAAACACATCTGGGGGTGAAAGCTCCAGGAAACCGTGGGGGGTTTTTTTTGGTCCGAAACTGACCTAAATGCTCGAATGTGAGCTCTTCCAGTCGCGCCTGGTTAATCCGGTATTTTCCGGCTGGGAAGCGACATCAGGCTGAAAGACGGAGACAAAATGGAGCACTTGGACTCCGAGGACGGAAAGCAGACATGAGAGCAGCCAGACCGGCCGGCAAACCGCCATGAAAGCTCTGACAGCCGGCCATGAAGCAGGAGGCCGGCTGCCTCCTTTGTGTCAGGACGAGCCGGCCGCCATCATCCAGCCCCAGCGGCCTCCGCTCCCGGCGACACCGGCCCGGTCGCAACGGTGCTTCCAGGGGCCGGGTGCGGGGCCTGGCTGCCGCAGCAGCACAGCCGGACCCCCCGGGGGGGTCGCATCCAGCCGGCTGGGGCCGATTTTCGCCCGGTTTCGCTGCAACGGCGTCGACGTTCGGCGGCGGAAGCGCGGAGATCAGAGGAGCCGCTTCCGAGGCGCGCGGCCGCCGCCGACACGCCAAAACACACTTTGATCAAAGGCCATCAGAACACCGACGGCCGGGAATCAACACGTCCACAGCTGGCCGACATCAGAACCGGGGAAACAAACGTTTGGTGACAAAGAACGTCGTGATTTTATCGAGGGAACGTTGAGGCCAACGAAGCGATAACCGACGGACTCACGACGCGAGTCTGGGGGAAAAGAGCGCAAACGCAACATACAGCCGCAGAAATATGGCATTACTTACTGGGATATGCTTACTCATTGAAGATTGTAGCTTAATCATACAGCCGGTCCCCAGAAAAAGGTAAGAATGTGAAACGGTTCTTCACCATACAGCCTGGCGTCGTTTCTCCGAGCGGAGCCGAAGTCTCCTGACGTGATTCCGTCAAGCTCCGGAGAAGGAAGAGCGCAACTTCCGGTGACGCTTTCAGAATAAAGCCCTCCTCCGCGGACGTTTTGGCTCGGTGTTCCGCCAACTTGCCTGAGTGAACGTTGTACGTTTGACTTATTAATCCACTTCATTGTCCCATATAAAATTCAACTTTTAGAGCTTTCAGTTACTATTCAATCGTTTACAATTCCTATTCACGTAAAACATAATACAATACAAATATTCCAGCGATGACTATAGACGATTTTCAATGTTTTATATACGTCAAAACTTTTTTGTTTCATCAATCCTTAATTTCCACCAATCCTTCGTATTTTGATCTATCGTTATACCCGTAAATACGGTTCTGTCTCGGTCCTGTTGCTTTCAGTCTTATTTTGAACAGGCATCGGGGAACCTCCCGTGGTTGCTACGTTGAAATTTTGCGTGCTTTATCCTGTGTGCAGGACCCCACCCTGAAAACGGAGGTGTTCTGCCCGGACATCTCCCTACCTGCGAACAGGACCGACGCTTCTGTCCCCTCCCGCAGTCACAGGTGGAAGAAAACGGAATAAACCACAAAATATATATATTAACAAAGCCATTTTGTTTGCACAGCTCGCTGAATGTAACCGAACCTGTTTGTAAGCTGTTTTCGCTGGCACGCTGAGAGACAAGCGTGCAAACCTCCGTTAATAAAGTGTGTCTACGCAGAACGGCTTCTAATTAATACAACAGCACTTTCATCAGCTGTTTGGTGACTGAAATCCTACTGAATCCTAATTAAGTTCTCCTTCAAAGGCCATTTAATGTTTAATTCAGCAGCGTCTCATCATGACTCGCCAAAGTGAAAGTCAGAGCTGAGTCACTGCAGATGGAGGTCCAGCACATAAAGATGCCTGTTTAATCATGATAATGACAGAAAGGAAGGGACTGAGGGCATGGTGATGTCTGCAGATACAGGCTCTTTAAGCTGTGAATAAATCATCAAATGATCACATCCTGCTTCCTGACTCAGCCTTTATCAGTGTTTCCTCCTCCTCTCTGACAGTTTTCATGCTTTAAAAAAGTGTTAATGTTTTTAGCTTTATGGGTGTAACTAAGCCCCCCTTTCCAAATAACTCGTTGTTGTCATGGTTACATTTAGCCACTGCTGGCTTTGAGTAATTTTGCCACCGTAGCTAATTCTGATAGCCATTAGCTAACAGCTTCTAAACACGTATATATATTTGATCGTTTATAATGTGCTGATTCGTGAGCGGGTTTATATTCACATCCCAGTTCTGGTTGGTTGTTCCCCCTCATGGTTCTTTCTCAGCAGAGGGGGTCAAACATCAGGCCGGGCCTGCACAGAGTGGGTGTCCGCAGGCATTGTCTGGCCCTCATCCCGCTGGAATAAATACTTTTGGTCTCAAATCTTTCTAGACGAGCAAACAGAGCTGCTGAGCTCGGCAGTTTCCCTCTCCAGCCGCACAAAGGCGGCCCTGAATTGTGCTGCCGGCCAGCCAATCAGCTGGCAGCTGCAGCGGCCCTGTGTCCACACCGCGGCCGCCGAGCGCCAGATTCCTGCCGCGCTCCCGAGACTGTCGGGGGGCCAAAAGAATTTTCGAAACGGTCACCATTGTGCCAATTGTCTATATAAAATTAATGTGCGATTGGTGCTCTGCCTTTGCAGGGGGGGCAATGAAAATCCCAGTTGAAAGAAAGATCACACAGACAGACATGAATGACTGTGGAGACCTCCAGGTACCACCTCCACACCACCAGGTTTGGCTGCAAACGTTGCGTTTCTCAGACTTCTGGCTGTTCTTCTCTGCGCTCTTTGGAGCATCTTAACCTGTGACAGATGCTCGTGTGTCTTTCAGGAGGGTCAGAGTAGAAGCAAAGACCAAATAGATGGCACAGGGATGAGTCTGGGCAGCAGGAAGGGCGTGAGGGTGACTGGAAGACAGGCGGCGCCTGTGGACTGGAACAGCAGAGGCGGGGGTCCGTGCATCATCCACTCCCCAGCAGCCATCCCGTTACCTCCTGAGCCCCCTACTGTCATCTCCATCGGCCCGCTGCGCCACAGGAGCCCGGAACGCGCCGACAAGCCCGGGACGGACGGAGCAGCTGCGGAGGACGAGTGGAGCAGGGAGGGCTCTCCTCAAAGCAGAGCGCCCGCCGAGATGGGCTTCCCCCGGCAAACTATGGAGGAGCTGAAGACCATCCTGAGAGAGAGCCCCCTCCTCAGCGTCCGAGGACGAGTCGAGGGGAAGCCAGGCGGTCCTTACACCTACCTGCATGGAAACAGCAGCAGAGGCAGGACTGACGCTCACCAAGATGATGGAGGCTCCGCCAGAGCATTTAGCACCTTCAAACCTCGCTCTGAAGCTTCCAGAAGGGGGCCCAGCTCCAGAGAGGGCGCACCTATTCAGCCTTCCCACATGGATGCATCCAGTTCTTTCAGGGCTGATGCCAACACAAACGTGCAGCCGGGCGTCAGGACACACACACATGCAGGCAGCAGCTCCTGGAGAGAGACGGGAGCTTCTCACACAGGTCCAGAAGCTTCGACTCGCAGAGATTCAGCTCAGCAAATCAGGCAAAGAGAGGCTTTTCCTTCCCTCCAGAGTCCAAGTCAACGTTTCCAACTCTTCCCGACAGAGACCCAGAGCGAGACCGTCGAGATCTTTGGGAATCAGAGGTTCATTTCAGCCATGGAGCAGATCAAGCGCCAGATCACCAGGGAGAACATCACCTTCGTCCGCTTCGAGGCCACCGACCTCCACGGGGTGTCCAGGTCCAAGACGGTTCCCGTCCGCTTCTTCCATGTAATCTATCTATCTATCTATCTATCTATCTATCTATCTATCTATCTATCTATCTATCTATCTATCTATCTATCTATCTATCTATCTATCTATCTATCTATCTATCAGTAATTACCATGTAACTGTTATTTTTGATGCAGCGGCCATTTTTGGACGCTTTCCCAGCCTCACTGGGAGGTTTCTGCCTCCTCCTGTGCTCTCGTTCTTCTCGCCTCTCTTGCTCTCCTCATCCTCACCTGTTGCGCTGCGTGTCGTGCGTTTCCCTCGCGGCTGTAAGGTTGCGTCACCGTGAGCGTTGCCTCCGCAGGAGAAGGCGGTTTACGGGATCCCGATGCCGAGGAGCTACCTGGAGCTGACCCTGAGCCCCAAGAGCAACGAGGTGGACAACGCCAACACTGCCAACTTCAGCAGCGACGTCCTCCTCATCCCCGACCTCTCCACCTTCAGGGTCCTGCCCTGGGCCGAGCAGACGGCCCGGGTCATCTGTGACCCCTGCACGGTGGCGGGAAGCCCCCTGCGCACCTCCCCTCGGCTGATCGCCAAGCAGCTCCTGGGCCAGCTGCAGAGCCTGGGCTTCTCCTTGTACTCCTCCTTCACCTACGAGTGCTGCGTGCTGGGGGCCCCGGACCGGATCGGCCCCAAGACGCTCATGTTCCCCGCCACCACCCTGCTCAGCAACCACGACCTGCCCTTCTTCCAGCAGCTGGTGGACAGCATGTACTGCATGGGCGCCGACATAGACAGCATCGCCTCGGCGAGCGGCCCCGGCCAGATGGAGATCAACCTGAGGCCCGAGTTCGGGATCGACGCCGCCGACAGCGCCTTCACCTTCCGCACCGGCATCAAGGAGATGGCGCGCAAGCACAGCTACATCGCCAGCTTCTTCACGGACGACGGCCTCTACAACGCCGGGGTGCTCTCCCACAGCCTGTGGGACGCCAACGGCCGCCGCAGCCTCTTCCACAGCGCCGAGAGGGCGGGCGAGCTCTCCGAGATCGGCCGGAAGTGGATCGCCGGGCTCCTCACCCACTCGGCCGCCCTGAGCTGCCTGATGTCACCGGGCCTGGGCTGCCGGAGCCACATCGCCAAGACCATCAAGGACCCCAAGCGCCTGCTGTGCGCCACCTGCGGCTGCAACGACAACAGCAGCTCCTTCAACATCAAGTGCCACGGCGGCAGGGAGACGCACATCGACAACAAGCTGGGCTCGGCCATGGCCAACCCCTACATCGTGCTGGCCGCCACGGTGGCGGCCGGCCTGGACGGGATCCGGCGGAACCTGAACGCGGACAGCAGCCTGAGCAAAGCGCCCGGTCAGCAGAAGGAGTTCGCCATCCCCGTCAAGCTGGACGAGGCGCTGGAGGCGCTGGCGGAGGACCAGGTGATCCGCAGCGCGCTGGGGGAGCCCTTCGTCCAGTACTTCATCGCAATGAAGAAGTTTGAGATCGAGACGCAAGAGCTGGATGACGAGAGGAACAAATGCCTGGAGTATTTCATCTGAAGGCCCATTTAAGAGATCGAAACCAATAAAACATGGGGAAAAAAACCTGGTTTGAATAAAAAAAGGTTTTATTTTCTATATTGATATGACAGATTGAAGTTATTTGCAAATAAAGATATATATATATAAAACCCTGATAAAGTATCACTGTTTCACGATGTGAAATACATCAAAAATCATTAAATAGTGTCATAAAAAAAGGTCTCTGGCTCTACAAGATGAATATTTAGAATCATTTCTTTGGGTTATTTGGAAAAAATGGCTAAGATGACAGAAGATGACCACACTTTACATTTTTAGCCCATATTTCTTTCTCTCACACCTCCATTTTAAGGGTTTAAAGTTTTTAATGATGATTACACACATTTCAGAGTTCCAAATGGAAATCTTTAAAAATCATTAATTAGGAGATCCACACATGTCCCGTCAGAATATATGAAACCAATTATTTCTCAGCTCTGTTAATGAATTAACAATATTTAGTCATTTTCTAAAAGCCCTGTTGGAGGGGGGGAGGATTTTTTTAGGATGTAAAAGCACCGTTTTTAGTGTTTCACTGACCTCAGCCTGGTGGCAGCTCAGGTTACCTGAAGTCTCCCGAGTCGGGATCAGCGCCGCGCCCGTGCACGCACAGACGCACGCACGCACGCACGCACGGTGTGGCTGGAGCAGCAGCCTCCTGCTCCTCCTTATTTGTTCTTGCCGATGAGATTTCCAACCCTCTGCATGAACTTGCCCAGCTTCTTGTCGGAGGCGCCCTGCGTCTGGTAGGGGTTGTAGGCCGGCTCCTGGCAGGCCAGCGCAGGGCTCCTGTGCTTGGAGAGGCTTTCGGTGGTGAGCAGGTACTCGAAGCGGCTGTAGACCTTCTGCGTCTGGTAGACCACGGCCCCCTCGTTCTCCGGGGGGCTCCTCGAGCCTCCGTCCTGCTCTGCCGCCAGGACGCTCTTCTTCTTACTGGAACGCTGGGGCGACGACCTCTGGAACGGCTTGTGCTTGTCCGTGTCCGATGGCCCGACGTTGGGGCTGTGCGTCCTGGAGTCGCCCTGCGACTGACTCTTCTTGGCGGCGTGCTCTCCGGAGCAGAGCGGCGGCTGGTCGGCTCTCATGGGTCCAGAGGCGTGTTTCAGCTTCAGCGAGGGCTTCCTTTGGAACGACTTGTCCTCTTTTTTGGACTGTTTCTTTTCCTCTGGTGCGAGAAAGGAGTACATTTTCATCCTGAGGGAGTTCTTCCTCTGGAAGCCGGCCTCTCCGGGCGGCGTGTGGCCCTGCGCCTCTGCAGCGGGCTGAGCCCCAGCAGGAGCATTCAGCAGCTCGCTGGAAGCTGCTTTTGGTCCCTCAGCCCTGCCTGCAGGCTCCAGACCCTGCTGGACCTGCTGAGCTCCTGCAGGGAGGTTCAGCTCTCCATCAGCAGCTTTCTCCTCCTTGGGGAGCTCTTCCCTCCCCTGGTCCGGGGCTGCCGGGCCGTTGACCACAGTACCGGACCCCTCCTTCTCTTCAGGAATCTCCATCAGAGACTTGAGCGCTTTGCTGGGCTGCGCGCTCAGGCCTCCAGGCTGGGAGAAGCGCTGCGGTGACTCCAGTAGCTTCACGTCTAACTGTCCCGCTGAGGTTGTCCTCAGAAGAGGTTCGTTCCAGCTGTACGGGCTCTTTGGATCTGAAAGGGTTTTGACGTCGTAGTAGGAGGTGGAGCGACGGTCGTCTGAGAGGACTCGCTCCCTCAGGGTCTCGCTGTCCAGCTGACTGGCTGCTTCCAGGCTGCGCTCCGGTGGAGGTGCGTCCACATCCAGGCCTCTTAAGGAGGACTTGAAGGCAGGTCTCTCTGCTGGATGCCTCAACAGCTCCTGGTTCTGCCTGAAGGGGGAATTCTCCTGGAGACTGAGCCTCTTGTGTCTCATCTCCTCCATCCTGGACTTGATGTCCCTGGACCTGCTGTGGATCAGCTGGAGCTCGTTCAAGCCCGTGTGGCTGCTAAACGGAGACGTGAGCGGAGACGCGGCATCGCAGGAGGCGTCTAAGGACGCGTCAAAGTCGTTGAGGTACGTGTCCATCCTCCATCTGTGCAGAGAGGATTCCGAGTTGAAGGGGATCAGGTTCTGGTCGGCTCCGTACCGAGTCCAGTGCTTCAGCTGCTGCTGGCTCAACCTGTTGGGCAGCAGCAGCTCGTTGACCCCCCTCAGGTTGGAGCCGGTCTTCTCAGCGAGGACGGGGACTCCAAGCTCCTTGGCGCCCATCCGCAGGCGAGTCAAAGAGTTCAGCCTCTGCAGGTCTTCACCGTAGCTGTGGCCCCGCACCAGAATGCCCAGGTCGGGATAGTGAGACTGATGCAGCCTCTCCTGGATGCTCAGCCCCCGGCCCATCAAGGTGGCGCTGTTGAGCCTGTCCTCCTGCGCCTTCCTCACCGCCGGCACCCTTCTGGACCTCATGTGAATCTGGTGGAGGGACAGCTGGCTGGACTTGGGGCTCTGCAGGGTCCCGGGATCTCTCAGGAGATGCGACGACCTCTCGGACCGGAGCGGCGGGACCGTGGAACAGGCGTACAGCCGCCGAAACTCCTCGTCGTAAGAGGAAACCAGCTGGCCCGTTATGACCAGGACCATGCTGAGGTGGATCTTCTCGCAGGACCACGTGTAGCTGAAAGAGAAACCGCCCGTCAGCGACCCGCTCTGGCCCTGGGCTTCATCCAGGTGCAGCTTTTTTGGGGGACAAACTCACCTGTAGGTTCCGTACAGCACCGACTGACAGTCCACCAGGAGGAACTTCTGCTCCAAAGCTCCGTGGAACTTCATACCGGACTGACACTGGTACTGCGGCCCCTGAACGGTCCGAACCCGAATGTTCTGATGGAGAAACAGAGGAGACGGAGAACTCGCTAGACCTGCTGTGAGGATGAGGAGGAGGAGGAGGAGGAGGAAGGTGCAGCCTCGGTACCAGCCGACGTCAGCTGGCGTCGGCTCTTCTCTCGCTGACGTGCTGCCGCGCCGATGCTGCTCGACAGGAAAATCCAGCCGCCTCAGCGCAATCGGCGCCGTGACAGGCGCAGCGCTGCAGGGCACGCTAATTAATGATGGTGTTTTCACTGGAGCGCGGCGCAGATGTCAGACCTGGTCCTGCACCAACGCTCCCGCCGGCGGGACCACGGTCACGCCGCCCTGCTCCCGTCCTCGGAGACAAGTGATGGACGGAGGACAGGGGGCGCCGGCGCTGGTGTTCCGGCTGCTCGCTCACCTTGAGGTCTTGGATGTTGATGCCCGCCCGGCGGGACATCGTGAGGAAGCTGCTGAAGTGAGAATGGTCCAGGAGGATGTAGACGGCCACGCCCCTCAGCGTGGCCGTGATGATCTCTTTGAAAATATCCACGTCGGTGAAGACGTCCATCGCTATGGCGATCACCTGGGGGCAAGACAAAGCTTTGAAAAACGTTTAAATAATGAAGAAACAATATTTCTTTAACCTAAAGACATTAAATCAACCTGCTGAGGGGGAGGGGGGCTGAATAAAGCCAGTGTGACCTCATTTTGCACACGTTTAATTACTGAAGTGGCCCTGAAGACCCTGAAGTGCTGGCTTAATTTGCAGAGATTTTTTTAAGGGCAGATTTCTGGTGTTTCAGACGGAGAACTTTAGCTCAGTTATTAACAGGCCAGAAAGTAGCACGATTATCTGAGGAAGAAGCACAATTAATGCTGTTATAACTGTGTTATTACACGTTCGTATGCTGAGTGATGCACAAAGACTCAGATGAACACAGATAATATTCAAGCTGGGACATGAAACAAGACAACATTTAGCCTGTGTGCGTGTGCGTGTGTGTGTGTGTGTGTGTGTGTTTTCCATAACATTCTGCTGCCTCTCAGTGACATTTCTGGATCGGTGTTGCCACTTGTTCTCTCGGTGATTAATGCTCTTGCCTCTTTAGGATTAATACACAGGTAATTCCACCCACAACAGGTCTTTGGTGCTTTAACAAGTCCTTACAGATTTGACTGACTCGTGACATTTGAGCTCAGACGTTCTCTTTCACTGGTTTTGTGTTCGCTCTAGCCTCTCCTGCTTATTCCTCATGTTCAAAATGAAAGCTGGAGCTTTAGCTGACAGCGCGTCGTTGGGCGTAAGCTAACACGCCTGTCTGTCTGAAGGATGAATGCAGCTTCACAGTTCTCTGAACGTTCTCCTCCCCAAACCTGAACGGCTGGTTCTGTTCTGGCTGATTAAGCTGCTGTCCCGGGCCAGGACCTGCAGCACCGGCCTGAGCGACCCCCGCGGACACAGCAACCCATCAGCTGCAGGGAGGGAAGAGTCGAGGCGGAGCTGGACAACCAGTCCAACCTGACGGACGCTCGCTTGACGCGCCGTCGCCTCTGAGTATTTGCGGGCAGCGTTTGTGCAGAAACATTCCAAGCGTTTGACAGCGTAACGCCGGCGTTCTGACCCCCGACCAGCTTCAGAACCAGAGTCTGAGTTTCCCAGCATGCAAATGTGAAACGTGCAGCTGGTAGAGAACCAGGCAGTAAAGAAGGTGAAGGAGATGAGCCAGCCGGTTGTTTATCACGGTTCTGTGCAGGTTAGTTGGGTTGTTACCTGGCGGGCGTCCTGGATCTGTTTGCGTACCACTTCCTTGATGCTGGGCGTGTTTATTCTGGGCGGGTTGAACAGCAGGCTGATGCTGGTGTCGGTGGCCTCCAGGGACACCTGGGGCCAGCCCAGCTCCAGGTCCGGCACCTCCTCGTCCGACTCTGAAGGGAAGTACGTGGACGGGGCCCCCGCGTCCTTGGTGTGTTTCACCTCGGAGTCGTCCTCCACCTCCGGCAGCTCCCCGTTCTCCAGCATGAAGTGGATCTCCTCCTCGGACAGGAAGGGGCTGATCTGCTCGGCCCGCAGGAACTCCTCGTAGGCCTCCCTGCCGCCGCAGAGCAGCGCGTAGATGGCCAGCCGGTAGGACTCCTTGTAATGAGGCTGGATGTACAACGGAGTGTCCTCTTCAGTCAGGGAGGACAGCTGGGACAGATTGGACGCCATGTCTGTCGGACCCGGCTCGGGCTTCTGAACGGAGTCCGCAGGTTCCTGTCAGCGTGACTGACTGTTTTGCAGCAGCTCTGAGGAACTCATTCAGAAGAAAACACGGTGTGCGCAGCCTGAAAACCCGTCCGTCAGGTTTGATCCACCGCAAGACAAACAAGCCGAGCCATCCTCAGCACGTTCTGGAGCAGAACCGGCTGCAAACTCACTTCCTGGTTGCAGAACAACGTTCCCGTCCTGCCGAGTCCCAGAAGCTGCGGCAGAACCTGTGCGGCACTGAGCTGTGGGTCTGGACTGGCTGGGAACGGCCCCGTACCTGCCCTATGAATCACGCGCGGTGCCAGGCTCCGCCCACCTGAGCACCTGAGGCTTTCAGAGCAGGTTACCCAGACACGACATATTTACACGCCGCTCGCCAGGTTTCACAGGCAAAATAGGATCCTGAAGCTGGGACCTCCAGGATCCTTCCAGGACAGGGTGAAAAGCCCTCTGGGGGCCTTAAATATAGAGCAAACATGAGTCACTCTTGGCCCCGAGCGTTGGTCCACCGGAACGCTGTGCAAACATCTCCGTTTATCACGCCGTCTCTGGAGGCCCTGCAGGCTTCTGCTGGAGAAAAACCAGCTGGAATCAGATGCTGATTCTGAGGTTCTGCTAATTACACTTAAATGATGAGTAAAGAGGAGAGGAGAGCGGGCCAGTCCTGGATGAAACCGCTTCTGTCTTATTGAGCGGTTTGTTCCTCAGATCAACAGTTTTGGATTGGTCCTACAAAGACAGCAGACAGGAGGGGATTGGACGGTTTATTAGGCGTCAGACACAGAGGGACAGACGGACAGACTCTCCCAGGACTGGACGCTAACTGCTTTTATCTATGTTGGTGGAGCGTCACAGACGGAAACGTCCCGTCACCTCCAGCAGCTCTGAAGATCCTGCTGCTGCTTTCACTAAATCTGACCTGGGATCTGTGAACACAGGAGCAAACTCAGCCACCACACACGTGGCCAAAGTCCAGCAAGTCAGGTCTCTAAATCACGTTTTGGCGACCTCCTTTCATCTCTTCCTCAAAGGCGCGTGCAACCATTTGTCGAATTTTGACTTAATTTTTTTGTTTGTTTGTCCACTTTTTTAACACACAAGCTGTAATAACAGATTTAATCCTCTTGGGCAGCGTTCCAAACATCAACATCTACCCTGTCTTGATTTCCTTACTTTCTTTTTCCACCAGTTTCAAAGTGACATTAAACAGCCAACTGTTAGCGCCCCCGTGTGTCCTACAGAGAGAATTACACATGTTTTAAACGGTGGAGACATTTAATTAGGGTTTAAAATAACAGCTGATGGTTTCACACTCATGCTATAGATCAGCTTTACTAAGAGCAAACACCTCCACCCCCCCACCCCCCACTGATGACACCTTCAGCCTTTACTTGGGGGTCGGGGACTTCACGGATCGGGTCGGGGTCGGCGACTTGACGCCACGAGATGGGGTCGGAGACTTTGGTGTTGGAGTTGGAGATTTGCCAACTGGAGTTGGAGATTTACCAACTGGAGTTGGAGATTTACCAACTGGAGTTGGAGATTTTGGAACAGGAGTTGGAGATTTGGGGGCAGGAGTTGGAGATTTTGGAACAGGAGTTGGAGATTTGCCAGCTGGAGTTGGAGATTTAGGGACTGGGGTGGAGGCGGGTGTGGAAGCTGGAGTCGGGCTCTTCACAGATGGCGCTGGGGTCTGGGCCTTCGATGAGACCGGGGTGGGGGTCTTGGAGGGCGGAGCTGGGGACTTTGCCGGTGCAGGCGAGGCTACAGGTGTAGCTGTGGGCGTCTTGGCCGTTCCCAGTTTGGCCTCTGGGACCTGCTCGCCGTGCTTGTAGACGCTGACGGTGATCTCCACGAACTCGCCTCCGTACTTGTTGCGGACGTTGATGCTGTACTTTCCGGAGTCGTCGGGAGTGACTTTGTTGATCACCAGGCTGGCAAATTTACCACCATCAAATATGACCCTGGTGTGTTCGTTGGAGATCACTTCCTGCTCGTTCTTGAACCATGTGACCTCGGGCGTTGGCTCGCCCCAGACGGTGCAGGTCAGGCTCAGCGACTGCAGGAGCAATCAGCAAAATCACAAGTCAAACTGAAACACTGAAGAGTAAAGTTGTGGTGCTAATAAAAGCTCCACCTGTGCAGCTGGATTTAGCAAATCATTTCTTGTAATACCATGTGTCGCCTGCTGAGGCGATAGTGAGTCACTACAGAGCTGAGGCTGATTAGGCTTCAATAGAAGTGACCACCGGGCGATTTAGCGCGTTAGCGTCTCACCTTCTCTTCCATAATAGTGACCACGTCCGGCAGGCCGCCAACCACCCTGCCACGGTCTGAAGGGAAACAAACACGCGTGAAAAACACAACGACGACTCTTTTTGTTGACTTCGGAGAGAAAAACCGTTTGTCTTTCAGCCCAACGGCGCAACGCCGACCTTCTATGAGCGCTATTATAAGCACTCATGATGAAATACTCACTCTTCTCAGCGAAAGCTGCAGCCCTGAAACGCAAAAGAACATCGGCGTGACAAACTTGCTCCGCACGGAAGGAGCACGTATCAAAGACTGCAGTCACATGACCTACTTGAGTCTCAGGTACTCCTCATAGGCGTCAGTGTACGCTGCAAAGACACAAACGATTTCATTCAAACGGGCGTTTTTATGGCGGACTCTCCAGTCTCCGGTCTGTACTCGTGTGGGCTACCTTGTCCAGAGAGGTCGAAGGTCCTGGTGTGGGTGGTCACTCCGTCTGAAACCTCGATGGAGTAATGACCCTTCTCCTTGTCGGAGGGGTCGCAGATCTGCATCCAGGCCATCTCTGCTGTGCCGCCGATTCTCATTTTCTCAGAGGAGGCGATCTTACTCTCCCTGCGGGGTAAACGCACACTTAGTCCACAAACCAACAGGTCGACCCAGGTCGGGACCTCATCAAGCACACAGAGAAGGAAGAGAGAGGATGGATAATTCACAAATCAGCAAGGAAGAGGCCATGAAGAGTTTACTTGTGTTTCCAGACGGTCTTCATCTCCTCGGTGTAGTAGCTCATGTAGCACTGCAGCCTGATGCCCTCTGGGGTACACTGCAGCACCAGCTCGGAGGCCGACGCGCCTGCAAACAGGCCACACGCGCTCAGTTACGCAGGGTGGGCCGCCTGGGCTCATGCACGGGTCAGCCGGCCCAACTCACCAGCGATCTGAGCGATGGCGTTGATGATGTCGTCAAACACTGCGGTAAAGACAGAAACGCTGTTACTGCTCGTGAAGGGAAAGTGGACTCGGGTCCGGCGAGAAGCTACCTTGGCCGGAGATGTCGAAGGTGGAGGTGTCCTTGCCCCTGTCGTCACTGAGCGTAGCCTTGTAGATGCCCTGGTCCTTCCTGGAGAACTGGGGAAGCATAGCGTCGTGTCGGAAACTTCCTGTTTATAAGACGTTACGGTGTATAAACGCGGATGGTTCCCATGGTTACCAGGTGGAGGGGCAGAGCACAGGCTCCCGACAGGACGTTGGGAGGATCCTCCGGTACGATCTCCTCGTCCTCTTTGAACCAGTGGAAAGTCGTCTCCTTCTTCACGTTGGCCACCTGAGGAACAAAGACAGCGGTTTCAGACAGGAAGTCCGAGGGCCGGCGGGGGCGGGCGCTTCCAGACGTCACCTTGCACGCCAGCATGACGGTGCAGTCCTCGCTGACGGTGAAGTACAGATACTCTGAGAAATGAGGACCTGAAGGAGAAACGGGTACATGAGCCTCAGCCCTGCGATTGTGAGGGACAGAAGAGGGGCTGGGCACCTTGTTTCCTGATGTGCTCTTTCCTCTGGAACTCGGCCTCCTTCAGAGCAGCTTTGAACGCTGAAAGAGCAGAAGCAGCTCAAGGTCAGTCAAGCACTTAGCAAGGATTTATCAGCCTTCTGGAGGAGGAGCCGGCCTCACCGTCTCCCACCAGGACCAGGGAGCTCTGGGCTTTGGCCCTGCCGTCGTGGATCTGGACGGTGTAGGTGCCCTCGCTGGCTCTGGTGAAGTTATCCACCGTCATCTCGATGATTCCCGCCGCTGCGTTATGGCTGATTTTGTGCCCCTGAGGGAAATTTAGATGTTTTTGAACATTGTTTGACACCAACCAAAAGTTCTTTCAATTCCCAGATCAGCGCTTCTTAATTACCATGGTAACCGATAAATCGTAAGAGATGAAGGCATTACCTCACCACTCGTGACCTCCTTATCATTAACGATGAATCTGTAGGACACAGACGGGGACAGTTTGACGGCCTGCACCCAGAAGCGCACGTGACCTTTTTCAAGGACCTCGTAGTTGAGGTGGTGTTTGAGTGGGATGACTGCAGAGACGGAAGACGCAGAACAATCAGACCCCAAGAAGAAGAAGAAGAAGAAGAAGACGAAGACGAAGGCGAAGGCGAAGGCGAAGACGCAGGCGGGGCTGATGGGGAGATACTCACTGGGATGTCTGATGGAGTGGCTGAGCTCCAGCATGGTGTTCAGAGCTGCGGGACAGGAAACAGCAAACATGAGCTCAACAAGAAGTGGACACCTCCGGCGCTACGTCCAGAGTCCACTCACCGTCCTCCGTCAGCGTGTGGCTGGAAGAAACGCCGTCTGTGTCGGTGACCACCACAGAGTATTGGCCCAGATCGTCTTTATCGGGGCTGGTGAAGGTCAGCCTGGAGCTGAGGAACAAAGTTCAGACGTTAGAGACGCATATTCACTTGTGTGGTCATCGTGGGTTTGGTGAGGATGCGTTGGTCCGCCCCCCCCAGCTTACGTCCTGCCCTTTGCCGTCACGGACACCCGGGGGCAGTCGCTGATCGGCTTGTAGTTCTTGGACCACACGAACTTGGAAGTCTCGCTGATCTCACAGGCTTCCAGGGACAGAAAGATGTCTCCAGTGTCCTCGTCCACACCGGCAACAATCTCCTTCGTGCCTGTCCGTTAAACCGAACATAGAAAACGTGTCCTGAAGCTTCACCCACACCGTAGCAGCCACGTTTGACAACGCTCTCCATGGTGGGTGTGTTAGCGTTAGCTAGTAAACGCTGTGCTTACCTGGCAGAGCCCTGGCACACACCGGCTCTGACACCTGGGAAGGTTTTCCGACGCCGACGGAATTTACGGCCCGAACTCTGAAAATGTAAGATTGCCCTTCCTCCAGACCAGTCACCTGCAGAGAATCATGGGAACGTCTTCACTGTGAGAGACGCTAAACACCGTCGGAACAGTCTGGTCCGGGTCTTACCTGCAGGTAGCGGTGGCTCACAGGTTCCTGGTTAAGAGTCTCAAACTCGGATGAGCCCTTCTTGGCCATGTCCACGAAATATCCCGTGACTGCGCTCGCTCCGGTGTAGACCGGAGCCTTCCAGAGGAGGACCAGGGAGTGGCTTCTGACCTCGCTGAAGCTCAGGTCGTAGGCTGGACCTGGACATCGGACAGGAGGAAGCGTTAAGGCCGGGAGAGGAGAACCGGAGAAGCTGGAGCAATGATGGTTCTGCTACCTGGTTCCTCCATGGTCCAAGCCACACACTTCATTGGAAGACTGGGGACAGACGGTAAACCAACGCCAGCCATGTTAGCAGCCTGAACCTTGAACTCGTAGAAGGTTCCCTCTATTAGATTTTCCACCTGAGAACATCAACATTGGATCAAAAACCAGTCTGACGGTCTGGGGTGGATCCATCTGGATCTTCTGGTATGTTTCAGCATCTATCACAGGAAGTCTAGAACGAAGCTCACGGTGCAGATCCTCTCGGTGACGGCCTCCTGGTTGACCTCCTTCCACACCAGGGAGTCGACGTCGCGTTTGTCGATGTAGTAGGCGTTGATCTTGGAGCCGCCACAGTGTTTTGGACTCTTCCAGGCCAAAGTGATGGAGGAGCCGTCGCAGCTCAGCATGGTGATGCCGTACGGAGCTCCGGGAGTCGCTGCAGCACCAAACGCAAGCGCGTCAGTGAAATCGGCCTCTCGTTTGGAGGCTCTGACCACGACATCGGTGGTGCTGATGAAGACGTCAGTTACATGCAAAAAGTCCACAATGGAGTCAAGATCTGCTAGATAAAGTTTGCTAGGATGCTCCACTGTGGAGAAACCACACGTGAATCTGTGGAGAGTGGGGAAACCGTCCAGACCGCCAGTACCAGCTGGCCAGG
Source organism: Arothron firmamentum (assembly GCA_016586285.1). Classification (NCBI taxonomy): domain Eukaryota; kingdom Metazoa; phylum Chordata; class Actinopteri; order Tetraodontiformes; family Tetraodontidae; genus Arothron; species Arothron firmamentum. The sequence continues at coordinate 177,052 of BJFM01000125.1, forward strand.
TCGGAACCGTGCAGAAGAGCTAGGTTAGCTAGCTGTCTGTGTCGGTAAGCTAGCATATTTAGCTCAGTGCTCCTGTCCAGTAACGGTGAAATCTCCATTTCTGTGCATCAAACAACGAGGCAAAGTGAAAGTGACAAACTGGGAGCTGTGGGTCAGCACAGTGGGAGAAACTGGCGTACATACCAAAGTCCTGCCCTCTACCTGGACAAAGCGAGGTCGTGAGTATTGTACTTCATAAACAACCTGCCTGGATGAGCAGAATTGAACCATCTGTCCTCACCGAGTGCGGGCTCCACGGAGATGGGAGACGACTCCTGAGACTCCTCGCTCAGGCCAAAGACGTTGACGGCCTGGACCCGAAACACGTAGCTCTCTCCAGGGACCAATCCGTGGACCACGAACCTGAAACCAGAATAGTTCTTTCCTGTTCTTTGGATGTGGGTGGTCGTCAGATCTGGTGAGCGGTGACGGAACTCTGGACTCTACCTGTTTTGCTTGAAGGGTTTGTGGTTACAGGGGAACCAGTCCTTGGCTCCAACCACGCGAGCATCGATGTAGTAGCCCATCAGGTTTTTCAGATGTTTGGGAGCCTCCCACTGCACGAACACAGAGGACTTGGAGTTCCTGGTCGCAACGACGTGCCCGGGAGCCGAAGGGACGCCTGTTCCCAGGAAGAAAAACCTTCAGTTTTGTGTGTTTTATTAACAGCGTTCAGCACCCGGGTCAGTGCTTCTGGACGTTCTGGACGTCCTTCAGCTTCAAACATGCAGGGCTGGAAGGTGTCTCCTCTGGGTTTTGGTGTAAAACGTGAGACTTTGGTCATCAGAGTGAAGAAACTATGAAGCTAATGTGACGCTACAGTGGCTAATAAAGGGCTGCAGCTGTGCAGAGGCCATTAATGTACTTATCCGCCAGCTGCTCAGTACCTGGAACAAACAGGGAGCTACTTTACTAAAACAGGTTAATTTCTACACTTCAGAAGGTTTCTGGAATTACAAACATGCTGTTTCTGTAAGTAAACTGAAAGAGAAATGCAGGATTTATTTCTATAAAACATTTTTCGTTTCTATGTGCTCATTTAGCCCCGCCCCTCCACTCTGAGGCTAATCACAACATTAGCATCACAGTGTGCACCGCGATGCAGGACATCACATGACGTCTACTGAAGGTCATTAAGGTGCTTTTTAACCATTAAACCTTTACCAATTTGAGTTTAACTGAGGCACAAAAGCTACGTGTTTACCTCTGTGTGTGTGTGTGTGTGTGTGTGTGTGTGTGTGTGTGTGTGCTCCACATCCGAACCCTTACCATCCAGATGGACCTTTTGGATGGGCTCGGACGGCTCAGAGGCCCGGCTGGAGCCGTACGCGTTGACCGAAAACACTCGGAACTGGTACTTTTGGCCGTCTTGCAAATCAAAAAGCGGGTAACGGGGGGCGTGCAGTGGGACGCCCGTGTTGACCCGCTGCCACGCTCCAGTGCCTGCTAAGCACTGTGGGAGAAAGACGAGAAGCTGCAACCAGCTGCCAAACATCAGGGAGCTTCCTCGGCTCACGTGACGCCTGGGGCTCAAACCTCTGACTGACCGATACGAGTCAGCAACGTAAACATCAAAATTATTTACGATTCCTTCATGTATTAATGTCATTCATGTGTTCACGCACACCTTCTCGATGACGTAGCAGAGCGGAGCCTGTCCGCGGGTGCTGGGGGGCTTCCAGCTCAGCACCACGTACGATTTGAAAACCTCGGACGCGTGCACGTCAGTGGGCTCCCCCGGGATGGTGGCGTAGCCTGGATCGGGAGCGAACGGCGTTGAAGTACAAACGCCTGCTTCAAAAGTCCCACGTCCTCCCTCCCGTGAGTGTGTGAGTTTGATGATTAAAGGATGTAAAACGGGGAAAGTAAAGTTTGTTTTTGAAGAAAATTCAACTTAAGTTGATTAAATCCGGAAGAGTTGACGTTAGCGTGAAGATGGAACCACAGCAGATGAACCAGTGGGGGACGGCGGGTGGGGGTGGGGACCAGCAGGTTAGAGACGTTACTGGTTATTTAGAGCTTCGGTAGCTCCGCGGAGGTTTTGTTTGTGTTTCATTACGTCAGAATCTGTTTAAATGTCTGGCAGTCTTTAAAATAGGTTTTAATGGTTTGTTTCTGAATTCCTAAAACAGTTTTAACCATTAGATTCTGGAAAACGATTAAAAATCATTTCAAATTCTATGTTTCTTATTGTGATTTCATTTCAGAATGAAATACTTAGAAATCTGTGGTTTTGGAGTGTGTTTTTTTTTTTCAAAGTGACAAAAGTAATCCAGGGTTAATATCTACGTAAATAAAGTGTTATTTTTATGTCATGTGACTCCCAACAGAAACTCTGTGATGTTTAAACGAGGGTAAAATGTTAGTTTTGTTTGTTTTGCGTAAACTTGGGAGGAATTGGTCCTGATGTGGTACCGTACCTTCCAGTTCATGGTCCCTGATCACTACATCATACCTGCCCTCGACTTTAATCACTGTTGCAGGAAACGACAACAACAGGCGCGTTAGCCAACACTGGCATCTCGCCGCCTCTGGCCTCACATTTACCTTCCTCGGTACCTTGCAGCCTCTCGCTCTCGGCAGCATCGATGGCGGTCACTTTGTCGGACTTGCGGGACGGTCTGCTGATGCCAGCACTGTTGACGGCCCTGACCCGGAAATGGTACGAGTGGCCCACTTTCAGGCCGTGAACCGGATATTTGCAAACGTTGACAGGGGAGTCGTTGCACTGGACCCAGGTGTCGCTGCCGGCTTCGCACCTGTTCACCAGACATCATCAGTATGACCTCATACGACTTCATCGTAATGACATCATCAGCACACTGACCAATACTTTCTGCTAATACTTACCGATCCACAAAGTATCCAATGATCGCTGCCTCGTGGACGATGTTGGGTGGTTTCCAGGCGACGAGGACGTAGTCCGAGTTAACGTCATACGCCTTCACACTCATCGGTGCCCCGGGGGCCCCCGGAGCAGAGGGGGCAGCATCTGTGGGGCGAGGGCACAAGGACATGAAGGAAGGAAGCAGGAAGGAAAGAAAGAGCTGAACTCGGGTGCGGCATCAGGATCACCTGAGACAAACAGGTAGGCGCTGTGTTCAGTGGAGCCATCCTTGGTGAAGACCCGGAGGGTGTAGAGACCCTCGTCGTCTTTGGCCAGGTGGGGCAGCGTGAGGCGGGCGGCTCCGCCACCCACCGACATCTCCACCAATTTGCTGGCTTCCAGCAGTTTGTCTGTGGATGAAACAAGCTGAGTGGCGGCACAGCCCCCGTCATTTAAACTAAAACAGGAGGTCTTACCGTCTCTGTACCATTGGGCCAGGGGGGGCAGATTGGGGAGGTTGGGGACGACCACCATGCCACAAACCAGACTAATGGAGCCACCCTCAACACCAAAGCTCACTTGGAAGTGGTCGATCAGGGTCACCTCCAGCTTGCTGGGGTGGATCTGGGTCATGCGGGGCACTGCACAACAAACCCACCAATCAGTGACACTTAAAGCTCCAGTCTGGAAGCATCTAGTGGCGGAGCCGGGTATTGCACAGCTCCAGATCATTTTCTCTGCTCACGTCCAAAGCTGAAAACATTTGTTTGCTGTTTTGCTCTGTGATTCGTTATCAAATGGAGGCGACAGCTTCCTACAATAGTTTCCATTTCTTATCTGTCCTCACACACAAAGCTATTTGTAGCTGGTGAGGCTGAGCCAGCTAAAATACTTCAAATAAGCCCCGCCCATTCCCCACCCACCTAATCCAAGATGGCTGAATTCTCCGGCTCCTGATGCTCCTGTGAGAAACAACAAAAAGGTGATTTCAAATGGACACACGGACAGACTGAACGGAAAAGAAGAAGAAATAAAGAGTTTTTACTCTTCACGATGACGGTAGCTGTGCTGGTGGCCGTCCCGTGTGAGTTGGTGGCCACGGCGCTGTACTCAGCTGTGTCGCTCACAACACACCTACAGAATGATGAAGACACCTCCATCAGCCTTTCAGTCCGGGTCGATGGTGCTGACTGTTGTGGAAAACTGGGCCCTAAATTTGCGTCTGATCTGTCATCCTGAAAAGTCTGAACCCTGTTCACAGTCAGGGATGGGTTCTCTGATCCAGACACAGAGGAGCTGGTGCACAGGAGCACCTGTGGAGCCACGAGCCCAGAAGTTTTGGACCCATTGAAAAGTTCTACTTTTCGCGGCACCGCCATGGCAACAAGCGAAAAGAAGAGGGGGTGAGAATAGAAGGAAGAAATGTGACCTTCACGCTAACGGAACTATTTTAAAAGGGTCCATGTGTGTGTGTGTGTGTGTGTGTGTGTGTGTGTGTGTGTGTGTGTGTGTGTGTGTGTGTGTG
>BJFM01000125.1:181455-200889 GCA_016586285.1 Arothron firmamentum
GTGGGTGGGTGTGTGTGTATTCATTTATATCTCTTACTGACAAAATGATTTTATTTCATTTACAGATGTAAACAGTAATGATTCTCCTGTGACACAGTGATGAAGCAGCAAACGACTGATGAAATTTAACACTTTAGATGTGAGAGGGAGAGAGAGAGAGAGAGAGAGAGAGAGAGAGGGAGAGAGAGAGAGAGCGAAAGAGGGAGAGGGTGAGAGAGAGAGGGAGAGAGAGGGAGAAGGAGTGGTGGGAGGAATTTGTGGCTCGAATGACGCAAAGGTCAGCACTTTGACACGAACAGCTGAAGAGTCTCCAAGACGAAGGCTGGGGCCACCGACTGACTTCCTGTCATTCTCCTGCTTGTTTCATGCTAAAATCTAGATTTGCGATGACGTTCCTGTGAGGCGAAACAGGTTCACGCTCCTACAAATACTTCTCATATCTGCTGAACGCTGGCATTAAACTGGACAATCACAGAAGTATCACCGGATTATAAAGACAAACTAAACCAACTAAACTAAACTGGAGTTTAATTTTAATTTTGAATGAAAACATTTCTAATGAACCTAATGAATAAGCAGCAGCACATACATTGCGTAGCTGGATTACCGGAGATCCGAGCCAGGCGTTAGCCAAGCGTAGCTGTAGCGGCGTTTGTGTCGTACCTGCTGATGATCAGACTGTGAACTCCATACTTGCTCTCAATCTTGTACTTTCCTGGAGTGTTCAGGGGGTTGACGGGCACTCCTTCCTTATACCTGCAACCCATCAGCAGTTAGCTCTGCGTCCACACCAGGATGCACTTTAATTCAGGGACAAAGAACAATCCGAAGGTTCGTGCAGGTTCAGAGGTCAAAGTTCTGACCATTTGACAATGGGCCTCGGGTTTCCCTGTACAGTGCAGAAGAGCTTGATGGGAGTCTTCTCCCAAACCGTGTGGGGCCGCAGGGCGATGATGAAGTCCGGCATCCTGCCGATCTCATCCACAAACTCCACCCGCTTGGTCATCATCTCCTTGACCTGGAGAAGGAAAACAATCGGATCGGATGTGCAGTGAAACTACACCTGCAGGGTTTTTTGGGGGGAGCACATCTATTTTCGGATGAATAGTTAATAGTCGTCTGCATATGGGCTCATTCACACACACAGATTTGTCTCTAGGTCCTTCAGCCGGACCCCCAAACAAGCCACCATCCAAGGAAAGGTCCCTTTTAACAGGCAGAAACCCTGAGCAGGACCAGGCTCATATGGGATCCTCCTGCTAATGGGGGAACGTCGTCAAAGCCCTGGTGAAATGTGAGCATCTCCTCACCTGTCTCTCGATGGCGAGGCTGTCCACCTGGGCCTTGGTGGCCATCCTTATCCTGTGGAGCTCCTCCTGAATGACACTGAGTCCTTTCTCCACATGTGTGGACACCCGCTGGAACTCCTCCCTCTCCTCGGCACTCCTGACAGACACCGCCATCACAGGAAGGAACTTTTCACTCTTTCACCTTCTCTCATCAGCCTGCATGTCAGGGTGCCAGCGACCCAAGCATCGGCGTTCAGCGGGGAACGAGCGCTCACCTCTCCCGGAACACCGGAATGGTGTACTCTTGTTCCGCCATCGCCTCTCTGTCCTGGGCCTGGACCTGGCTCAGCGACTTAAAGCTTGATTTGCTGTTGAATGCAAAAGTCTCTCATTAAAAAAACAGAAACAACAACGATACTTTGTGTTGTGGAAGCTGCGAACGTTAGTGGGGCCAGACTGTGGCCCCCAAAAACATCTGCAGCCCCGTCTGTGGTTCCGTTGCCTGAATCATCCATCAGTAATTCTGAGAAATGATCAGATGTTCTCTCCGTCTTCAGGGAACCTTCGTGTTAGCACTGATATCAGCTATTTGCTGCAGATGTGGGTCAGGTTCAACGGGCAACATGGCGGCCCGCTACAAGATGACCTGCTGAGCTGAGTTGGTTCCAGAACAGTTTTAGCTTCTACTTGCACAAGTATCAAGTTTAGAGAACTAGAGTCAGGCTCTAAATTAACACAAATCCACACAAAGCATTAGTAGCTTTAGCAGTAGCATTAGCGATGAGGTGATGACTCCAAGACAATTTGCCAAACCTTAAAACAGGTTACGGATGAGGCCGAAATTAGGCGTGAGGTTGATGACGCCGTGTTAAAAAGGTTATGATGTCATAAAAGAAAAGTCAGCAGACAAGCAGCTGGTTCGCCAGCGAGCACTTCCTGCGGTGAAGCTGCAACAGGCGTGCATCAGGACCCCACCCTCGTACCTCTGAGAGTGCTGCTGCTTCATAACATATTTAGCGCGCTCAAACGCATAATCGCTTTTGACTTGACACACGCACTTGACTCTTGAAGCCATGACTGGAAACGCTTGAATGAGACCTGGCCGGGGATGGGGGGTGGGGGGGAAGAGGGGTGGAGGGGAGATCACATATGTGTTAACATGACAACAGGATCCATTAAAAAACAGCTGAAGTCACACCGAGGGTTTGAACCTAAAGGGACATTTCACCCCAAAATAAGAAAACACCTACAGTTTTGTTAAATCAAATTAGAGTTGTTGTGTTTAAAGTCTCTGTTGATTAAAATAAACCAGCTTTTATCTTTACTCCATCCTCCCTGAGAACAGAGGGGGATGTTTGACAGGAATATTCAGCTCCAGATTTCCAGACTCTCAAAGATCAGATGGAAGAAGTGAAGGAAACTAAAGTTCTTCCATCAGCAGCAGGGAACGGAGCTGTGGAGGCTCCATTCAGGTCCCATCCTCTCTGTCATCGCAGCTCTGATCCCAGGTAATCGATTACATCCCGCCGGAGCCTCTCGGACCAACGCAAATTGGCAGAAGAAGGTCGACAAGCTCTTAAATCTCTGGTATGTTGAGGACGTGGCGTGGAGGGAGATTACAGCCACGGTCGGATTATCTAAAGCTTCCACACACACCTGTTCAGATTTTAACCTCTTTTCTGCAACAAAACCATCCCAGCGCGAGCAGATGAGAGGAAAGTGACTTACCCAGGAGCTTAAAGAGCACGGAGGGCAGGCAGAGCCGCCTGGGGAGCCCTTTCTGATGGTAACCAAACCATTACACCCTCTCAGGAGGAATGCTGTCCCCCTTCCACCCCATGTATGGCTGCACCCATGACTATATTTAGCATTTAACACCAAATTTTTGCTCCCATTGTGAACTTTGGAGACAGAGAGTTTGCACCTCTTTATGCAAATATGTGTAGGTGCGCGTTGCCTGCGCCATCCTACTGATTTGAGGATTAGTTGAAGACCTTCACTGAAGGTTAGAGGGGAAAAGAGAAGCTCCCAGAGACCTTTCTGAGTCCTAAAATCAGATTCTGATCCGTAGAAACCTTTAAAAAATAGTTTTAAAATGACAAAAGTCTTCCCGTCAAAGGCAGCAGTGAATGAAAAAGTGGCACTTCACCTTTGGATTCCTCAAATATTCCCTCAGAACCGGAGCGGGAAAGTCTTTTTCAGTTTAATCTGCTGGCAAATCCCGACGCTGAAAGCTGAGTGAGACCTTTTTAGGCTCCTGAAGACGACCTGTCCTCCTTGGCTCAACACTTGTGGGCGACACTCAGGCTATTTTTACCAGTTCTGTGATACAGCGATCCCCAGTCCGACTGTACAAGAACCCTCACACCCACTTTAATTCACAGCTCATTAAAAGAAATAAAATCAGGATTACAGACAGAAAAACGTCTCAGAGGAGGCGGCGATACTGGGAACAACAAACCAGTGGCTTCGCTGAGCAGGTGACCAAAAGGTCACCTTCACGCCTCCGGCCACAAACACACCAGCACACAGCTCACAATCAGGTCCCAGCATAACCAGCCTAACCCTAACCCTAACCACTCTATTCATCCTCTCTGTCCCAGTATAATCAGTTTATTCTCCTCCCACCTTCCAAGTATAACCAGTCACTATATCCTTTCTTTCCCAATATATTAATTCATTTACTCATCTGTTCCCACATAACCAGTTCATTTACCCTCTCTGTACAGTATAACCAATCATTCAGCCTCTCTGTCCTAGCAAAACCAGTCCATTTACTCTCACTGTCCCAGTTTAACCAGTCCATTTACCCAGTTTAGGCCGTCTGTTCTTTATTCTGGTGTTTGCTGCCCTCCTGTGGTAAAAATCGGAAATACAGATATTTCAGAGCCAGGTTATAACAGGTGGTGGTGCTGAAGAGGAGGGGGTAATAACAGCGGGAATGACTGAATAACAGAAGTCATAGTTCTGAAACTTTACCGAGTGTTTCCTTCTTCTCCTCTTTTCCTTCCTCGCCTGCTGTTATTTTTGGTCAAACGCTGCCTCCTGGTGTCTGTTTAGGGGAATGAAATCTTTAAATTGTTCACTTACAAAAACCAAACACAAATTAGTGTTGAGTTCTTTAAAATTCAACACTAATTTAAATGTAAAGGTACTAAAGACAGTTCAAGCATTAATGGTTTTCACAGCACCATCAAGCCCACCAAAACAATAAGTTTTCCAAATAATTAAGACTTCTGTTTGTTGTTGCTGGTTTTCTAACCCCACACACCCATCTTTCATTAGAGCGCATTCTGAATTCCACAGTCACTCAGTTGTCTGTAGAGGCAATAAAAGAGATTATTAGAGCATGAATATATGAGGAGTGGGGCGTCCTGGGGCCTCATCAGTGGGTTCTTTCAGCACAAACCTTTAATTTCACGACCTCTGAATATGACAACACGCAGAAAGAAGTTTAAAGATTGTTTTCCAACAGAGCGAGTGGTCACGAGAAGGAAGAAAAATCAGGTCAGAACCTGAAGAGAAATCAATCCAAAGTTGCAATTCACAACTGTAACTTTGCTATGAAACAACGATAAAAACCCTCAAAATTAAAGTCTGACATTTCAGCTCTGGAGGCTTCTTTGGTAAATTATCAATTAGTCATTAATGAGAAGCTCATTCTTAAAATTTGATCACTGAATCGGTGCAATGATGAGGGGGAAGGGTGTCAGTAAGGTGCAGAGGTCAGTGAAGGTCACCCTGAAGCCGCCATGACAGCAGCAGGTTCAGAGCGAGTGAACGAGTGTGAAAGCGTCCTCCTCCCCTCCCCCTTCATTCTCACTTTTTTAGGTGACATTGTGTATGTGTATGTGTATGTGTATGTGTATGTGTGTGTGTGTGTGTGTGTATGTGTGTGTGTCCTGACTTGCAGCTGGAGGAGGACTCAATGTCGTCACGAGTCAGCAGATGCATCACGCAGAGCTGCGTGTGTGTGTGTGTGTGTGTGTGTGTGTGTGTGTGTGTGTGTGTGTGTGTGTGTGAGTGTGTGTGACAGAATATATTGTCACACCTCACAGATTATTGGATAAAGGTTAAAGGTGATTTTACCTTCATCAGTCAGAACAGGAAGTGTTGCTGATATCAAACACCTGGAAATTCTGTTCTGTGTGACCACAACTTAAGAAAGCGTTGAAGGACGTTTTGCCCCATCTGCCCCCGCCAGCATGTGGTCGATGTCAACAGTGAGGACCTGGGTCAACAAACTGCAGCGGTTCTCAGACGGGTGGCGGTCCCGAGAGCCCCACTCACTGACCAGTCTCAGGACGCACTCCAGACCTGCAGGGGGCGACCTCACGCAAAAGAGTTGGCGGGGAGCTTCGTCAAAGGAGGAGATCAAAGGAGGTGATCAAAGGAGGAGATCAAAGGAGGAGATCAAAACACAAAATCAAGAGCATGATGTTTTAAGGATCAAAGGTTTTGGCGTCCTCCAGGCATCCGTTTGAGTTGACTGACATCTGATCGACCTCCATGGTTCTGTTGAAGGTTGGATCAAGAAGAGGAACAGACTCGTGGTCACACACAACACCGAGAACGTGCCAGGAGCCGTTGCCCCTGACAACCCGGCCCGCCTCGCAGCACTGGAGCTGCCTGTTGCTGCACTGGTGCTGAGGGTGCTGCGGCAGGAAGACGCCCGCTGACGTCACCGCCCTGCACGCGCGTGAGCAACTGAGAGGGGGTTATCGTGCAGCTTCCTGCTCCAGGCCCCCCTTCCTCCTCCTCCTCCTCCTCCTCCTCCTCCTGCTCTTCCTCCCCCTCCTCTTCTGCCTCTCCTGCACGTCCGCAGCTGAGCCAATCGGCGGGCGCGGTGGGGGCAGGGCGCAGCCGAGCCACCATTCCAGAGAGGAGCCGCTGCATCTCCCGAGAGCTGAGAGGGAGCTGAGCGGAGGGAGGAGACAGAGGAGCCCAGCCTCCCAGCCTCTGCGTGTGGAGCACAGCCGCAGACACGGCCGCCGCCGCCGCCGCCGCTGCACACCGTCCGTTTGCGCGTCGCTGTAGCCGCGTGTTCAGGCCGCTTCTGCCGGAGTAAAGAGGATCCGTGTGGGGCCCCCCAGCACCGAGCGCTGCCCTCTTCCCTCCGCTTAGGTTGCTTTTAGCCTCGGACTTCCTGACAGTTGCTGGCGGACGCGCAGGCAGGATGATCGCGGCTCAGCTTCTGGCCTACTACTTCACCGAGCTGAAGGATGACCAACTCAAGAAGGTGAGCAGGCGCCGGGAGGGGGGGGCGGGGGAGGAAGAGGAGAAGAGGAAGAGGAGAGGTGGAGGAAGAGGAGGAGGCCGTGATGAAGTCTGACTGTCAGGTTACTCAGGTGGTGTTTGACATGGATGTCCTTGAGAGGGGCCGAGGACAGACGGACTGGCTGTTACTGGGCCGTCTCCAGCAGACAGGTGTGATGAAGGTGAAGGTGTGGTGAAGGCCGGTTGGTGTCACACAAACTCAGATCAGTCTGTGATGGATCTGCCGGTTGAGGCGAGGCACCTGCTCCGCTGCTCCGCTGATCCCAGGTCAGATTGGTGACGAGCTGGTGATCAACAGGAGCCAATGAGCAGACGGGTGTCGGAGCCAAGGGGCTGCTGGGAGAAGTCGTGAGCTCCTGAAGCCCCTCCTCTCTGAATCAGTCCTTCTGTGACCTCTGACAGAAACGGCCACCACGGGGGTGGGGGAGGGGGGGGGGGGTCCGAGCTGAGGTGGTCGGAGGTGATGTGGAGGGGAGCCGTGGTGGGGATTTGTGATATCATGAGTGATGTCACGGTGCAGACACTCACACACACAGTGTGTGTGTGAGTGTCTGCACCGTGACACACACACAGACGTGCCGGTGCTGAAGTAGGTTAGTGGAATTAGAAGCAGAGAATCCTCAACGCAACATGAACTTTACCTCACTGAAACATTCATCAAACGTGTGTGTTCTCATGAAAACAGCTGAAACAAACTGTTGGAAAATGGGCCTCAGACAGGAACTACAACTCCCAGAATGCAGCTGCAGGATTTCCTGTCTGGAGAATCCTAAGTGGGTTTGGGTGACATCTGCAGGAGTTTCTGTGTTGTTGGTGTGTGGTGGTCGTTTGGGAGCGGCTCCAGATGCCTCCTCCATCACTGGGACTGGGAGCACTGGTTTACCGCGTTTTCCTGGAGTCCATGTTTATTCTTACTGGACGCTCCGCATTGCTGCTAAAAATAGCGGCCTGACGGGAGGCGGAAGTTTGGGTTTGATGGCGCTGAGCAGATGGGCTCAGCTGACCTGCAGAGTCATGAGAGCAGAACTGAGACCTGTCTGCTGGAGTTGCCCTTAGCAACAGCTGTTAGCGTTAGCGGGGGTAGACCAGTCAGACGGCGAGGACGTGGACGGTGGGATGGTTGTGGGTGCGGAGGGGGGCGTGTGCTTCGTGTCTGTCCACCTGACGCCCTGGTCTCTGCTCCTCAGATCGATAAGTACCTCTACTCCATGCGCTTCTCCGACGAGACGCTGAAGGACATCATGAACCGCTTCCGCAGGGAGATGGAGAAAGGCCTGGGCCGCGACACCAACGCCACCGCCACCGTCAAGATGCTGCCCACCTTCGTGCGCTCCATCCCTGACGGCTCAGGTACGGCTGCATCCCGGCTGATGAAGGTCATGTGACTGTGAGCGTCGCGCCTGTTAAAAACGTGCTGAAGTGGGAAAGCTGCTGGAACACAAGCCTCTTTGTGCTGGAGTTGGACTCAGTCCGTCTCTATTGTCCAGCTGTGCAGCCCAAGAACGCCGCATTCATCCGGGCTCCCGCCGGTTCTGCAGCAGCTTCGGGTGGCGGCGGGGGGGGGGGGTTCCTCCTCCGACGTGGGTCTGGGTCTGTCGCTCGCGTGTCACGGTGTAATTAGCATGAGTTCCAACGGCTATGGGAGCTCAGACGGGTCAGGGTTTTGTCCAGGTTGACTTGGCTCCAGCGTCCCTGCAGAATAATCTGTAATCAGATTAGGCTCAAAAACCTCCTAATATTTCCTGCTTTAAGAGCCAAATCCAGCTCCCTTCTCATCGGTTCTGGAGGTAGCAGTGAGCTCTGGGGCCAATCAGTAACACAGCCGAGTAAATGAGTAATAAAAAGCATTGTTGTAGTGGGGGGAGTTATGCCACTGTGTCCTTTAGCAAGACATGTGCTCCTATTAGACATACGTCTGTGTGGAGGTGAATAATTCAGATTGATTCTATATATAATTGAATGAAACCTCCTCCTCCGCGGGTACGTTTACAATTTGGCGTCCTGCCCGGGTGGCTGCAGTGACCGCGCTCGTCCACACGAGGGCGCCAGAGATGCGCTGAGCGGTTTCTGTTTGACGTGTCCCTGAAGGGACCCCGACCTTCTGCCCCGTGAAGACTTTGCTTTCCCCCCCTTACAGAGAAGGGCGACTTCATCGCGTTGGATCTGGGAGGGTCCAACTTCCGGATTCTCCGGGTCAAGGTCACCCAAGACAAGAAGCAGCCGGTTCAGATGGAGAGCCAGGTCTACGAAACCCCCGATGACATCATCCACGGCAGCGGCTCACGGGTAAACGCAGACCTTTGCATGTCACAGCGCAGCGGTGTTAATAAGGTGACCCGAGAATGTCAGAACCTTTGTTGACCTTTATGTAAGAGCGGAGCAGCTGGAGGCCCGACAGTAACGTGATAACAGCGTCTGAGGAGCTGATCTGAGCTCAGCAGAAACAGATGCTGCTGATCAAAAGGGCAGCTGGTGTCACACGAGCGTGCTCGCTAACGAGGCGTCAGCCCTGGCGAAAACTTGGTTAACGTTTTCGTTCTGGCCGCAGCTCTTTGATCACGTTGCTGATTGTCTGGGCGACTTCATGGAGAAGCAGAACATCAAGGATAAGAAGCTTCCAGTAGGATTCACCTTCTCCTTCCCCTGCGCCCAGTCCAAGCTGGACGAGGTGAGCGCTCCCCAAGCCCTTCCTGCAGCATGCTTGTAGCCGCCGATGCAGCGTGTCTAAATGTGCGGCTGCTTTTCCAGGCGGTCTTGCTGACGTGGACAAAGAAGTTCAAAGCCAGCGGCGTGGAAGGCATGGACGTCGTGCAGCTTCTGAACAGGGCCATCAAGAAAAGAGGCGTGAGTTTCCATCTGCTGAATAAGAATACTGATGCTATTCACCCGGGATAGCTAATGCTACAAGCTAACGTTTGTGTTCTGATTATCAGAGGTTTAAAATGAAACAGGAACGTTCCTGCGGTCCTTAAGTTCCTCTGATTGTTTCAGGACTACGATGCTGACATCATGGCGGTGGTGAACGACACTGTTGGCACCATGATGACCTGTGGATTTGACGATCAGCGCTGTGAAGTTGGCATCATCATCGGTAAGAAACGAAACCTTTTCTTGGGGAAGTCAAAGAGGCTGCGCTGCGATGACCGTGGTTGTCCACGCGGGGGCGCCAAAGATGCGCAGAGCAAAAGTGACGTTGGCTGCATCCTTTCAGGAACCGGAACCAACGCCTGCTACATGGAGGAGCTGCGTCACATTGACCTGGTGGAGGGAGACGAAGGGCGGATGTGCATCAACACTGAGTGGGGGGCCTTCGGGGACGACGGGTCCTTGGAGGACATTCGCACGGAGTTTGACCGGGAGATCGACAGGGGCTCCTTAAACCCGGGAAAGCAGCTGTAAGTGTCCCCAACATCTGTCCGTCAGAGGTCGACCACAGTTGGTGCTGACGTCTCCCTTCCTGAACAGGTTTGAGAAGATGGCCAGTGGGATGTACATGGGAGAGCTGGTCCGGCTCATCCTGGTCAAAATGGCCAAAGAGGGGCTGCTGTTCGAGGGCCGGATAACCCCCGAGCTCCTAACGAGGGGAAAGATCGAGACCAAGCACGTCTCAGCCATAGAAAAGTGAGTGAGTGTGTGTGTGTGTGTGTGTGTATGGGGCGGGAATGGATGACTTCACCCTGGAGAAAAGACACAAATGCAAACTCAACTCAAAGATGGTGCAGAGTTTATGAAATAAAAGCAAAGACAGAGAAACAAACACTTCTGAAACAAGCTGTCAGGAGTTCTGCAGGTTCCATGCCCTTCATGGGTGGCTAAATGTTGCTCTGCTGTATTTCTACTGTAGCAGAATGGACAAACAGGCCTCACAAACCTCTGAAGTGGAGGAACTGGTAGTTCCTAATTCGAGCAATCTCTATTCTCTCCACTAGAGGGCACTAAAGTCCACAAACTCACCTAAGCTTCAGGAGGGACGAACATGTGATCAAATCACCTTAAACTCTGCCTCTGCTCGCTTCAGGACCAAAGAAGGACTGAAGAAGTGCATGGAGATCCTGACCAGGCTCGGTGTGGAGCCTTCAGACGAAGACTGTCTGGCCGTGCGGCACGTGTGCACCATCGTGTCCTTCAGATCAGCAAATTTGATCGCCGCCACTCTGGGGGGCATCCTCGCTCGCCTGAAGGATAACAAAGGAGTGGTGCGCCTCCGCACCACCGTGGGCATCGACGGCTCGCTTTACAAGATGCACCCTCAGTGAGTGTTTCCTCCCTGCAAAGATATTTTTATCTGCCTGTGACGTAAAGAGATGTGAGATAGCAGCGAGACAGAGATAGCAGCAGGAATGCACTGTCGCCTGACGGCAACAGCGCAGTGGAAAATCTGGGCTCCTCTTTGATCAGCGCGGCCTTGTTCTGTGGTTTGATTGGCTCTGGCGCACACATTAAAGAGACCGCCAAGAAGATGAAAGCAAAGACTAGTTTGGTTTTCTTGGAGGGAATCTGAATGTTCACAGTTTGTTTGCTCTGCCTGATCAGATACGCCCGCCGCCTGCACAAGACGGTGCGCCGCCTGGTCCCCGACTCGGATGTCCGCTTCCTGTTGTCCGAGAGCGGGAGCAGCAAAGGGGCAGCCATGGTGACGGCAGTGGCGTACCGTCTGGCGGAGCAGTCGCGCCAGATTCAGCAGACTTTGGCAGAATTCCGGCTGAGCAAAACCCAACTGATGGAGGTGAAGAAGCGCATGAGGGTGGAGATCGAGAGAGGCCTGAAGAAGAAAAGCCACCAGGAGGCCACGGTCAAGATGCTGCCCACCTTCGTACGGAGCACGCCGGACGGCTCAGGTGAGGGAAGCATTAGCAAGGGTGGAGGGAAAGCGGTTAGCCGCCAGGGATGGAGGCAACGGGACAGAAGTCCTCTCCCAAAATGGAAGAAGGTTGATTTCACAGCAACAGGTTGTTGTTTCGCTGCTGACGAGGCCTTTCTCACGCGCAGAGAACGGAGATTTCCTCGCTCTGGATCTCGGAGGGACAAACTTTCGGGTGCTGCTGGTAAAGATCCGCAGCGGCAAGCGAAGGAGTGTGGAGATGCACAACAAGATCTATGCCATCCCCATGGAGGTCATGCAGGGAACGGGAGAGGAGGTACTCTGTCTGGCTGTTTAAACCGCAACAAACGCGCTTGGGCCTCGCTGCAAATGCGTCTGTCTCCCCAGCTCTTCGACCACATCGTGCACTGCATCTCGGACTTCCTGGACTACATGGGGATGAAAAGCGCTCGTCTGCCGCTGGG
Organism: Arothron firmamentum; assembly: GCA_016586285.1. Lineage (NCBI taxonomy): Eukaryota > Metazoa > Chordata > Actinopteri > Tetraodontiformes > Tetraodontidae > Arothron > Arothron firmamentum. The sequence goes on from BJFM01000125.1 coordinate 193,308, forward strand.
CTTCACCTTCTCCTTCCCCTGCCTTCAGACCAGCCTGGACGCCGTACGTGCACTTTGAATCAAACGCGCTTTGTGGGCTCGGCGTGATCTGATGATGATCTGGTTCCTGCAGGGGATCCTTGTCACCTGGACCAAAGGCTTCAAGGCCACAGACTGCGAGGGGGAGGACGTGGTGGAGCTCCTCCGGGAAGCCATCAAGAGGAAGGAGGTGATCACACACAGAGACACACGGGAGCAGCTCCACAGGGGTACAGAATCTCCTGATGAAGCTGATCCTCGGACCTCACACACACACACACACACACACGTAGACTCTCGCCATGTCGCCTATGTTAAACTCCACACAAGCTCCGCCCGAGCTCAGTGATCTGGTAAGACTGTCAACTGTTCTCGCATGAATTTGCCCCTTTCAGGTGGAGAATCCAGTGAGTATTAGCAGGCTGTAAATCAGGCGGGCAGGTAAAGCGGCGCTCTGTGGTGGGAGCATGTCCTAACCTCTGGAAATACGTTGCAGCTGTAGTGTGTGTTTAGCTTTGGCCTGCGAGTGTGACCGCAGTGCATCGTGGGTGGCGGGGATGATGTTTGAGTTGTTGCCAGGACTGATTAATCCCTCCATCAACGCTCCTGAGAGGAAATGTGGACTTAACTCTCCCGCTTTGGTTACCGTGACAACCCGGAGCATGACTCTTGGCTTGAAGGAAAGGAGGCGCCGTCCGACGGTCTGACCGTGCGCTCCGTGTCCACAGGAGTTTGAGCTGGATGTGGTCGCTATAGTGAACGACACAGTGGGGACGATGATGACCTGCGCCTACGAGGAGCCCACCTGCGAGGTGGGGCTGATTGCAGGTGAGTCAAGGCCGTTGTCACGGCGACCTCTGCAAGCGGCGCAGCTCGCCAAGAGCGACGGCTCTGCTCGTTGTCTCAGGGACGGGCAGCAACGCCTGCTACATGGAGGAGATGAAGAACATCGAGATCGTGGAGGGAAACGAGGGCCGCATGTGCGTCAACATGGAGTGGGGCGCCTTCGGAGACAACGGCTGCCTGGACGACATCAGGACCAAATACGACACGGCGGTGGACGAGAACTCGCTCAACGAGGGCAAGCAGAGGTGAGACGCCTGCGTCCAGGGGTCCTCGGGCGAGGCCCCTGACGCGGCCACGCTGGCGTGACGCCCGTCGTCTCCTCCACGCGGCAGATACGAGAAGATGTGCAGCGGTATGTACCTGGGCGAGATCGTCAGGCAGATCCTGATCGACCTGACCAAGAGGGGCTTCCTGTTCCGGGGGCAGATCTCGGAGACGCTGAAGACGAGGGGCATCTTCGAGACCAAGTTCCTGTCGCAGATCGAGAGGTGAGCGAGACGCCAGGCAACTTCCGCCGAGCACGGTGTGGGGGGCAACTCGCGGGTACAGCCGTCCCTCGTTTACGTCCCGCGATAAACGAAATCCGCCAAATAGTGGAAGAGAAAATAAAACATCTTGGAATTTGTCAAAATAAAAGGTCCCGTATTTAGAGCGATGGTTTTCAAACGGCGAGGGCGCAGAAGGTGAAGGGCGATGTGGCGAGGGACCACTGTATTAGAGCGGGAGGGGGCTGGGGGGTGATGACGGAGGGTTAGACCCGGCCTGAGCCCACGCTGGCCTCCGCAGCAGCTGTGAGGGATCCGGTGACGCTCCTGCTGTTGTCTGAGCTCTGACCCCCCCCCCACCACAGCGACCGTCTGGCGCTGCTGCAGGTCAGGGCTATCCTGCAGCAGCTGGGCCTCGACAGCACCTGCGATGACAGCATCATCGTCAAGGAGGTGTGCGGCACCGTGTCCCGCCGCGCCGCTCAGATCTGCGGAGCCGGCATGGCGGCCGTGGTGGATAAGATCCGGGAGAACCGAGGCCTGGACCACCTGGAGATCACCGTGGGCGTGGACGGCACGCTTTACAAACTCCACCCACAGTGAGTCAGCTGACCTGGGCAGGGTGGGGGCACATATTGAATTTCACTGGACCGTTGGGGACTTCCTGTCTTTTACGACCACTTTTCGAGCTCGCTTCTGATTGGTTAGTTTCAGAGCTGAAATGCAGTGACTTTGCCACGCCCTCTGCCCGGTCTGACCACGCCCCCTTCTCCTTCTCCACCCCTCAGCTTCTCCCGCATCTTCCAGCAGACGGTGAAGGACCTGGCGCCCAAATGCGACGTGAACTTCCTGCTCTCCGAGGACGGCAGCGGGAAGGGCGCGGCCCTCATCACGGCCGTGGGCTGCCGCCAGAGGGAGCTGGACGCGCAGCAGCACTGAGAAGCTCCGCCCCTTCGGCGGTGCTGCTCCACCGCAACCATCGCCCTCCGCCCCGCTTTGGCAGCCGTGACTCCGCCTCTGTCCCTCCCCCTCCAAGCCGTACGGAAGCGCACGGCCATTCAACACATCCATGATATAGAAATATTTATTTATACTGCAGCAAGTCCATTGTTTCCATGTTTGTACGTTTTCCTTAGCTTGTCGGGGAATGGAATCGAACCTCCTTCGCGTGCAATATTTGTGTATTGCTGATTTTATTTTTATACGGAGGCAAATCTAGGATTGTATTTATACAGCTGAGGCCACTTTGAACACCAGAGCTCATTAGGATTTTGCACCAGACGAGAACACATCTGCACTTTTTATACCAAGGTTCCGACAGCAGCTTTTCGGTGCAGGAGGTCGATGGTGGCGCCTTTGATTTTTACTTTACAGGCGGCGCTGGTCCAGAGAACCGGCTCCAGAAGGGCTCTCGGGTCGATTGCAAAAGTCACGGCTGTTAAAAGTCACCCCCATCTTAGGCGCGACGCGCTAACCCGCCACTAACCCACTTCTGTGTATCTCTCCATCGTCCCGAGCTTCCGCGGCCCCGTCGGTTCCTCCGGAGCCGAGAGGGCGGAGGACCTTAGCGTACCCCGTTGCTGTTCGTGAACTACTAAACTTTAGGTGTTGTGATGAATCCCGTTTCTGCTCCCTGTACGTGCAAAAGAATAAATGCTTCTGGCAGCGAGGAGGTGGCTGCGCTGGGCGCTTCTGTGTGTGTTTGTGGCCCGTGTTCTCCCGTCCTGCTGTCGGTGTCGAAGCTCTGTGGAGACTGCATGCCTTACCGTACGGAGAGCACTGGATTATCCTCATTTCTCTCTCTTTTTTTCATTTTTTACATCACTACAGATTTGTGATCACAGTGGAAAATTCATTAAATTCTATTTTGCTGTGGATGAAATCTCTCCGTCTCATGTTTTGACTAAGCTGGGGGTTTAAGGCCAGAGGGATAAAACTCCCCTGTTCCCATGGTAACCAACAGTTACAGGAAGGACACGACAGCGACGCAGATGTACCCGAGATTTTATGTCAAATTTGGAATTTGACACTCATTTAAACTATTTATGTAGCTTCAGCCAGTTATTAAATATTTGCTGATTAATCCCGGTAATTTAATCCTCATTAGTGCGTCTTAATTAGGCACAGATAAACCAGATAAACACATTTATCCCCGCAGATCTGTGATGCACTCACTTCCACTCTTTGTCTATGAAAAGGCTGCGTCCATCCGATCCGCTGCTGGGGAGGAAACCGGGAATCGAACCGACACCCTGAAGCAGAGCTGCAAAATCTGCCGCAGAGACAAACAAGCTTCAGTCCGGCTTCTGCTCACCCCGTTGTTGTTAAAACCTGTCCTGGGGTGTGTTTGTGTGCTTACAGGTGTGCTTGCTTTGGTGCACGTCCCAGTCGGGTGTGTAAAAGACTCCATCCCTTCTTACCAACATTAAAAAACCCGTCTGGTGGTGATCTGACCGCTTTAAAAAGCAGGAAAAAACAACTCTACATCTTTACGTGAGCCTAATGTTTTGTGTGTGTGTGTGTGTGCGTGTGTGTACGTACACGCGAGCGCGCGCGGCTGCAGTTCTCAGCGGGTTGGGTGCGCGAGACTGAGGGCTTCCTGCTGCATCCATCTGCCCGAAAAATTAAAAACGCGCAACTGTCACCGGCTGCTGCAGGTAGGTAGTCACGACCGAGAGCACCGCGCCGCACACGCCGACCTCGTCTTTGTGGGGATTGGCGGTGCCTGGCTGGGCAAACATTTACCAGTTGTGGCGATGTGTCCGTTTTGCGCTAGCTAGCAGGCTGAGGTAGCTGGGTTAGCATTGCGCTGGAACGTGGGGGCGAGCTCCGACGGACGTGTTTACCTCAAGCTAAGCTACGCTGTTTCGCGTTATCACTTCCACAACTCGGTCCCGTCCTCCGTGGAGCTCGACAGACGGGCTTACGGGGGTGCATTTGAGCCGAATTTGTCCGCATTTCCGAGCGGCTAACGTCTCCGGCTAACGCGAGCTAGCCTGAACTTAGCTCGTCGCTGTTAACCCGGAGCTCATCGGGGAACTAACGTGTCTTGACCCATTTTGCTGCCGCGGCGGACACGAAACCGTGTGGATTAAAGCGCGTGTTCGTCGTTCGGTCGGCCACGCCAGGGTCTGTTCTGGTACCACCGACCGTTCGACTGTGTGATGCTCCGTTGCCGGCCGCCCGCTGTGCGGGGCAGCCTCATCGTCTGACCCGGGGCGAGACTCGCGCACGGCACGTGCCGTCCTCGGTCCAAAACAGGAAACAGGTGATCCAGACGACGCACGCGACTTGTAATTAGCGCGCGTCATTAGCGGGACTCGAGCTGCAGCCAGGTGGAATTTAAATGAGAGCAGTGATTAACATGTTGGCTACATCTGGGCACTAATTTATAACTAAAGTAAACCCACGAACATCTGTGCGTGTTGTTGTAGTTTGGGGGGAGGGGCGAACAGGTGGACCTGTCCAGGTGACCCCCTTCAGGAGGTGTTGATGAAGCCGCTCTGTGTAGGAACACGAGGTCTAGATAGATACTTTATACCTTATTTCCTCTGAGGAACTGCACATCCCAGAATGGTGATTTTCTGCAGGAGGGAAGGTGTTGTTCTTGGTTGTGGGTACTGCGAGTGTTCATTCTCTCATCACGACACGTCTCCCTTACCTGGTTTCAGCCACCATACTTGGCACGGGGCGACCATTTCCATGGTAACAGGCCTTTTTCTAGACACACAGGAGGCTAGAGGATTGTGGGTAGTGGAATTCTTTTCCCAGAGGTTGTAAACAACCCCTCTTTTTCCGCGTCTTCTACGTGGACCTGCCGTTTTGCGCTCGCCTGGGCGTTTAACCTCTGGCTGCGGTTTGTTTTAACAGTGCCGGACACACCCCCCCCCTGCTCAGACACGCCTCCTCCCCGCGCTCCGCAACCACATCGCCGCAGCGCCCGAAGAGCTTCCGTCACACCCATGATTGTTTGAGGGGACGCGGACCCGCCGTGGCCCATGCACTGGACCCGTTTCCCTCCCTGCCCTCCTTGTCCCTCAAGCTGACGCAGAACCCCCGACACCTCCCCCCCCTCCCCCATCCCCACTCCCACCCCGCTCCCGGCGGCTCGCCCTCCGCTGCCATGGCGCACGGCACGGAGACCGTGCACTACATCCACCTCCACAACTCCAGCCAGTCGGTGCTGGAGGCGCTGCGCACGCAGCGGCGCGAGGGCCTCTTCTGCGACGTGACGGTGCGCATCCACGACGCCTCGCTGCGCGCCCACGCTTGCGTCCTGGCGGCAGGAAGCCCCTTCTTCCAGGACAAGCTGCTCCTGGGCCACTCGGAGATCTCGGTCCCGCCGCTGGTGCCCGCCGAAACGGTGAAGCAGCTGGTGGACTTCATGTACAGCGGCTCGCTGGTGGTGCTGCAGTCGCAGGCTCTCTGCATCCTCACGGCCGCCAGCATCCTCCAGATCAAGACGGTCATCGACGAGTGCACCCAGATCATCTCGCAGCGGAAGGCCGCCACCAGCGCGGCGGCGGCGGCTGCTGCTGCCGCGGCGGCGGCGGCGGCGGCGGCCGGTCGAGGGATGCTGGGCGGAGTCCTGCCCAAACAGGAGGAGCGCGGCGATGGGAAAGGGGCGGAGAGGGCGAGCGGGAGCTGCTCCGGAGGCGGAGCCTACTCAAACTTCGCCAGCTTCATGACGGAGTGCGGGGCAGGCAACATGAGCGGGGCGCTGGGGGGCGGCGGCGTCAGCGACGGCGGCCCGGGCCAGATGGAGCACGCCAACGCCGTGACCTTGATGCCCTTGGGCGAGGGCATGGGATCTGGCGGGATGTGCGGCGGCGAGGGGCTGGGCGCAGGGGCGGGCGCTCTGCTGATGAAGCAGAGCTCCAGCTGCACGCAGGACGTCAGGTACAAGCTCCGCGACCTGCTCGCCACCGGAGCCGGGACCAGCAGCACGGGAAGCCTGTCGGCGGCCTGCAGCGACATAGGCAGGGACGGTCTCCGTGGCAACAGCGCCGACCTCACCGACGACCTGGTGGGGATGGACAGATACAACGAGGAGGAGGACCTGGACGGCAGGGAGCGAGGACGAGACCGAGACGGAGACAGAGGGGCGAGCCACAGCCGCAAGCAGAGGCAGCCATTAAGACTCCAGGTAGAGGGAGAAGGGGAGGGGTTGCCATGGTTACAGCTTTCAGGCATGCAGAGCTGCAACGCTTTGCTTTTCTTTCTTTTTATGCTTTTCCCTCTTTTCGTACTGCATTGGCGTATATATATCTGAGATGTTTCCACGCGGTGGAACAGCAGCGCTTGTCTCAACAAGACGGTAATTTCCTCGTAGACGGCGTATGGACTTCTGTGTGTTCAGCGTAGGTCACCCACGCCGCTCGGCGGGCGTTTCTGCATGGGCTCGCCTCGTTGCTCTCAGCCTCGGCTCTTCACGGGGCTCTCTCTCTCTCTCTCTCTCTCTCTCTCCAGGTGCTGGGCGGAGAGGGAGTGGTGGTGAAGGACGAGGGCGTCCAGGACGCGGATGGGACCGTCTACGCCCTGGAAGACGGGCGGCGAGCCGGCGAGCAGGAGGCTCCTCAGGAAGCCATGGCGGGCTTCGGGCAGGTGAGTTCACCTGGAGGAGAGGCTGGCGCGTGGGATTTATCCGCAGCGTTCCCGTCGGAACGGCTGGAGTTGAGGGAAGAGCGCGGAGGTGCTGATTTATGCGGCAGGCTGCCGTAGCCGGCAGGCTGCGCAGGGAACATCTGCCACGCACTCGCTAGATCCGCTCCAAAAGTGCTGCATGCAGAGAGAAAGGAATCAGATTCACGCGCTCGGCGTGGGAGCTGCGGGGCTTTTTCCACCCAGGTCATGTGATCAGACGGGATCAATCCGATCTTCTGTTTGACTGTTGATCGGTGATGTTTATTAGCACCTTTTTTGTGCCTCTGAAATGGAGCTAAATGCGGTTTATTTCCGTCCCTCCGTCGGAGGGAGAACCGGCCGAGGTTCGGCTTCAGATCCCTGCTCGCAGATCCCAGATCAGCGTCTGTTCCACTCTAAATACAGGCGCTGACCCTAGCGCTGCCTCCCCGAAGCACGCCGACTCGCCTCGTTTCCATGACAACCCTCCCGGCCGTGATTTTTAAACAAATAAGGCAACTGACACAACAGCAGCCGGTCTGCAGACTATGAGCCTGCACGCTAACAACCGTCAGGGTCCGCCGGCGCCTCAGCCGGGACTTCCTGTTTCG
>BJFM01000126.1:0-15132 GCA_016586285.1 Arothron firmamentum
TATATATATATATATATATATCTTTAAAATAAGGTTTTAAATAAGGTTTACTTTTCTCCACACAGGACAGAAATTTAATTAAAGCTTGACTTTCCCAGCAATTATGTCCATATATTTTTTTCTGCTAAACTGTAACTTTCTGCACATCATTTATCTCGTGTATTTATTTGTACGGGGTCATATTTAATAAGTTGAACCTGATGCTTTTCTTAAATCATGAGGGACTTGCCTCCTGGTAAAATGAGTAGACGAAACTGATGAGAAACTGATTTGACAGTAACTTTCAGGACACTGCCATTCTCATTTAAAAAGAACTCTGATCAAAGGCGAAGAGCTTGATTCTCTGAAATTCTCCGGCTTGGATCTGATATTTGAAGAAAAGAAGACAGACTTTCCTGGTCAAAAACTAAAGGAACACATTTAACAAAAAACAAGACCAAAAAAAAACCAAAAACAGCCGTGTCAATAGCCACTAGCAAAAGGATACTGGTTCACATGATATGCATGAACATGAAATTCTAGCACACACTGACCCAGGGGCCAACCAGTGTGGGAGGGATGACTTCTTGCCTTTCACTCAAGTATTAGTTTCAGCTCAACACTAATGCAACTAATGGTTTCATGCTGGCTTCTGATTCTGGGCTTCTATTTTCCAAAAACCAAAGTTAGCACAGACATGAAACATTTCAAGTCAATGTGACATGCCCCCGAATGATGAAATGATCATAAATAAGCTCCTCACAGTCTTATAGAACAAAGTGAGGGAATGAGTGTTAATGACCGAGGTGGATTTGACAGTCAAGCATCACACTGGTTTGTTTCATGGCTCGACACGTCCTCCCAGTGGGAGTATCATATCATATCAGGCCATCCATTCTGTGTATTTGCATAGTGGAGGACTGTGTACTCCAACTGGTGCAGTTATGCCTGTCGCTGAGTCTCTCGGGGTTATATCACGGAGGAGACCATCTGCTTGTTTTGTCCCAGCGTCGACTCTCTTTGTGATACATCAAAGGCTCATATCATCAGAAAAAAAGGTAGGATACAGCTTCTGGAACAAGGTCCTGTTTTATTATTCTCTAAAGATAACTGATAATCTCCTCATTCAACTACAGTTCAACAATCACACTGGCAGAATCCGACACGTGAGGAGGGCATAGAAATACACACCTTACCAGGTTGTTATCTGCCCGTATTTGCTGCAGTGGCTCAAGCAGTGGGGGAGTGGGCTGGGTTGCTCGCCAGAAATTGGAAAGCGGGCTGGTAGCAGAAGAGGTGACGCTTTTAGAGCACTACTGAGGTGCCTCTGAGCAAGGTGCCGAACCCCCAAATGCTCAGAGCGCCTGCCCAGGGCAGTTCATTCAACCACCAGTCTCCCTCAATGATTCCAGGTGCGTGTGGTGTTGCAGTGTTTCTATATTCCGCATGTATCTTGTGTGGGGTTAATAAAGTCTTTTTTCTGCAAGGCACCAATGTTTTGCCGCTGTTTAGCTCAGCTGCCTCACTGCATTCCTGTCCCAGCATGGGTGTCCTCAGGTACTCTAGCTGCCCCCCCCCGCTGCGCAAACGGAAGCACATTAGGTCGATTTTGTGCAGCTGAATTCCTCCACCACTTTTAATAAAGCATTTGTATCGTTAGTGTTTATACACATTATAAATCATTCGACTGGCAAATGCTGCGATGCTGGAAGAGACGTGGTCCAGCAGTGACACAGTCATTATGTACCACAAGTGGTTGTCTTGAATTTGAAATGGATGGTGTCCCTGCTCTTAACAGACCTCTATTAGCCTGCCAAAGAGTGCAAAGATTGCCAAAGATGATGAAAAATGAATATCAAGTGCAATACATCATCCTTGTCCATGTAGCAATACAGCAATCCCTGGTGGAAAATTAATTAGATTCCCATTGTTGCCTGACACTGTAAGATGAGCAGCAGGGGGGCTTCTGTTTCTTCTGCTAATGTTAATCATTAAAGTGCCAATGCTCATAAATTTTGTGTGTATATGTAAATAAGGTATAAGGCTCCACAGACCTTAAAAATCACAGAAATTCTCGTGTGCTTCTGCAAAATCCTTATGAGAAAAATGAATAGTACCGCTTCTCACCATGCACGTGCATGTGTTGATCAGTCATAAAGCTAGTTGTGAAGACAACCTTTGTGAAAGCTAAACATGCAAAAGGGCCCAGGATCCAATGGCAAAAGGAAGACAAAACTGAAGGTATTATAAAATCAGGAAACAAGGTGGAGGCAATAGGTCGTACAAGCGAGGGCAGACAGAAACAGGTGGACAGAAACAGGCAGGGAGCAGGCAAAAATCCAAGAAGTCAAAGGTACCAACAAGACACAACCAAGAAACCAAGGAACAAAGGAACAAAGCCACACAAGCACACTTGCACACACCAGTAACAAAGACAATCTGCCACAGAAGGTAAAAGGGGGCTGGCTTAGATAGGCACAAGGGTAACGAGACAAGCTGAAAAGCTAATTACTTAAGCAAAGGTAAAACTAATTATACACACAACCAGGAAACCGAACTATCAAAATAAAACAGGAAACCCACATGACATGACAAAACGCGTGAAAAGAGGCTGATAACCTCTACACCGCAACTACAACTGCAGATAAATCTTGTTCAGGTTTATTTGTTTCCTCCCTCTTTCTCTCCCTTTGCCTTGGTCGCCATGGCTGCAGTGCCACAAAAAGGTGCCCCCTCGTGACTCTGGAGAGCGTACCAGAGGACAGATGGGGTTAGCTTGGAGGAGCCCCTCGTATATCCCCATGCAGACAACAGATCCTTGATTTTACTCTCTATGGTCGGCTTCTTGAACTGTCCTCACCTCAGACTGATTGGCCTTGAGCTCAGACGGTTATAACGGCACTCAAAACATTTGCCAACATAAAGGTGATGTTTAACCATATAATTGCACAAGGCACCACAGGCAATATGAATTTACCAAAAAAAACCAAAACAAAACCTAGAGTCCTTCTCTTTTAATTGATCTGGTTCTGTTGTTTTCAAGAATTTGTGAAATATGCATTTATTTTTGTTTTTCACCCATCTATTTTCATAAGAAAAAACAAGATGTTGAATATGTATCTTAAAAAAACGCTCCTGATGAAATCATAGTAATTAGCGCGTCTGTGTGACACCAGTGAAGACTGACAGCAAGAGTGATGGCCGCAATAATTAAATTCCATCTTCGCTGCCTTGCTCTGCACATTACTGGTGAACAAGAGTGCTGCTTTGAGGCAAGCCATAATGCATGATAAAAGAGACAATTAGCGCTGACATAATCAAGGGGAAACACATCAGCAAGCCCAAAACAGCAGAGACTGATTGGAGAATGTATTTATTCTCATTAGACGCTGGCGAAATTAAATCACTGCTCAAGACCAATCCTTCTGAATTCCTCAGAACCCAGCTCTCATTTACCAGAGAACATCTAAAGGTCTAACCGCACCAGTCCCCCGGTCTGGGAGAGCTACTCCATTCACATGCTTCTCCTACTACATCTGTGACACCAGCATCCCCGTGGCGCCCTCGCCACAGATGCTGCTGCCAGACTAGTGCTCTCTTCTCCACTTCCTATTTGGGAGGTAGAGATATTCAAAGGGAAAAAAAAAAAGAACAGCCTTCTTTATATCCTTGACAGCTCATTACCACGGAAACAGCCCTGGTCTGGCATGACTGGCTGGGCCTCCCTTTCCCTTCACTGGAGGAACAACACAATAAGGCGGGAGCGCGGAGGGGAAATGAGAGTGCAATATTGCATTCAATCAATATTACTTCAATTAAATGTGTTTAGCTGCGGAATGGAAAGGTCAGTGTTGGGGGGGGGGGGGGTAGCAATAACTCCCAGATACACCTGATGTCTGACGTAACAGGGAAACATGAGTCTGCAGCACTACACGGATCCTGCCATGGATCTGGGCATTCGTTTGGGCATTTGGGTTAAAAAAAGGGTTCTATAAAATCTGTAGATTCTTAAAGTGTTTTATTGTACAGTTAACACTGTAGAGAGAATGAGGTGCATGCTTATAAAGGAAAGTTGCTGATGCTGCTGCATCTTAAACATTGGGGGGAAAAGAAAGTGGTGAAAGTGGAAAGAATTTGTGTTTTTGCGAGCGAACACTACCAGAACACACCCAGAGGTCAGAAACCAGTCCTGTTGGCCACTTTTAAAATTAGGTCAGGGTAATATCAACATGCTGCTCATTTATGCTCTCGCTCCTTCAGTAGTATGGGTGTTATCATATAAGTGGATGATAATGAACCATGAACTGTAGAAGAAACAATTCATTTCATCTATGGTTCCAGGAAATAAAGCGGAGCTACTTGTTCTGCAGGTGACTGTGAAGAACGAAAGAGCATCTGTGAATTGGTTCCATCTGCCACTATTAAAAAACTGTCTATTTCCAAGTTTGTTAACAATTGTAAATGAGTTATAAAGCCTTGTGGAAATGCTGTGAATAGTTTAGGTAATGTGAAATAACTCCTTCAGTGCCAAAGAGTCGAATGACAACCTTGAGGAGGGAAACAAATAGGAATTTGTGGGGAAAAAAAGCAATAAAAAACACTAGAAAAATGATGTAGCAGAGAAATCCAGACAGCGTGAAGCATGATAAGTGACCAATGAATATTGTTGAGGCTGCCTCTATTATTCCATTCCAAGCAGATTCAGAATGAATTTGAACAAACTCTCATAGTAGTGTTGGGGTTTAGTGCTACTGCTGATCCCTAGATGGCTAAATTATTTCATAAAACATATTACACCACACCAGGCAGTTCTGGTGCATACGAACATAAGGTAATGGCTTCACATATCTACATGTCTGCTGCAAATAACAGGAAGAAATACCAACGTGGACTGGCTTCCTTGGTTCTGCCTATGTCATTTTCATTAAAAAAAAAAAAGAAAAGATTAATATATTGTGTTGATGCTGTGCAATGTAGGTTTTCATTCAGTTATTCTCATATTTGATTATGTCATCTATACTGCTGAAAGGCTTCTCAGTGAATAAGTGCTTAGGTCCTCCAGAGAATCATAAGGTGTTTCTGAAAGAGAAAGAATAACAGCTTTTTTTATCTACAAAAGATGTGTTTGTCAGACTTTGTTACACTCAATTTGCCCAAAACCTTATTACTTATTGCGCTCCTTCCAGTTGAAGGCTGTCCCCTTGGTTACGGAGCAACTAAGCTGTATTTTACATGATTGACTTTGGTCCAATCAGTAGTTGACAACTGTTGGGCACAGTGCCAATTGTTGGTGTGTAAAATTGCTTTGCAGACCACAACTTTTGGACAAGTCCGTGGACGTCTGATATGGTTAGCTTGGGCAGGTCTTGGAGACATCTGGTGTAAAATATCATGATCTTGCTAGAAGGGAACGGAAGTAGAGTCTTGCACCAAGAGGAGCAATCAGAGGGAGGCATAGACCCTTTCTCAGTAACACCGACAGTAGGTGCTAATGGTTAGCCTCTCTTGTCAGCGGGAAAAGGTACAGGCATTCTTCAATGGTGACGGGAAAGGCGTTGCAGGTATACGGATTTAGCTCCACCTGGCACTGACAGTAACATGACAGCCGGTAATCATGCTTTTATTTCCCAACTTGAAACAATAATTAGTCGGCAATTGTGATCCATTCAGTCACTTCCTGAATGCTGCATAATTACGTTTGAACAGTTAGACCTTGAAGCATATATATGCTCCTGCTGCTCTATTCCCACATGGCAGGTAGATCCTGTCACTAAATTAAGTACATGCAACGCTCTGCTTTTATATGTCTCACAAATATTAATCAGCCGACGATCCAAAATTATCTGGATTCGACTTCCTTCAGGTCTGAGCGTTTAACTGTCAGGGGGAGGTTAAATGAATCAAAGCAGCAAACATTTGCTCTTCTAATTTTAATCACCCACAGTTACTTCCACTAAAAAAAAGGCCCAAAGTTATATTTGACATTAAATTTTAAGATGGTTTCCAGGCCAGTGCAAAGACATTAAGTATTTATTTTAAGAAAAACAGAAAAAAGCTCAGTTTGGCGTGTATGTTTTATGCTCTGGATAACAGCACTTTCTGAAAATCCACTGATATTTCAGCTGAATGCTTCTGTAATGATATTTACAGATGTTGGGCTTGTTTAATGGTTCAAGGCAGTGTCATTTTTTTTGCCATCTACATATTTTACAGCTAAGTTTAAAGAAAAGAAAGTTTATGGAGGAGTATGCAGACTTGTTTTCAACCACACGATGTGGAATATCACAGAAATGGTGAATTGAAATCATATAAATATGCATTTATAAATAATTGAAATGCTATGGAAAATAAGAGTGGCCACACAGAGAGGGCTGTATTCGTTAAGGTTTGTTTTCCTTCTATTTTATCCTAAAAAGTTGAAGCCATGACCTCATACACGAATGAACCAGTTCTCCAAATACTTTAACACTCATTATTTTAAAGTCACTCCACTCACTTGTGAACTTCACCTCACACACACAGCAAAAACATAATCATCTGCTACTGCACCCAATTTCTACCAGGTCGGCCTCAGTGAAGTCCATGTCTCCACTCAGAAGTGCAACTATCATCACAGAGGTGTTCTATCTCAGAACGCTGGTTCAGGGGCTTCAAACTCTGGACCTCTGACACTGCTGCCGGTTCCATTTTGCCCGTGTGAACCGTCTAACTGCTTTTCAACCTGCCAACTTTGATCTCTTATCTGTTTCTGGTCTCAGTCTGTGCTTCGGTCTCAGTCTGTCTCCATTGCCTGTCTGTCTTTCAAACACAAACACACACACACACACACACACACACACACACACACACACACACACACACACACACACACACACACACACACACACACACACACACATGCCCTCTCCGACTCATTAGCTATCTGTCACTCTCTCACAATCTCCCACTGATACTGGAGCCGTGTTCGTGTTTGTGTGGGGAAAGCACAGTAAAGTCGAGCATTGCTGACTGCAGATCACGCTCTAAAGAGTGATATAATGCAGATATAATGTAACACATCAATTATTACAGGAGCAGGTCTCGAATTTGTGCTGCACCTGCCCGATTGGCTGGCCCGTTACTGGACTTGCTGTCTGGGTTGCAGCTCCACGTTTATATACAAGTGAATGGAGCAAGGAGTCAGAACGTCACTGATTCAGCATCTGGCAACCTTTCATGGTTTGTTTTGTCTCTGCGGGTAGTCGGAAAACAGGTGTGTCAAAGATTGCGGCTAACTTTGGAGTGGCAATCATCACGTACAGAGTGTGGATGCCAATGCACGAACAGCTTCTATTTAGTCAGCATTTGCTGCCATCTGGGTCTAGATGCTGAGTTGCCTTCATGAGCCTGTAGGACATCTCACAACAGTCGCCCAGTCATTAGCAGGAGTTGTGATTAGACAACAACAGTGTCACGATAAATTGGAACAAAACTCCAATTACGCTTATTGACTGGCTGTTAAAATTTGTCACTCTTTCAAACTTACCTTGATTCCACCATATAACGTCACATTGTCCTTTATTGATTTGCGTTTAGCTCCATGAGCCAGACTGAAACAACAATCTTTGTGCAGGTGAGCCAGTTTGTCTCGCTCCACCTGACATCTTTCCATGTTTCAGAGTCCACCATCTTCATAAACACATCCAGCAATTACAAAATCCATTAATATCCATCATGTTCTGTCATTAATCACACATTGGAGTCGGCCAGTCAGTACGAGTCTAATTATTACAGAGAAAGAAGCCGAAGTCTGTGATTAGAGTTAGTCATTATTTGCCTCCAATGTGATTAATCTCGGCTTTGAAATAATAAATGGGCAAAATGAACCGGTTTTATGTCGGTGCATTTGTAATTGTGAATTTGAGCATGACATATTGGGAAGCTGAGTTTTGACAGGGATCTGTTTCTGTCACTTTCTCCTCCCAACTTCTCTGTGTTGCTGACAAATACAATGATCAATGCTTTGACATGTTGTTGTTTGCATCAGTGAAGCTAAAAATACCGCCAAGCCGACAAATGTCAGGTTGAAACCGAATTATTCTCCCAGAGCCTCAGCTCAGCCTCGACTCTATAAGATATTTTCGCTGGGTGTCAGGAATCGGGGATAGGCTCGCGTGAGAAAATTCCGAAATGGAGCTTTTAAAATCTAAATCACGTTGTTTCCACAGCGATTAGTCGGGTTGTTTCCATATTCACAGCTACCAGGTGACACCTCCTCTGAGATCCTGAAGCAGGCATAATAAATGAATCCTCTGCATTGTTTGAATAGTTATTACAGGAAATCTCCATTCTGCTTTACTGTCACACCTCAGCAAGCAGAGGGTGATATCTTAAATATTAATTGTTAAGTTTTATGCTCTTATTCTTAATAAATTGTTAAACTCTCCAGTGGATGCCATGGACCACTTTCTCCTTAGGTCTTGATATGGTTTTAGAATGCAGATTTCCCCACGTCCGAATGCCTGTATATTTAAAATGTTATTGATCCGTTTGCTCAGCAATTTCTCCTGATTACGGGAATAATCGGATTCACCGAGGATGCACACGCAGTTCAAGGATAAAACACACATGAGGGCCTCCATACAAGCTTGGCACAGAAGGTGGTGCTGACAAACACCTCTGGCTAACACTTTTTAGGATAATCAATTCTTCTGATAAGTGGCCCTGGCCCAGTGGAGTAAAAGAAAACGTATTCCTTCTAATGCAAATCCTATATTATCAAAGACACGTGGTCATACATTATTTAGTGAACGCAAGCTTACAAAGCTGATTCAAAAACAGACTTGAATTATTAATTCATTCATTTTTCTATGAATGTATTAAATGTCAAACCGTCACAAATCAAACAGTCTAATCTCCTTTCTGAAAGAGAAAACAAACCAAAACAGAATTCCGTGAGCATTATGCCTAATGGGGGTCCTGATGCAGGTGCTCATTCACAATGAAGGAGGAAATCCTGCAGGTGTAGGCTATCGATCCTAGACCATGTTAAAGGTTTAGCTATTATTCTCCAGCCGAAGGGGGATCACCTTATTTGCCCGCAGATCAATAAAGAGCTTGCAGCTATAATTACCATGCATTTGATGATGTTATTATTTCTATGGCATGCACTGGTGAAATTGATTATATAGCCCTATCAAATGCATGTCAGCACACCCTGAAATATCAACCCTCGAATAAATACAGGTCTCCAAGAACCGTGTGTGTGTGTTTTTGTTTTGTTAATAACTTGTGGAGGCATAACTAGGCATGCAAGGTACATAATGTTGAGCCTATTACATTTGGTCTTTGCTGCAATTGTTTTTAGAGCGAGCGGTCTTTGCAGCAGACAGTCAAACTACTCGTCAGATCATTACACTAACAAGCAGCTATTTGGCAAATTGACCCAACGGGTCACGCTTGATGATCACAACCAGTTTTCTGAAGCCATGGGATTTATTAAACAAGAGCGGAATACATTTACCTGGCATCTGAAAAAAATCAGAATAGATGTTATAGCTACAGTTTAACATCACTATGAGGACATTACCCGAAATGTGACTTTTCCTGTTTGTTAAATACGAAGAATTTATCGCCACTACAGATGCTTTAACAGCCACTGAAATTGCTGTAACTGTTGCTCTAAATGCCACAGGACAAAATCCAGGTGCTGACTCATTCAGGCAAAGCCTGGGGGAGCATGATAAAGGTTGCAAATGTCAATTTGGTCTGAAGTTTGGGATGGGAGACTTCACCATTATCTGAAACACTAAACATGTGTGAATGACCAGAAACTGCCAACAATTTAAAAAAAAAAAAAAACACGACTCAGCAAGAGCTGTTTTTTCTCAGTCAGGATGTGTTCAGCCTGGAACGTTGTTAAAAACTGCATCTTTGTCGACGAAGTAGTCCCATAGATTTGATGCCTGCTGATGACACATTTACACAAGAATTACAAGGTAAGAATGCTGTGGTAGAGTTCTACCATTTTACTGACCATCAATCTTCTTGCCTGGGACAGATTCTACAGTTTGATGAAGCACATATGTTCTAGTTGCACACTTTAATAGTCCTTCCTGTGCAAAGCTGGGCGGTAACCCAGGTTGAGATGAACATGACTTCCGTCAGCCCCTCCTCTGTGTTAAGAGGAGGAGGAAGAGGATGGTTGCCATGGATTTAATATAAACACACTTAACCAAGTATTCCACAGACAAGATTTTCTATGTTTATTCTACGTATATTTCCAGTCTTTCCGGTAGCTCTTGAGCAAGGTAAACAAACAAAAAATATCACCAAATTGTAATTAAAGGAATGATTAACAATTCAGTAAGCCTCTGAGTTGTAAATATACCTGTCAGTGCGTTGCAGTGGCATGTGAAACTGTTTTCAATTATCAATTGCAGGACAATTAATCAATCAGTCAGCTGTCAGATCGGGAGTTTCAGTGTTCATTAATTATGAATTATGAATACTGAAACATCCCATCTTTTATTTATTGCATTCACTAGGAACGTTTGTTTTATTTCTATTTGTAATAATTAACCCACTTACTCAAGAATAAACTAAAGAACAGTTGTCTAAGGTATAATAGTTTGCAAAATAGAGGTCTCTGTCTGTGATTAATGTCTCCTGAGTGAAACAAAAAAGTCATTTTCATGACTCATCCTTGTGATTTAAATGTCTTAAAGATTTAAACCTTCATTATGTTTTCTCAGTTTATATAATGTTTGTTTTTAATATTTTGAGCCGAATCACCAGCCCCAGTGCTGTCAGAGGATATATATGAATGCATGACTACATTAAGTAAAAACATTTGGTCTAATGTTGCGTGTTGTCTAGCAAGACTTTCTACAGAATGAATAACTTATCAGCACTGCCTGGTGCTACTTATTTTTCTCAACAATTAAAAAGTTATAATCAACATGTGTCTAGAATTGCTGTCACTGCTGTTGTTTTGTCTTTCTGTGCTAAACCAAGAGTGCCGAGGCTAACAGTATAAAACTTTGTAAATGTATGCGTATTCCCGATGCTCCTGAACTGCTCATTCATCTAAATTAGCTCCACTAAACGAGGGTAAAATATATCAATTAAAAATCTTCTCCACCAGGACCTTAAAGGAAATGTTATTTGCTTTAATGATGGAGGGGTGTTTGAAGCGTCCCCGTGGTAATTATGATCATTAATTTCTTTACATTTATTCCTGTCAACTTCTGCATTTGAAAATCCTTCGCTGCAGCATCACCAATAAAGTAAGAACAGCAGTGTTTGATGCTACAACCCCAGAGTCAGGGGTCAGGTTCAAGCAAATGGGCATGAACGTAAAAACTCCCTTGCCTCTTGTAGCTAATTTTGTTTTCAAAGTTTTTTTTTTTTTTTCTGCCCCTTCTCTGAAGCCCTCCAATTACCACACAACAGCACTCCCACAATACAGGGGGAATCCGAAGCCCACAACACTGGGCCTGTAAAATTTGGTTTACATCCATGCAGCGGTGTCTTTGTTGCAGGATTTCCTTCGTGCAGACGGGGGGGACAACAATATCCACCAGCTGGCTTTACCAGTGCGCAGGGAAACTAATCCAGCACAATCTAATTAGTTTAGCCTTTTCTGAAAGCCAAGGTTTGTGCCAAATGTGAGGAAATTCCCTCAGTGTCCCTGGAAAGCCGTGTACACAAAAATGGACTGCACATAAATAACACCTGAGCCCTGCAAAAACAGGTCCCCATTCTATTCCAATAAAGAGATAAGTGCTACATGAAGCTAAAGATGGTCATTATGGTCAGCTAATTCGCCACACTATCATAAAGCCCTGATGGCACTGGGTCAACTCTTAAAATTTAAAGGGAGCGATTACATAGCTGTAAATGTGAGCACATATTGCAGGGCCTCCATCCAAAAGTAAAAACAGAGCACATTACGTTGCCATTTTTCCATGTTAAAATGCCCATGCCGGTCTTGTTTATGGCAACACCTTGTTTTTGTCGGAGCGAGGTGCAAATTGTGTTACAGTACATTTAACTGTGAAAGCGGGACGTGTCACAGCAAACCTGCCTCGTCCCAAATTGGCTGCATTTTATTTAAAAATGCAGAGACTGAATTTCCTTTAAACACACTAGTCTGAAATTGCTGCACAGAGCGACAGCAAATCCTAGATAGCCTTGTTTCTTTTCTTATTAGGTCAGGAAGTGTTTAAATTATTCCTTGGAATCCAGCCTTTTTTCCCCTCTCCCTTACATAGAACACAGTTCTGGATATTAAGTCCTTTATATATTCTCTTTCATGATTTTGTGTGGGAGAACGTCTTGATCACATGCTAGTTAATGGGGGGGGCTCCTTATTTATGGAACAGGATGCCGGTGCAAGAACAACACTGCACTGTTTATGCTTTATTTTATCCTATTTTTCCTGCTTTGTGTTGTGTGCAATTAAAATAACTGGGTCACTGATTACTCAAACTTGTGCTTACATGCAGCTGCACATAGGTGTCATACAATATTGGATGTTTCTCGTGGCAGCTCACGGGGGAGCGGGCTGCAAATTTTTGATGAAAGAATGGGAAAGCAATAAAGGGAGCAGGTGCCGACGGTTGTCCCGATTCGCCGAAATAAATTGCAGGAAGGCAGCCAGTGGCCTATCGCCCCGCTGCTATAGGAATAAAAGCTCTGTATAGGTTTCTACTCTGCATGCAGAGTTGGGAGAAAAGCTGTTTTGTCTAAAGTGACTCATCTAACAGTCATTGAGTAATTCGTACTTGCAGTGATCCATCTGATTATTCATACAGTATAATCACAGCCACAGGCTCGCACGGAATAAATAACGCATGAGCCCCAAAAGTGACTTGACGTGGAATGACTGACATGCAGCGGGGCCTGTGAAAACATCCCCAGGCAAACTGATTACCTCCCCCATCAGTATATGGCTTGTTGGAGTGGATGAGATGCTGTCAGGCTGGTTCTCAGCTCTGTCTGAATCAAACGCAATCATCAGTCAGGCAGGACTCCCAAGAGCTCCCATTATCCTCTATTATTAATCCATTAACCTTGTTTGTTTGATATGAAATTGTTATGATCTCACATGCCAAGGGATTCCCACTACAGACAACCAGATCCTGTTCACCTTTGCGTTCCACTGGTTTGCGTTTGTTGTCTTTCCCAGCGTTGATTCGCCACCACAAGAAAAAGTTTCCATAATGCTTCTGATGCCCTTTAAAGTGTCAATACAGAGTTAAACTCAAAACTGAATAAATGATTTATAACTTGGGAAAAATGTGACTTTAAACAACCCTGAAGTCTAACCCAGGAAGTCATTTTTTCTAAAGTTGGACTTGAAAAACTCAACATGTCATAGCCGTTATTAGTCAGATTTCATCAGCCAGTCCGACTGTCAACTATTTTATACTCAGACTTGAACACAGCTCTCCTCCACTCCATTTACAATGTCATGCTCTTGGGAAAACAACATTAATATTTTTACTTCCATTTTTATTTAAACTTCTTCAAAATCGTGAATATAATGAATCACCTTGAAGTGTCTGCTGCCTCTTTTGGATTATTCCAGCATGTGAAAGCGGCACTAATAAAGCAGCTGAATTGATCTGGATGTGTTTCTACACAGCATGGTGTGGTGTGACTTCATTAACACTGAGCCCCAATATGCTGACGGCACCGTCACAACCCGACGTTAGTGTGAATATTAGTGATTAACGACCCAATTTATTAAAAAGGCAACTTTTGCATCTTTTTTGGAAAAGCCAGGCGATGTTAGATGCTTTTGAGGAGTCACAATTCTACACACAGATCAAAGGATCTCAAATGAATGTTATTAAAGGATTATCCTATTATCTTGGGAAAACATTTTTGTTTTCTTTGGATGTTATGATGAAATAAAATTTATAAGCTCATACCCAATCTAGATCCTATAGTCCTGAATAAAATACAATATAACATAAATTGTAATTTTTTTAAGCAATGTAATGTTAGTACTATTCTTAACAAATAGTAGAACATTGAAAGAATATATTTGCATTTGTCAGAGTAAAATCAGCAAAAACACATGAATTTTTAGCAGGTTGACTAATGTTTGAACCAAGGTTTAAGTCTATTAATCTGAAGATTTTAATTAAAAATGTGCTCACTGAAATCATACTTCAAGTGAGAATTTTGAGAGATCATATTAGTAACAGATCTAAAATGGAGGCAGTCCAGTGTGTACTCGGCGTATGCGTGCTAAGAGCGCTCTGCATGTAGAGGCAGCTTCTTTTCTGTTATCCAAACAAACAAGAGTTCACATCTCTTCTCAGCTTCCTGTCTCACTGCCTTGTTTCCCTGGCAACCGTGTCAGATAAATTGAGAGGGGGACTGACGCCCTCCAGAGAGCCAATCCTCTCTCATCCAAAGTTTGTCTCACTTTGGGTCATGTGACAGCTGTTTCCATGACAACCAGGTTGGAGGACAGTCTGGATATCTCTTTGATCAGGGAAAAAATACCACACATGCAAGCTAGCAACCTTGAAATCAAGAAGGGTGGGCAAACATGCGATGGCTCTTTATGCAGATGTAATAAGCTGCTATCACATCTATTCGGTCATTCTAGACGAGGACAAGCCGAATTTTAACCACAATAAAAGAAAACGAGAGAGAAAAGCATTGAACTGGAATAAATTACCCATTTCACTAGACTGATAATGTGGCTTTAATTAAAAAAGAAAACCAAAAATATTGAATTAGAAAGCTAATTGGAGGCTGATTTTCTTCTTTTTAAAATGCCACAAGGGGCAGGTAACAAGATGCCCCCAAAAATAAGTGAGCACATCATACTCCCGTCACTTCTCAACAGCATTAATCAGCAGCAGCAGAGTCACCAAACAGATTATATTTTGCGAGCAGGTGGCCTTAAAGCCTTAAAGGTCTTGTGGTCTATGATAAGCATTTGGCCTTTGTAAGCCTTTGAGCTCCCACAAACAAAGACCCAACCAAACCTCTGGGCTGAGGTAAATGGCTGACTTTTCCAAGCTTTTTAGTCAGCACAAAGCTGCTGGAAAGCATCCATCAGATAAGCGATCCCATGGGTATCCTTCCTATAAAATATGTGACAGACAACAAATTGGCGCGAGACACCTGTCGTAACACTGAAAGGCC
>BJFM01000126.1:17314-65250 GCA_016586285.1 Arothron firmamentum
GCACTTCCAGCACAAGGGCCACGACTTTCAAGCTTGGAAATCAAAAACAAGAGTGCTGCTTTCATCGTGTCAGGTATAAGACTTTCAAGGAGGACAACTGAGTGGAGCACAAAGTGGTCAGTCTTTTGTACAGCCAGTCTCCAGTGGTCCTCCACACGGCAACAAAATTGCCGGCGCCTTTCACCAGTGGGGTAAATGCCAATGACAGTTGTTACCCTTAGGTAAATGTATTCTGACAATTGAGTGTCTCCACTGACACCAGTCTCCTCCAATCTGACAAGCTGGAACTGTGAGACAAGTAGCCAAACTTTTAGTTCCAGCCTCTTTTAGAATACTAACATTAAAATTAAAATAATTAAAATAACACCTCTTTTATCTCTGATCATGTTTATGCCGCTTTCCGATAACTATTAAAGCCCATCGACAGATCCATTCAAGGAGGCAACTGCCTTAATCAGGCCACTATTTACTCCATAGGCTAGACCAGAAGGTTACACGAAGTGTTTCGACTATGAAGCTCAGCATCCAACAAACACATCCCTGAAAAACTTTCCTCCTACAAATTAAATATTTTTGTCTTGAAATGATGTTTTGGGTTTTTTGTTTTTTTTTTACATAAATATTATCTTGACTAAAGCAGTGAAAAGGCAAATAAAGAATCAAACAGTTGCATTCTCGATATTGAACGTGAATGTGCAGATGTGAATATAACCCATAATCGTCTCTCTGGGCCAAGGTGTACAAAAGTACACCGTAAATTGACTACAGTGTGCAGAGAATGGTTAGAGACACAGAGATCACGATAATACCATCGCGCCATCATGGTCATCAATATGATTAAAATCACCACATCATGACAGATGAGCGATGCCGCTGCCCTGCTCCATCCTGCTGTGACTCATGGGAAAACCTTTATATTTAGCTTCACTCCACTACTATAAAGACACTAATGGAGCCCATTTTTCCTGAGATAACATTGTACCCTATGTTGCCATCATCATAAATCAAAACATAAGATTGGAGCCCATTATCTCATCCAATGTAATTTCCATGGTTGTTCGACAGAAGCCTTTTGGGGTGCGGAAAATGCACGCCACTGATAAAGGATAGCGCTTTTTTAATCAGTTCTCATGGAGTAATTAAATAATTAGTTTGCAAACAGGGCTGATATTGTACAAGTTAGCTTTTGCTAACAGGAACAGGTTCCTCCACAGGAGCTGGTATGTGCTGCTCACATATGTTATTGTAGCAATAAAGGGATTTTTTTGTTGTATGGGACACAAGACCTGATTTAAGTGCAGTACTCATTCCTGTGTTCATGGTATAGTTAGTTTTTAAAATCTTGACATTTAATAATTTTGACAGATAGTTCTGCATGCCACCTTTTAACATTTGCACTGTTTCCAGTGCCAGAAATATCATGTTTGATGTTAAGTGAATATGAATCTAGGCATGCGTGAGCATTCCCACCCGCTCATTCTTCATCATTAAAGTCTCCAGCGCAACCATCATTCAAGGGGTCTCAGTCATTAGAAAAAAATAGCAGAGGTCCTAGACTGAAGCCCCTCTCTTATCAATATCTTTGTTAAAATGACTAGGTGGAAGAGTCTTTACCGTGTCCCGGGTTGCTTGAAGACAGATTTGATGTCCTTTCTTTCAAATATTTAGTTATTTTTATGCCTTTGGTGCAAGATTTTCATTGCTGATCAGTAAGAGGTGACTTTTGGATGGAGGGACTAAAGTGTGACCTTTTATGATTTCTCCTTTGTTGATAAGGCTTCCATTGCTCTTTTTTTTCCCTTTTTTTCCTTCCTTTTTTTCCCTTTCCTTTCTTTCTTTGGTGTTCCAAATTCTTTTAAAAGAAAGAAATGATTCGGTTTTTAAGAAGGAAAACTGGTCATGTTTGTTTTTTTAAAAATAAATAATGAATACATTTACCACTTAGAGACCGCTGGTGACACTGAATGTTTTATTTTTGAATTTATATGTAGAGTTTCATTTCTGGAAGAATATTGTGATCATATCTATGCAGCGCTGCTGAAACAAATGAATGAGCAGTGCATAATGTGTCACATGGGAGTAATTTAAAATGGAAATGAGTCTCAGACTCTTTAAAGTTATTAAATGTATTCTATTGTGACACCAGTTAAACACCAGGATGGTCCATCACACCTGCTTATTGAATCCAGAGCTGTTGTCGTCTCTGTGTCTCATATGAAATTGTAAGCAAATAAGAACAAGAGCCAATAATTATAATTGAATTCTTCAAGCATCCACAGTACCTGTGGTATCTCCCCACAACAGGCCTTCTCATGCTTCGCTGGCACGTTCCACAGTTCACCTATCCAAGACTGAGACTTCCATGTTTATTTGGCTAAGGTCACTTAAGGGAACCATCTAGCAATGTTTGGAATTTTAATGTTGCTGGCATACGACTACAGGTTATCAGGTTTTTAATAGACAATCCCACCAGGAAGAGCCCGCCCACGTTCCAAAGTGTCAAAGTTAAAGCACACCACTGTTAAAAGTCTGTCTGCATGTCTGCCGCTTAAACATAATCAGAAGGGTTCTTCAGGTTCAGACACAGATATCTCTTTGTCAGTCTCGTTTTCACCTCCCGCTTTTTTAACACCCCAGAATAGAAGGGAGGCATGAAGTGACAAGCAGCTTTGCATTTAGAGTGTCAAGCACTCGAACTACCCACTCTGACAGGCTTGACCAAAGCCTGTTAGAAATATCATTAAAACCTTGACGGACTTGGAAAAGAGTGCATGAATTCACTCTTTCTTTTGTCAAACCGTGTCTCCTCTCTCCGTAGGTGCGATGATGAATGGCTCCAGGAGATTAAACAGATTAAACAGCTCGGGTATTTGCAAAATAAATGAGGACGTCATTGAGGTAACTTCAGTGTGATACAAAAATGCAGCCTATTGAATGGCTGCATGTTTTATTCAAATCATCATCCTCAATTATCCATTTCACTGCAGCTTACCATGGCACGAGGGACTAAAATTCCCTTTAAAATATGAAGTTTATGTATACACATATATCCAGACATATATTTAGCATTTTTAGCTTCCAACTGAGTTTATTTTACTATAATTACCCCTTTTGTTTACATGGAATTAAATGAGTTTCTTGTTTGAAGTTTGGAAAGCAGTTCTCATACTTGAAAACAAACATCTGTTACATTTGGTTTTAAGGCCCTAAATGTCAACACTACCGACTGGAACCATTCAGGCACTAACTGGTTTGAAAATGGCAGGTCCCATATGTAACCCTTGTTTATCTCACACTTCTCTTCTGTCTAATGGGATCTTTTGGGTGTGAGGGTTTGAGTCCAAATGCAGATGTGCAGAGAATTAAAGAGTTTAAATCATCAGCTTGGTGGGGAAGGGATGTAAATGATCTATTAAACTACAAACTACCGGTACATTGATTTTTGGTGAAAAAGTAATTATTGGATACAGGTGAGCAAGAATGAGCCACAGATGGAAGATAGAAAAGAAGCCACTCATCCATCAGAATCAGAAGGTCAAACAGGAAGTTAAAATCTCAAAAGTCTGAGCAATGACAATTTTACCAAATTCTCCAGCGTTGAAGGAGAATTTTTTTAAAATATAAACTTAGAAACAGGTGCCGACTTCTGTTATCCAAGTCCAAAATCAAATCCAGAACCTTCTTACTATGAGGTGAACAAATCACTGCACCATGCTTCCTCCAACTGGTAAAATGTGGAGGTTTTTAAAGGACAAAAGTCCAAAGAAAACAAGGATGACCAAAGACATGCTAATTAAAATGAAACAATCATCATCATCATCATCAGTGTGTTTTTGCAGACGTGTAGCTCTAACCTCACCTGCCGTAACACGTCTGAGGAGACTAACACATCCTCTATGCTTCACACACACGAGAAAACAGGAAGGAATGACGCCGGAGTGAGAAAAGGGTCAAGAAAAGCTGTCAGCGCTTGTGTTCACCCCAGATACTATCTGTACCTGAGAGCATCTTCTGGGACTGATGTCGCACATCACCTCAGCAGTTTGTTCCCAGGAGGTGTCACACTTAGGGAGGCTATCTCGCGCCCCTTCACCTACAGTACAGCAGCGGGACAGAGGAGGCGCTGTTGTTTCACAGCAGATTTGCTCTTTTAAAAAATAAAAGCTGTCACCCCTGCAGGATAAGCAGTGACATCACTGTTATATTAAACTAAATCAAGAATCTTTTTCTAACCTGCAGCAACTCCAGGCTTAAGAAAGAAGTTGGCTTTGGCAAAAATATATTTTTCAACCAAACCCAGCATCTAATCCTCCTCTAATGGCAGGCCTTGCACTTTATGCATACCTAAGGGTGCGAAGGACTGTGCTAGGCAAAGATGATAATCCCATAATAAGATTTGCTCTATTAAATCTGGCAGATTTCTTTTTTTTCCCTCTGCATTGTTTTAGCTTGTGTTTTCTTAAGTGTAATAAACGTCTGACCTGGCCACATGTTTGGCTGTCTTTATAATGTAAATCACACAAGAATTAAATATGCTGTGATTCTAATCACAGTCATAAGTTCATACGTGTTAATATTATAATGAAAATGCCCTCACCAGAACGCGCGCGCACACACGTGCACACACACACACACACACACACACACACACACACACACACACACACACACACACACACACACACACACACACACACACACACACGCTGTTTTCATCCCTTTGAATCACTTCTGACTGAATGTGTCAGCACCATGTGTGTACGTGACTAAGAAACTGACACTATGGGGTCACGATGGGTTGTTTTGTCCTCGCCATGGTAACAAGAAGATGGATTTGTGAGAGTCTGATAAAGCACCAAAGGAGATGAAAATAACGGTAAGATGTTCTGGGAGTAAAAGTCAGAGGACACTTTCGAGTCATTTCAAACTCACTGGCCAGACGTATCTGCCCCCGTGTGTGTGTGTGTGTGTGTGTGTACTTGTGTGTGTACGTGTGCAGGTTTGTATGTTGAAAATTGCTTTCTCTCCATAACAAAGGCTCTTGCAGACATTTAACGCTGAAATAATTCCTCAAACTAGTCCCTAACTGCGAGCGTTTAGAGAGTATAAACATTTTACAAGGTCCAACAGCTCCCGTAATTGAAAATTCCTGTACGTATCCCATTATCCACGGCCATTTCCCATCCTCCAGCAATGTTTATTTGCAATATTGATATGCCTTTTTGAGAAACCAACAATTGCGCAATTTCGTTACCAGCTGCAGTGAAATCTTCTCCCCAGTTCATTCACTTTATTGATGATTTCAATAAGTTACACCACCAAAAACAAGCCTCTGCTCCACTTTTTCCTTCTTACACCTTTATTTTTGTGCTACTTTATTTCATTTTTGTTTTCCCCTATTGATGGTGAAGGGTGTCGTTGATAACCAACAACCAGACCCACTAACATACTGGACGGTGGAATATCCTGAGATTAATTACAATCTACATAGTTGTTGATGGCCTCATTTTGTAGGCACTTGTACTCTTATGCAAACGTTCAATTATTATCTCAGCACAAGGACAAAGCGAGGGAACGGGTACATGAAAATGTCAGTTTCGATAAGGACGAAGTTCAGCCAGCAGCAGCAGAAAAACAAGAGTTGAGGGAGAAAATAGTGAGAAATGCAAATTAGGAGATATTCAGTGGGAAACAGGATGCTGAGAATGTGTTTAGGGAATCTGCCGTTTGAATCCGTTGGTTCCATTGAGCTGGGCTTGAAAACCACACACGAGTAAAAGAAGCAGTTTAAGAAAAATGACTTCAAATGTATTTAAAAACGTCCCCACGGGGGAGAGAGAGATGACTTCGTTCATCTGAGCTGCAGACACTGAAAGCAGAAGTTGGATGCACTTTTGAGAAGACAAAAAAGTAAAATACAAATTTCTAAAAAGTCTTGAATAAATCATATTTACTTCAGTGTGGACGTTCTGACTATTGATGAATGACGCCGCTCTTGCTGAGAAAATAACAGACACAAAATCAAACGAGTGATTGTAATCAACTTGCTCCAAAGCAGAATGTCAATTAGTTACAGTGGAGGCAATCAGTGTTGCAATCAACAGAGATTAGGTGGAAAAAAACATCTTATTTTTCTCTTATTGTGACATCTGCTGCAGAGGTTTAGTTAAGACGACATGCAATAACATTCTCCTAATGTAGTTAGGTCTAAGTAGAAGCTTGGTTTAATGAATTTACTGTACAAAATTACAAAACTGGAGCAATATGCTGAGGTGAAATATTGGCTTCTGTTGTTACAGTCAGTCCGTCCCCCTGTAATCACGCATTCTTGGATTCACACAACTCTGAGGTTGGATGATACAACATCATCCAGGCACAAAGATTTTCAACAATCCCAAGAATTTCACTTTCATTTTTCATTGCAAACCTTCCACTTCCCGACGACGTCGGTTCAAGCACCAGAAATTTCAAATAACATGAAACAGACTGAACAAATGGGAGACAGTCAAATCGCTGGTTTTTCATAGCAAATATCTCCTTACTGCAACCACTCCAGATAGTTTTTTTTTTAATGAAAACATCTTAATTTACAGATATAGATACAGTCATTAACTCCTCTGCCGATGAGCAGAAAGACCTTATTGTTATAATTAGCTTGATGGATTTTTTAATTATTCAAAGCTCTTGAAAAGTAAGAAAAACAGACTCTTCCCCCTCGACGCACCCTTGCTAGAACACATCTCTACCATTCATGCTGAACTGATACATCGGCAAGAACAAGGTGAGGGACTCTGAAGCGGCGAATGATACTTCCTTCAACAAAGGAGGTGTAAGCTGTGGGGACGTCTGCAAACACTGGCTGTTATCTGCAGACCATAGAGATCTGCTTTCCAATTTGACGACTCTGGTCGGCTCCAGTCAGAGTCGGGCAGGGTAAATCCAAAATTTAGGGGCGACTGTTCACTGTCAGCGACAGAGAAATCAGTTAGGAACTGCTGGCATAATGAGAAAGTCATGAATAATAGAGTAATCGAGTAATAAGGTAGTTATTATTAAGCCCTAATGCACATTAGGGGCTGCTCAGTTCCATCATTTCAAAATGCAGCTAATAATGATCAGAAAGTCTCCAGAACAGAGAGTGGACACTCCTTCCTCGCTCACAGCAACGTGCTTAAGATCATTACTGTCTCCGTAGGGTGGATGCATCAATTACGACCATATCCAGCTATAAAAATAGCTTTTATTGTTTTCCAGCGACGATAAACGTCGCACACACTCATCGCAATATCTAAACCACAGTCTTCACACGGATGATGGAAACCATGATGCCGTTTCACATGAAAGTACAAAATGTTTCTGAGTCGCTCCCTAACTGGGATAATCTAGATGAAATGCTCTGTTTCACATGCAAATCCCACCATGCTAAACCTGCTGCAGACAGGAAACGACGACAGAACCTGTAACAATTCCAATAACAAGAGTGTTTCTTGGAATCCTTGAGTTTTCTCAGGCTGATTACAGATGACAAATGCAGTTTCCGACCACTCAATCCGGCCTGTGAGTGCACGGCAGCCGGGTCTGCCGCCATCATGTCACGTTTAACTGGAGATCGATACGAGCCAGCTCACAGCAGCCAGTCACTCACTAATCAAATGCGTCGGCTGCTTTTTCTGTTTACCACCGACATGACCTAATCAGGACTAATGAACATATAGACAGAAAGCTAGACGTGCATTTCTCCCACCTTCTTCGATAAAATTAATTTCACTATGGCTTGATCATGTCTGTACAGCCTTTACACCAATGACATTTGAACTCAACAGACAAAAACAGAGTTTTGCAGATCTGAAATTAAATAAATACTTCTATGAATAAAATCCAGGAGAGGCTCCTCCAGACCTTCAAGGTCCTCTGAAGTCGAGCTCACAGTGAAGTGACTAAACGCACCTATAAGCATAATTACATCATCACAACATCTAATTTTTATAAGGAAGCTGTTTTATAGGATGAATTAAATGTACTTTTCCCATTCAGAGTCAAAAGTCTAATTAAAATCTGCATGTATGTCCTGAGGTCACAGAGGAAGAGCCAGTGAATTATCAGCCAGCCTTTGAAAACTGAGATGTGATAGTAACTGCTGGAAAACCACTTCTGGGAACTTTTTCTGAAAAAACCACTCGACACAATGCATCTCAACCAAATATATATCCTGTGGTCAAATTCTTTGCCGTGCACCTCGAAGTTTTTAAAGGTGACGGAAGGATGACCTGACTGTAAAGACTGCAGTTGACCTGTAGGATGTTGGTTTATAGTTCCATTCATCTTCCACCCGCATTCTCAGCTCTACCGATCCTTACTTCTTTCACAGCTTTTCCCTGCGCATAAAGTGCATGAATTCTTTTTAACAGAGTTGTTCAATGATTTCAGCTTACAGACTCACATAAATACATACAAAAATCCACAAAGATATTTGTTAGTTTCACAAAAATATTTGTGAAAGACAGATCACAAATAGATTTTTGTTATTTAATCAGGCTTTTATGTTTGTAAAGGTATGCACTGATATAATCAAACTACTGGTATAAAAAATAAAGGGGAAAAAAAAGGGGAAAAAATGAAGGTTCCACAGGGAACCAGTTCATTCAACGTGGTTTTGACCCACTGAAAACACAACAACAACAACAACAACAAGAAAAAAACAAGACACATCCACATGTCGGGTGGAGGTGGAGAGGTGACCTGTGCTGAACTGGACTCGTCAGGACGGGTTTTAAAAATAGACCCGTCCTCACAGTTGTGGACAGACTGGTGATGCTCGTCTCTGGGGCTGCTTGTTTGCCTTTGTGACAGCAGATGCACTCATATCAAGCTGGTGCATCTGGAAATGAAGGGAAAAATGTAATGAATCAAAAGAAAATTGCTTCTCCTTGAACCCTTTCAGAAACCAACAAGCAGACAGCAGCTGCTCCCTCTGACACACACCTGATACGACCAGTCTTCGTTTCTCTGGGAACACCACAACAGACCTCGGTCCTGCACGCAAGGACGAATCTTTAACAACACATTGCAGCCCTGGTTTCTAGACACCTGGTTTCCTCAAAAGCATGAGAACCTAGAATATGTAAGCTACACATCTGTATCACCAACAGTGCTTGCAATAAATGAGAAGATTATTAGAAATTAGAACACTATTAATAAACACATAGTAGCCCAGCAGTCTCTTTTGCACCTTTCTCTGTCTCTTCTCTGTTTTATTCAATTTGTTTGTGCTTGTAATTTCTTCCAGAAATATATTATACACAGCAGCACCAATGTACTGATGCTGCAATATTACTTTCCAATAATAATGATTAAATGGCCATAGCTGCTGTGTGTAATTAACTGTGGTGTCAGATCCTGTATTTCTACGCCGCAAGATAGATTATTAGTTTTTGTTACCCACTTTGTGGAATGTACGGTAATTAAAACAGAGATATTCACTGTTAACCTGATTTTATTAATAAAAAAAAAAAAAGAAGCAGCTCTGGAGAATACGTGAAGATTTTATTTAAATATTACCTATGTGTAGGGAAACAGGTAAGATTTTTGGTTTGGTTTATGTCGCTGTCCTGCACTGATCCGTGAGGTAGTTGGGGCTGGCAGCTGCACAGCTGCAAGCTCTCCTGAGCCAGTCTAAAAACTGTGATGTGCAGCCTTAAAAACTAGAGCCTGGCTCAGGCTGCTCTCTCTCTCTCTCCCTGCCCCTTCTGTTTTGTCTGCGGATTACTTCTTTGCGATTAAATCCAAATCTTTTATTTACAACCGTGAAAAGCAAGCAGGCCGGCAAACACTGGCGCAGCGGTGTGTACTGTGTGGTCAGTAACTGGGCTGGAGAAAACCTGAGTTCTGCCTTTTTGAGTTTAGATCGTTATGAAAATGTGGTTCAAACCTGTCAGGATAAATAGTGAATGAAAGGTTTTGTGGTGAGGTCAGAATACCATGGACGTTTGGTGAAAGCGATATAAATGATAGATTATCGTGTAATTGCATTATGAGTCTCTAAACCCATCCTATTCATGCCAAAATAAGCATTTGTATCCAATAAAAGGCTTTTTTTTTTACAGGAAAATTGGCCAACATTCACTCTACTGTTGCCTCTGAAACACCCCCAGCAGCATCAAAACCACATAACGCAACATTGCTTTGTTCTTCAGATGCTTCTTTCTGAATTTGCTGCACCACTCCTGCTGTGTACTTATTGCTAAAATGACATTCTGCTCTATTCTCTTCTTCTTTTTCTTCTGCTCCACTATATTTATCCCCTCCTGCCTGCATTAAAAGTGACATTTTCTGCCCCATTAGTAACAGGTATAGTCAGCAATTGTCACAGTTAATGGCTCAGGTGGTAAATCTGGACCCTTTTGTTCCCTGATGTTGCTACCTCATGCAAGTCTTTGTACCAGTCTGTGGTCTGTTCTGATTTAAGTCTCAGGCGATTCATGTTCCCATCAGCACAAGACAACATTGGACCAAGAAATTCTCGTAATTCTGGACCAAGTACTTGTCATGATCTATTCTTTTGACCAAGAATTCCTCTTTTTTTGACCTGTTCTCAGCACCACAGCTTACTGTGTCGTGGTCAGGATTCTGTTGCATACATAAAAAATGCTTTCCACAGTATTTTACTGCCTAAATAGCCTGGATTCCAAAATCCATCTCCTTGGAGGTCGCGTATTTTAATAAACCAAAGTAAACTAGGTTTACGATATACTTAATCTCCATCATGTAAGCTCAAACTCAATTTAGCAGGAGTTGATTTAGTTTAGACCATTTAACTCAAGAATAATTGTAATAATTTCCATCAGTCTAGACCAGGGGTGTCAATCTTATGGTCCACAGGCCTAAACCAGTCCACCTGAGGTTCCAATCTGGCCCATATGTTAAAAATTCTATTAAAAACTTTAACTGCCTTTCTTTATTTGTTACCTTAAGAGCAGTGCACTAAACACAACATTCTTTCGCTATAGAAATTACTGCCTGTAATTTCTGTATCTCTTATGCACAAAATATAAGGGATATATCTGGAGTTCCCCCTGGATTAGTATGATTTATTTTAATTACTGGTGGTCTGCGATAGGAGTCTGCTTTGTTGTGTTTCTTTTTTTTCTTTGTGCCCACATTCGGTTTCTTCCTTGGCTAGGCATGGCTCTGCTCAGGTCCCTGATCACCACACACCTGCCCTGCCTCTGTCATTAGCTCACCTGGCCCACATCAGCTCACCTGGCCAACATCAGCTCCAATCAACAGCAGCTTTAAAGCCTGGCCCTCTTCTCTGTTCAGTCTGTCAGTTTGTTGGTCCTTTGTGGTGTTCATGTACTTGACTCTCTAAAACTTTAGGTGTTTTTGCTCTCTGGTTTTTGTTTGTTTGTTTTGTTTTTTTGATTTATTTCTGTTTTAAAACTTTTATGGAATAGGACACTGGATCACCTTACTTTGTATTGCAGACTCATCTAAGCTGCGTTATGTGTTTAGTCCCAGCCTCCTGCCTTAGTCCAAGTTCAGTTCTCCCTTCCACAACCCACTGGCCCTTTCTCCTTTTATGTTACGCCAATAAATATCTTTTTCCCTGATTAGCAATGTGGGGGTTTTTTTTGTCATTAGTAAGCATTTAACTTAACAGTCCAACCCATATGAAATCAAATTAACCTGTATGTGGCCCTTAAAAAGGGGAGACACAAGAAAAGCCCCTGGTTTGGTGCTTGGTGCACAGAAGACGGAGCTATCAGAAGAAAGGAATGTGGTGGTGGAGCAGGTCTGAGAGGAGGTCAGGTCGTGGAGAACTTTGTGGGTGAGGAGGAGTTTGAAGTGTATGTGATGTTTGATAGGGATGTAGTGGAAGTTCTCGGGGACACAGTTGATGTGGTCGTGGGAGTGAGTTTAGTAAAGCAGGCAGGCTGCAGAGCTTTGCATATTCTGGGAAGGTCAAATTCGATGCTGTTGCACTAGTCCAGTATGGATCAGATGAATGTGTCAATCAAAGTTTCAGTGGTAGAAAAGAGAGGTGGACAGAGACTGGTGATGTTTGTGAAAGTGAAAGGAGATCTTTTTGGTGGTGTGGTTGGTGTGGTGTTCTAGCAGGAGGCGAGAATCCAAAATTATACCCTGGTTGTGGAGGTGTGAAGATGAGGTGAGGGAGGTGTTGTGAAAAGAGAGGCTGTTGTGGGTGGATCTTCTGAAAGGTTTGGGGAAAATAAGTCTCAAGTCTGCTTTTTCATTGAAAGAAGTTCGATCCATGACTTTATTTCTGTCAGGCAGTGGGTCAGAGTGCAATGAAGTGTGGCAGTAATGGCGTTGGAGGAGATGTAGAGTCAGACGTCATCAGCGTAGCAGTAGAAGTGGAGAATGGGAAGGAATAAAGGAAGCCAAGCATTTCTGTGTTGTCAGAATAGCAACAGATCTGACTGAGATGGCTATTTCATGGGAACATTTTTGGCATTAGATTAGTTTTGTTTTTTATTTTTTAAACACAATATTCATTCATTCATTCATTATAAGCACAGAAAACAGAATAGAGTTAAAACCAGGACGTAGCTCCAGAAACCAAACTACTGTCGTATTTAGTAATACAGGGCAAAAAGATTGTATTGCAATATAGTTGGAGGAGTTGCTGCTACTGGGAGTTGTTTCCAGGCTTCTGACACGATGTTTGAAACAATAATGCTGCAGGAGGTTTCAGGTGCACCCCAGAAGCCGCCTGGCATCCTGTGCAACACATCTAGTTTTGATGGAAGCTGTGTCTGGCTACAGAGAGCAGACAGGAAGTCCCTGCAAGCACGGTATAATGACTGTTTTCACTGTGGCAACAGCTTGTAAAAACAACAAAGATTAAAAATCACAAAGACGATAAACACTTCAACTGCACGGACCGTTGGCTCCATTGGGCGAGCAGAAAAGTCGAGAAAGATTCATCCAAAAGTCACAAATGTTCTGCTCCGGAAAATCTGCTGTTGGGAACTGAGGCAGCATGTGTGACAAAACAAGACGGCATCTGGTGGAATCCCTCTTCTATCTTTGATAGCGTCGGCCCCCGTCCTCTTGGCATAGTTTTCATAGCAAAATATAAACACCTGCATTGCTGCTGCGCTTCCACTCATTAAAAGTCTGTCTAATAAGAACTGTGGCCACCAGGACCCACCACGCGCTCAATAAATCACTGTTCCAGTCCTGCTTTTATCCCCCTCAGTGCAGAGGTACGACAGCATCTCTTTGATATATGCAGCTCTTAAAAATACTCTCCCGCTTGCTGTACTCTTGTTTGTTCTCAGCACTCTCCCAGAAAGTTCTCTGTCTTCTCCACTATAACTGCAGATCTAGAAAATGCAGAGTGGCGCCTCAAAATGCTAAATAGAACCTATGGAACTGTTATCCATGGACTCAGGAAGACTGAAATTCTTAATATAATCCTTTAAAAAAAGGGGGGGCTTATAAGCAAGAATTTAAAAGAAAATTTTCTAAAATGTACGTCACTTATTGTTTGCAAAAGTGTAGCTAAAAGTAATTAAATGATTCATAAAATTGGACAAAAATGTTAAAGAATGTGATGTTTTCATGCTGAAGAGGCATACCCTAAAAAAGTAGTTTCCCCTCTCCCCTTGCTTGAGTAAGCTACCTCCTTTCAAGATGCTTATATGATGAAAATATATACTTGCTTTGACAAAGAACCACATAGCCACAAAACCCGCAATCTGCTATATTTCATGAGATCAATACAGCAGCGGCGTTGAAGAAGGCACGTTGAAGAGCTGCATTTTCAGCAGAAAAAGCTGCCACCCCTCAACAAAAGCAGGTAGAGCGGATCTGAGATGAGAAGACTGAGACCTGAAGGAGTAGCAATGAGACGCATGCTCAGACAGGGTGCTGGCATGGCAGCGTTTGCTCGGAACGAAACTCGCGAGGCCAGACGGGGAGAGCAAGTTGAACCAAGCTTGAAACAATATTTCTGATGGGTTGTTAATGGAATTACGGAGACAGGACCATATTGAACCGTCATGTGGGTCATGCAGCAAGTATCCAACTCTCATGTTAAAAAAAAACAACAAGAAAAACAGCTCATTATGCATGAAATCCCAATGTGGAACCATCAAGCTGCCGTCAAAGATTTGAAATGCCAGTGCTCTGCTTTCACCAGTCCTGCATAGGCAGCGGATAAGACAAATGAAGGTGCTGAATGACTGCAAGGAAGGATGGGTGAATAAGAAATGAACAAAACTATGGGATGCGAAAAGTAGGGAAACTGGCCGGCTGAGGAAGAGCAATGAAACATGTGGCGGATTGAATTGTTTAATTTTTCACTAGTCATTATAAATAAATTACTTACAGAGAAGAAAAAAAGGCTACGGGAGGAGAGGGTGGGAATCAGTCCCCCGACATCCTTGCAGGATGACTCATTTGCTCCTTTTTACCTGGTTTCCGAGGTGCACGCTTAATCTCATTCTCATAAACCATGGCAACGACAGGTTCGCCTGGCATCATCAACTAATGAGCATGCGGAGTCACAAGCCACCAAAAAAGCTGGTTAATTCAAATGGTATTGACCGGCTCAGTAAATAAATAAATAAATGCAACAGCCACATCACTGTTTACCACCCTACGAGGAGATCATGGCCATGCTGGAAGAGCAGTTCAGTCTTTAATGGATTCCATCTGCCCAATGGGCCATAATGCTAAATCAACAACATCGAAGCGCCGCAAATGACGCTGCCTCGGTGCGTGATGTTGGCTCCTACAGATGCTATTTTCTGCACAATATTACAATCTTTCAATCTACCAATGTACAAAAACAGCATCATAAAGCTCGTTTTATCTGTCATATGGAATTCACTGCACAGCCAGTCCTATACAGCCCGAAGTTAAAGGATAGAAAAAGAGAGATCTAAGAGCTTCCAATTTCCCCGCTGTTCAGTTTGACAGTTTGATTTTGCTGCTTTAATTTTGGGACAGATTAACCTGAGATACAAAAAAAAAAAAAGAAAATCTGTCACGCTTTCAAATGATCGCACTGAAATCAGCATAAGCCCTGCATTAAGTGTGTGTTCTGCAAGAAGAGAAGGATGAGTTCTCAGTCTTTCCTGTGAAAACAGTCGGGCCTCCAAGGTTTCAAGACAACTGTGAGGACAGCTTCATCCTAATCCACACTCTTCAAACCATTGTTTTCTTTGCCATTCTGTGGGGAAATAAAAGCAACCTCTGGTCTTTGTGCTCCTTTCTCAAGCAAAACCAAAAGTATTGAGACATCACCTAATACCTCAGTGTCCTATTTCAAGTCACAGTTGCTCTTTTTTTTCCCCCCATGTGAAAATCCAGTAAAGTAGATGGGGACAGAAAAAGTTTCCTCAACTTGCCTGTCATCATTTTATAAACTGCACGTGGATTATGCTTCTGGTGCCACGACTTCTTAAATCCGAAATCAAGTGCCGTCGTATCAAAGAGCCCCCCACCCACACCCCCCCAGCTGACAGATGTGGAGATGGAGAGATCATTAAATACGTTTGTGTCTCACTTTTCCTTGAAGTAGTAATGATGAGACAGTGCACGCTAATGAAACGGGAGCTCAATAAAAATCAATAATTAGCAGTGAGAAGTTTTGTGCGTGTGTGTATGTGTGTGTTGGGGGGGTGAGACAACTGCGTAGATAAGTCTTGCCATTTGTGCAATGCATTTTCAACATACATTCAGATTCAATGCAATCATTAAACAATAATATAAACATTGTAATCACAATGAAAGTGTTTCCAGAGGCAAAGCCGATGTACCATCCATCATCCATTGTCTATTTGATCCCTTGGCGGCTTCGTGAGCAGGCTGGACTATCCCAGCTGCCTTTGGGCTAGGGTTAGGGTTAGAGGTGGGGCACACCATGGACACATCATAGGGCTAGCTGTGTATCATTTATATGAAAATCAGGCACAGCAGAACTTCCTCCCGAGATCTAAAATGATCTCTCTATGATCAGTAAAGAAGGTGTGGACACACAGATGAGTAAGTGTGTAGCCAGAAAACACTCCCATGAATTGTCTACAGTCAAAATCTAGAAAACCAGAAGTGAAAAACTGGACTGGCGAAGTGATTGGCAGTCATGTGCCGCTGACCAAATACTGCAGATGAGTTGATCATCAGTGGATGTGACTGAGACTGAGTTTTAGCTGACTGGGGATTCGGATCCCTCAGGTGTTGTGATGCAACGGCAAAAAGGAAGAAAACATCAGGAATCACCTTCCGTCAATCTGGGAGAGGTTACGCAGTTACTTCCAATCAGTGGGAACCCTTTCTACAGATGGACACATTGGGGAAAAAATGGAAAAAGATAAGACACTTGCCAATCTCTCAGGGAATGGACATGTCAAAAAAAAAAAAAAAATCAATTTGAGGCCAAACAGACTTTTAGCAATCACTTTCTCTTTCACCTTTTCTTTCACCTGTGATAGTGGACAAAGAATCACCTAAGTTAAAGTTCAGTTAACTGTTGTTTACAAGTCAAAACAAGTTATTGAGAGTAAAATTCTGAAGAATCTCAGTTTGAGCACAGTTGGCACTCACCCTTTGTCCACTTCAGTAATAGTCTTCCCCCCAAAAAAAAAAAAAAAAACCTCAATCCTCCTCCATGTCTGCACAACAGCAAGATGGCACAAGGTCAAAGCAATATGCCTGTCAATCACATAGAATGGTGCTCGGCCCAGATTGAGTTTTCTAAAGTCCAGTGACTCACAGACTGGATGGGATACGCCGTTGGTGGTGCATCTGTTATGGATTACCAGGCTTTGTTCCAAGAGTCAATTCAGCAAGAGACTTTGCTGGATAAGCGTTTAGATGTGAGCTTTCAAACAGCTGTAACACCTCTGCCCTACAGAGCAAAGACGCATCCACCAGTTCCAGGCTGCTCCTGCATTCAGCGCATTCTTATTCAATCCCAATTATCTAATTGGATTGTGTTTATTTGTTTATTTCCCTTCTTTTTTTTTTAATTTCCCTTCTTTTTTTCATTAGACCTGAGTATGAGAGCAGGATTAAGACAGCCTACAGACTGTAAAAGACCTTTTCACAGCAGCTATATTGATTGCAGGAAGCCCAGCTTGATCCTCAGTCTGGAATTAATGCACTCATGCATTTGTACTGCAGAGAAATGGATTAGTGGTAGAAAAAAAGTAATGATGGCCTGTATAAACTATAAATACAGAACATTAGAAGTGATGTTGCTAAGCAAATATTGACATTTTCTGCTAAATGCCCATGCAATGTGGCCTTATGATAAATGTTTCTACTTTTAAAAACTCTGGGTACCGGCGTGGAACTTTAAGCACTGCAGGAATTTGCAGCACCAGGTTCTCCAGTGAGGTTGTTCCTCCGAGTTGTCCCGTCACTCTGGTGTGTGTCGAAGCAGAAGCGAGTGTTCCAGGTCGTGCTTCCTCACCGCCATGGCTTCCAGATGCAAGCCCATTAAAAATTAAGTTGAGTCCTTTCACGTTTTATCAGCTTGTAGACGTGAATGTGACTTTTCGGAACAGTGGTGAGTTCCTTTATATTTTTCCCCAAAATGTTGCATTTTCTATTAATAAAACACTGTGGTAAATTACATAATTTGTAGATTCAGCAGTATCGTGTTTCCCCCTGTGAAAATCCTTTGACTTGTTCGGGTTCAAAAACTCTGTCTGAGACTTCCGCATGTTATGAAAGGTATTCATAATGCAGTGTCCCAGTCCAACAAGCATCACCTTGTCATGAATGTTTAATGAAAACGCTCTGATGTGGCCTCCAGTTCAGCCCGTCTCAGAATCCCGCAACTCCTGCGACACGTGACAAACAAAATCTTACGCCGCTTCTTCGGCGAAAGGGATATAAATAGATTTAAAGACGGACGAGAAGATGGTTTGATGATTGCCTGACGGGCCACTCACAATAGGTAGACAAGTGATTTATTGTACCGCTGAGAATTCGTCGCAGGCCTCGCAGAACAAGAGACATACAGTTTGTTTTTGCTCTTAGCTACAAAGCACACGCGCCTGTCAGCGTGGTTTACGCCATCTGCACTCGAAAGACAAGGCGGATCAGTCATCATTGTCCCTCAGCTCGTTCCAACCTGTCACCGCCTATGAAAGAGTAAATGAGTTGTTGAAACATAAGCAAGGGCACGCATTGTGAAAACAATGATCGCTGGCTAAAGAAGCATGTCTTGATGGCTGAATTGTTGCCATGCGAATGAAACGAAGAGGCAGCAGATCGTCAATGGGAACAAATGGCTCGATCGATGCCTGCGTGTACCTGTTGCGGCATAGTGGAGAAGATGAAGACATTAAATCTTGATGTACTGCATTAAGGAGCGGTTTAAAAATGTTTCTTTAGTTAAAAGCCATTGATGTGATAAATGACACAGTGAGGCGTTTGAAACAAGTGCGCAGGAATCCAGTTCTGACGGCCCCCGGGAAGCCCGTGTTTCTAAAAAAATCGTATAGCCCAGCCAGCTGGGTGCAGCAATATGTGGAGTGTAGAACGGCCAAAGGGGCCTGCTGAAAAAGCCTTCACCCTCTGGCATTGCCCCACGGAAATGTTCCGAACCCTGTACAGACTCGAACATATTGGGGATTATTTACAGACCTGAGAACAAGGTCAAAGACTCGCAGAGGAAGACAGAGCAAGTTAAACTTAACTTCCACCTCATCCCCAAGGCTCTGAAAATACTTAGGAGATAGTTGAGGCAGGCTCTGTTGAAAGCTCCCCCGCCGGCACGCAAAGCTTTACTTTTGATGTTAATTCCTTGAAAGCTGTTTCTTTAGCTGGGATTAGCGCATGAAGAGCTCGGCTTACCATGCACTGGCTAATAAAGATGAAACATCTAACACAGGTACTTGTACATACGCTCGCCTGGGAATTGCGCCTATAAAGTTGCCTTAATTATAGGGAACTCACTTCACTTCAGTAAGTTTAAGAATAGGATGACATTTGTACTTTAAAAATAGCGTGGCATTAAATGTTGAACATCCTTTGTGTTCCTCAAATATGAGCGTCGAGGTAAAATAATGGGTAGTTCGGTACGTCACCGGCTCCGGTTTTCCAAGTCGCCTTCGTTTCTTCTCCCGATGTCTCTCGTGTGGGTCTCCTTACCGTAACCAAAGGGCTGACCATTACGAAGTGTGTCCATTACGGCTGCTGATTAGCCTCCGTGTCTATTCTGGCTTGAGCGACTGTAGGAAGCTAATGACTCTGTGGCGAGAGAGACGACGCCGCAATCCATCTGCACGGCCAAAATCTCCATGATTAATAGGTGCTTTGCGAGGACATTCTAGCCCTTGAATATTGGAAACAGGTTTCCTCGCCATCGAGGCCCGAGCTGTGGCGGTTTAAGAAGTAAATTAATCAAAACAATCACTGCATCAATCCTGCTATCAGGTACAACAAATAGCTCTCCTTTCATCATCGCCATTTTCCAATAACCAATACCAAGATGATGAATTCCTGTGACCTTTACTTACTAAATATATATTAAACATTTGAGTACACATTTTGACAGGAAGACAATATCAGCTAATTACCTCAATAAACCTCATAGTTTACACTATGCATTAAATATACTTAAAGAGGCTGCTGGATCCTCAAATCCTATTATCACAACTCGGCTAATTAATGCTTCATTAGCTGATGGACCACATCATTCTTCTGCCACAACAGTGGCTGCAGCTGCCCAAAGAACGCTTTGTTTATGGGTTAATCTTTGACCCTGTTTGTTCCAAAGGGAAATGAATAATGTTTGTAACAGTGCTGTTCTCAACTTCAGTTTCAACACAGGGAATCACAATTAAGTAAAGTAAGGCCACCGAGGTCCGTAGCAGAAGAGTAAATCCTGTCTAATAGATGTGGAAGGATAACACATTTACCTCACTTCTAATGAGGGTCTTTACATGCAGTAAAAGTAATGCTAACCAGTCCAATAGTTGCAAAAAACATGAAACTAAGAGGAGAAATTGTAGGGTTAAGAAGTTGTTGATTTAACAGGGGGTCAAAGGTCCAGCCTGTCACAGAACAGATTAGCCGTCTTTCTTCTTTACTTGCTGTCAACAATGTTCTCATTGAATAACTGTTGACACTTCTCCTTAACAAGTCAAGCATCAAGTGCCCTCACCGTTTGACTGACTGCCATTTAATATTCTATACCTGACAGTTTCTGACTGCTCGAGCACACCGAGGAAAAAGAGCCATTTACCTGTGTGTAGACGACATTAAACTGGATTTCCCAGGGGCTTCAACCATGAGTCATACACTTCTGTCAGGATACTTGCTCTGGGAACCTCCCAGCACACGCACACACACAAAAAAAAAACAGCTCTGCAGTCACCAGGCCTCAACCTGGATGAATGAGAACCGACACAGACATCAGGCCTCGCTGTCATTAAAATCTGAACAGATCAAATAAACATATACACAATTCACATTCAAGTAGGGGTGAAACAAAGTGTCTGCATACATATCTGTTATACTTTTGTAGGAAACTGGCTTGTTTTCTGTTT
This sequence comes from Arothron firmamentum, assembly GCA_016586285.1. NCBI lineage: Eukaryota > Metazoa > Chordata > Actinopteri > Tetraodontiformes > Tetraodontidae > Arothron > Arothron firmamentum. The sequence goes on from BJFM01000126.1 coordinate 37,849, forward strand.
TTATACCTCAGGCTAAAGGATAAAAATATCAGCCATTGGCGTGTGAGGTATAAACTATCTGTGGACTCTAACAATGCCCACTGGTGATTCCCTTTAATTACTCAGACTACAGCAGCTCCACATGGCCTCCCTATCAAAGCCTGTGTCAAAGTTTATATTCTCTGAAGGGATAAGACAAAACTATTCTTCTGACGCGAGGAAGGAAGCATGTGAAGTGTGGGAACAGCCACCGAGGGATCTTGAGTATGGATGGCGATGTTCATGTTATACGTTATTATCTATACCTCTTGGTAAATTGTCCCGAGCATTGTCAGGTCCGACCTGCTGCATCACAGGAGAAGACAGTGACAAACAGCTTTTGACTGCATAAACCTCATCTGTGTCCAGAATAAGTCATGACTTGTGGTTTGCGTTGTCACCACTTTCTTTCTTTATTCAAGCCAGCTGACCTCTGGGTCCAAGTCAAAGGTATATGCATGCAGACACTTCCACCCATACTCCGTGGGTGTCCGATTTTTCGGAAGATAAATGTTTTAACCATAGTTTTACATGTGTGACTGACCCTCTGCTGAAATACTTTAAATAATGATGAGTTTTGAGTCAGAAGGACAGGGCCAACTCGTGTCCCACTGCTGAAATGTGTGATAATAGCCGCGAGTCAATGTTAAACATTTTAATTTTTTACTTCCCCTGATCTTTTCAAGAAGCAGCAGATTGATGCACGGCACATACACCCGCTACACTAGAGTCTCGGGAAATCCTGCAATAAATGTGCACACGCACATAAATGATGCAAAAGTTCCAATTAACACGGGGGCAAGGGCAACATGAAACCCCGGGCTTTCAAAGTCAATTACTTTATTTGTTTTAAGTGAGCACATAGCGATCCTGCTTTTGAAATGATCAGAATTCCAAAACTTAGAGTCAAGAGTGCACACCATTTTTTTAAGAACTCCCTACCGAATGTGTAGGGCAAAATGCCAAAGAGCTTTGAGATGCTTTAAACGTGCATTTTAAATCTACTTACATTTGTACTACAAAATAGTGAATACATTTTGACACAATTTTTTGCAGTGGTTTTAGTACATTGCTGTGAATTGCATCACTGGAGAATTCCATGCTTCCATCCAGGCAAACAATGGAGACAGAGCAGCATTACCCGGCGATATCATCAGATCAGCTGGCATGAAAAGGCACCCTGACAAGAGTTAAGCACCAGGCGGTTACCCTGACGTGTCATCAGCACAGGAAGCAGACATTCTCTGTGAACCTCCCCATCACAAAATGGAAAAATATGAATCCTAGAGAAGACAAATGTGACCAAACGCAAAGGGAAATGTTGCCGGTCAAATGTGAGGAGGTTGTGAGCAGATGTCCTGATGCAGATCTGAAGACGGAGGAATGTGAGCGATGTGGCCCGTGTGGAGCGTGTGTGCTTTATGTTTGACTCGGTGAGCCTGCGTCGGGGAGTGAGCTGAATTGCCAAGCTTAATTAGGCTTGAATTACCGTGAGAGCCTCGAATATAATTGAGCAAACTGACCCGCATCCATTAAAAATGCACAGCGATTTTTATCGGGCAGCATTTCAGGCCGCGTTGCGCATATATTAGCCATGATAAAAAAGCAGCTTCCATTTGCCAGAAATTCATGCGCGAGTGCCGCCTGTTGTATAAAGATATCAAATTAAATCATCTACTTTAAAAACAGATATATAATGGCTTTCCTCTTTCAAGATTACCGTTTTATCCCATTAAAGATGGAACTCATTAAACCCCTGCTCTGTAAGAGCAGGGCTATTCAATTAGAAGTTCAGCCGGGCCATTTTTAGAACCAGGAAATGCAGATAAATCGTCAGCTTATTCATTAAACACAGACTCCTCACAGCAAAAAAAAAAAAAAGAAAAGAGAAAAAAAAAACACTGAATTCTCATGTAAGTCATGTATATTGGATAGGTTTCCCGTCCGTGGATGAATCTGTTCCCCAGGCACGCCAGAGGCAGGGGCAGGGTCAGGGGCTGTTGCTGTACAGGTTACAGGCTGAAGCTGCTGATTTCATGAAAAGAAAAAGTGTTGACTGTGGGGGTCAAGAAGGCTTTAACACCAGCTGTCTGTTCACAAGCAGACACGACCAGAAAAAAAATTGAGAAAATAATAAATATAGTGATTCGTAAAAAGTCCTTACTCTGGAAGGACATAAGCCAGTTCACCTCATGACATCATCTGGTTAAAAAGGCAGAACCTGCTGCCGTGGTGACGGACAATGGAGGAAATTTTAAGGGAAAGAGAAATGATTATCGGAAACAGACAGTTCTGTTTCATTTTCGGATTGGCATCGTGCTGAATTTACTTTCAAACCGCAGTAGTTTCTGAGCACATTGTGTTTTTCCCTCTTTATTACACAAGGACCTCACACCTGCCAAGGTTTCCTCACTCCACTTTTTGATAGGCAGCGGAATGTAGACATGAGACGCCACATTTTAATTTGTTCTGATACCAGTTGCGGTGGATGGGTTGCATGCGGAGGAGGATTGATGGGAACGCGGGAACTCATCAAAGCGGTCCAAAAAAATGTGGTGGCGAATTACATCATCACCCACCCAGTCAATTTACAAGCTAGACAAAAGCACAGGGTGGCGAACGTGAAACTGCGCTTGGCGACAGCTTGTTTTTTTTTAACAGTCTTAGTTTTATGTTTCATTCTGTCATCTATTTTGATGCTTTTTGCACTCAACACAAATGCACGGTGTTCATTTTTTTATTATCATTATTATTATTTATTGTTATTTACAGGAAAAGCAGAGACTGAGACTGCAGGAATAAGATTAGGGGAAGGTCTGATAACAAATGAATCAGTCTTAAATGACAGTGGGGAGAGAGAGAGAGAGAGAGAGAGAGAGAGAGAGAGAGAGACTCCACAGAGATTTGATGGACAGTGCTGATATTGGGAGCTACGCCACAAATGAATTAGCATTTCGGAAAGGCTGGGTCACAACAATCATTCTGTTAATTATGCAGATGATGAATTAATATGTCACAAGCGAGGATCAGATTACCTGCAACCTTCCCTGCAGAATCGGGAACCGCTGAGAGACGTCTGGGCATTTGCAGCAGCTTCAGTGTAGTCCATCATTTAAATCCTGACGTACATTGATGCTGTACTAACTGCTCAGTTCTAACAAGAAACATTTTGGCAGAAAGTCGAGAGTTGGTGAGAAGAATTGAGCTTTAAATGTAATGCATCGATTAGTATTTATTAGTTTATTAGGGGGTCTTTTGTTTGTTTTTTCACTTAATCTTCACCAAATCATTACCTCCTCTTCAATCACATTGACCACTTGGCTGATTCTTTAGATGCTTATCATTATCATAACATCATAGTTGAGTCAGAGACTGAGGAAAAGCAATAAGAGGTCCAAATAAATGGAGAGACTTAGACCTACCGCCATAAAGGTCAGGTTCACTACGATAGATAGCAATCGAGGAAAACCTTTGGGAGTATTTCATCCTTCTAAATAATTAACAGCCCATGGTTAGATTTTAAACCATTAATTGCACACTCCTATAGCGAAAGCATGGCCCTTTGCTTGAATATAATGTCTTTTAATTGCTTGTGTGCATTTTATGCGACACTGCAGACTGACTGATTTCAGAAGATGAATGTTTCGACCCCTCCGACCCCCCCCGGGCTGTTGTGCAGCAAACACACTGTTAAGAGCATCACTATTGATGAGCTGTCAAACGCTCAGCATTCGACAGATGGTCGCTTACTTAAGAAGACGTTCAAGGCCGAGGGCCGTGCACCATTTACATACGCCGCACCTGAAGATATCATCGCTGTTGTTTTTGCGTTGGCCCGTGACTCGGCTGCCGTGCAAGGCCTCTTTTACCATCAGATTAATCACGCCAGAACAGCGAAGCAGACCTCAGACGTTTGCCTCAGAGCGGCTTGTTGCTCGGCGCGGATGCGTCTGATAAACTGGAATTAAAAACATGAAGGGTAGAGACAAAGTGAGGTATCCGCCTTAACATAGTCCTCCTATTATTGTCCAGTCGCGTTGAGTGTTTAGTATCGATTCGGCAGCCTGAGTCCCTGCTTTTGATTTCAACCTCCAGGTCAACGGAGAAGCTGAACTAGATGTCTGCCTCATCTCGATTACTCCGTCTGTTTACCTGTTGATCAAGTTGTACCTGCACCTGATGCTGCTAGCATTTGTGTGTGTGTGTGTGTGTGTGTGTGTGTGTGTGTGTGTGTGTGTGTGTGTGTGTGTGTGTGTGTGTGTGTGTGTGTGTGTGTGTGTGTGTGTGTGTGTGTGATTTGGTAACAGCTTTAGATGAGTTATAGATGCACACTCAAAGCACGAGACTTCTGAGTCATATTCATCTCTCTGATACTTAACCATTAAGTAACTTAATGCTGGGAACGACGTGCACTGAGAGTGAGTAATTTGGAAAGAGGACTGTTACGGAGAGGTTGAATTCTAATCTCATCAAGAGCCTGGAGATAATCCTCCACATGTCGCTTTGCCGAGAATCGAAGGAACTGAGTTCCGAGCTGCTGTCACCTCACAGCTCGCTGTCTCGTTTACACGGGAAAAGTCAAACATGGATTTGATAGCTTCGGATCCAAAGTGTCCGCGTGAAAATGTAGTCGCAGTTCTGCAACTAATACGATGGAAATGTAATATCTTTGTGTAAATACACATAAATGATCTTACCTTCATGGTGTTTCCAGTTCAGCGGCTCACATTTAAGCTATTTTTAAGAAGAAGAAGTTGTAATATCTGGCACAAAACAGCTGCTAAAAAATCAGTGCGTACACTGTTAATACAGAAGCATGGCACACTGGGAAGATAATGCTAAAGCCACTTAATATGCTGTATTTTAGCATGAGCTAACAAGGGGAAGCAGGCAAGTCTGTGTTTATGTCATTGCTCGCACGTTTCAATGTTGTGCATGCACTGATGGTGCTAGGTAGGCCCGAGGGCACCGCTGGAGATTTGTGAATCATATCAAACCTGCTAAGTAGTGCAACAGCATCTTTGCAAGCCTTTTTTTTTTTTTTTTTTTTTTTTTTTTTTTTTTTTTTTTTTTTTTTTTTGTTAGTTTCAGTGAAACACAAGAACAGCATCCTGCAATCATAATGCAAACCAGGCTCACACTAGAGCTTAATGTTATATGAGCTACCAAAAAAAATTACTTGTCCATCAGTGGAAACAGCCAAGAGCTCTTAATGCCAGCTACATCTTAATGGATTTATCTTGCAGTATCTCCAAACCAGACACAGCAGCTTAGGGCTGGATCGCTAATCTTTGAATGCCCACAGGTCCAGAAATATTTGTGGTATGGTTCAAAACATTCTGTACAATATTGCTGATCTCAGAGTGCATTAGGCGTCTCAGGTGTGTAAGAGTTTCCTCATCAGTGCTGCGTTTTGATTGGTTGGAATAACTCAGAGGCAGAGAAATTCGAACCATAATAACATTAGTGAGTTTTGCATTTAAAAAAAAAAAAACAACAGTCTTGTAACACTCATATGGCACCATAGAGGGCTGCAATCTGTTGACTGTGTTAGCTTCTCAGCTGTTTTATTGAATACTAATTATTGCTTTTGTGTTTTGAACAGGTCTACAGTAGTTTATCTGCAGGGTCTCCTCATCTCAATCTGAAAATACGGTCTGCTTATTAGCTTCACTGAGCATTTGAGATCATAAACAGGAAACAAAAAAGCTCATCTTTTAGAAAATTAAGTAGAATTAGAACCAAGTCCTGCACTGGTATTCCTTTTTTAGATCTCCATTAAGTCAATATTTGGCACAGAAAGCATCTTGGTCCATGCCTGAAACAAACACAGAATGCTACATGCTAATATTATACACTGAACAAAGAAAAGGACAATTCATTTTCAAAGTTAATAAGAAATGGAAAAGAAAGTCATAACAACCTTTGTCTTATCACACTGCACCAAACATATTGTTGGCAGGTGGGAATAAATCTGAATAAACTGAATAATTGTTTGCGTGAATGTGAAATAAACTGAATGAGCCTAATAAAGAGATGAATGAGAACGGAAAACAAAACACTGCTGTGAGCATTGATTAGGAAGGACAAAACTGAAATGACGACAGCCATTCAGAACAAAACTGTGATATATTGTAGCAACACACCACAAACACACGACAAGCTGTGAGGGAAAATGGAATTTGGAAGCTTGTGGATAAACTTCAAAATACACAATGAGTCCATCCAGGACAGATTACAGATTGGATTTGGTTCTTTGTTGCGATTCCTCACCAGCATTTTTACCTCCAACTATGACAGATGAGGGGCAAATTTGACGTGGCTCGTAGGGGTCTTGGAACACTGGAGCCCCTCCATCAGGAGTTAAAGAAGTTCACAGAGGAGGTCGAATTGTGATATTGGCAACACTTTTTATCCTTTTCCATCACTTCCAGCACTCGTGGCTTTTTACAGAAAAGACAAATTGCTTTATTTGTCTGCACACAGTGATTAATGTCAGTTTTATTGTTATGTTCTCAGAGAAAATTGCTACCATTTCATCCTCACTACCCAGCAAATCTGCAGCAAGAAGCCCAACCCACAGTCTTCTGGAGCATCATCTCCTGCTGGCTGGAAATCTTCACCCTTTCAAGGAGGACACATATGTTGTTATCTGCAACAAATACAGAGGATAAACATATCAGAATGTCTCACATCCAGGGACAAAGATCCACTATCGAATGTGCCTCTATCCTCCTCAATCTGCCACGGCTCCATGTCTTCCTGCCCCATTGGGAGAAAAACCGGAGCGTGTCATGCGGCTGAAAGGGTCAACGCTCCCCAGTCACTGTCCGCCGAGCAGACGCCTAGGAGTGCAGCCGAGGGCAGGGAGGATTGCCTCCGACACTGCCCACCCAGGCGATTCACTGTCAGAGGATTTGTGGGAGGTGGATATACTCCATCTCTGCTGGCTCAGTCTGTCTTCCAGGTAGCTGTCCGCCCAGCCAGCCAGCCAGCCAGCCAGCCAGCCAGCCCTCCAGCCTGGCTGCGTCTCTCAGCCGACTGCTCAGATCTGAACCCGGCATACTCTGAGGTCCAGTCAGGATCTGGTCTCATCCCTCTCATCTGTCATCATCATCATATCCAACAGGATGATGTGGTGTCTCAGATCCACGTCTGAGATGCACGTCAGTCTCATGAGGATCTCATGTCTGCAGCTCAATGTGATCGCTCTCGGAAGTTCAGCAACAGAGTCCTGAATTCATTTCCCGATTTTGCCATGTTTAATACTCATCTTTGCTCTGATGATGACCACTAACAGTCCTTTGATAATCCCAAGATTCTCTTTAATAGATGACTAATTAGAGCCTGCTAGCTTTCCCAAGATGATTAAATTACATAATATTGCCCCCCTGTGTGTTTCTCAAGTAGTGCAATAATGGAGCGGAGCTGCTGTAGACACCAGAGGGTGATTGAACAGTTTTTTGTTGTTGTTGTTGTTGTTGTTGTTGTTGTTGTTTTTTAACCTATGAGCTAATCAATAACCTGTCAATGTTGTTTTCCTGCTGTTGACAACAACAGCAGCCAGCGCGCCCCTGCGCTGCCTGTGGATGGTGAATATTTGAAGTTCAGCAACAGTTTATGAGCGGTTCCACCGTGTTTGTGAAGTGTTTGCAGGTGATTAGCAAGTTGAGTGCAGTAGCACTTGTTTTCAGGCTAACGCGTAAACAATGGCTCAACAACTATCTGGGTTTCACAAAGTGAAATTTGATTGGGAGATAAATTAATGGGGAGAGTGTTGGTGCATTGATGTGTAGACTCATTCTAAAGCCACATTTCACTGATTACAGTAGGGTTTTTTTTCTACATAATGACTGTCTTGACCTTGCAGCTCTAAGCTTGTTTTAAAACTTGCTGTCTTCTCAGTGTAAAAATGCTAATGCCTTAAAAAAAAATAGGTTACAGAATTTCTTTTCACTTAAAAAGAAGAAGAAGAAACCCTTGGAGCAGCTTCCAGTGGAGTTGTATGCGTGTTACATAACAAAGCCTTCAGAGTTTATCATTTCACCAACACTTCAAAAGCAAAGTCCTGCAGAAAACTGGCAATGAAAACTCTCTGACTGCAGCAGGTCAGCCCTGGGGGGGCAGGGATGACGACACCAGCTGCGCCATGCTCCTGCAGAAGATGAAATCCTGATTTCTGGATTTGCGAATTACACGGGTGTCAATGCATTTGTGAGCCAAATATCGTGATGTTCGGTGTCAGTTTTCATACAAATGAATGCAAATTCAGTTGCATTGCTAATTAATTTATATCTGACTCTTCACCTTAGACATTGAATGATTATAAATTTCAATTTTAATCCATTTTAGTCTGGCAGATTTCAGTAAATTACATTTGGTTGAATGAGACGTGTGTTAAACTGTCCCAAAGAGGAAATAAATGGAAGATGTAGAACTTTTTTATGGGCACAGATCCAGTATATCAGCATTTATCAAATATCCAAATGGCAGCCGGTGTAATGACTAATAAGGAGTGTTGCATGGGGAAATGCCAGTTGCCAAAGGGAATTTCAGTTTTTAATGCCTTCCTGCCTCATCATCAAGCTCTTGGATTGCTGTGTTGACAAATGATATGCTGCGGACGCTAACAAGAACTGACACAAAATTATTTTGGCACGCAGCAGCGAAAGCGTGCCTCTAATATTCATGAATATGAAACAGCTCGCGTCAAATGCTGTCTAAATTACCTGTTAGCAAAGTCATCATACTTCATCATGCTGCCTGATCCGTTCGGTCTGATTTTGCCAAGAATGAAGTCAACATTGGTATGTCCTGCCAAGGAATATTACCCAGACATAAACTTCAAGCACTGACCAAATGAAAGTGCTGCATCATAAGAAGCTGGATATGTCGCAGCTGTCGCCAAATGAACTTTGAGTAACATAATTACAGATTTATAGACACACTGAGTAGAGAAAATGAAAAAATACACATCCAAAACACTGAGATACTATGAAAGAATTGAAGTATTTTCACCTTGCATATATGGATAGAAATAAAAGCAGCAGGAATTGCATTTTCTTTGAAATTTGGTGTGTTACCATGTGAAATTCCTGTTTTAGTTGCTGTAGGAGGCTGATAATACTGTACTCTCAGCAGCAGTTTCAATTAGGAAAGTATCAGGCAGATGCTGACCTCTACAGGTATGATTATGCCTTGCAAGTTTGACAGATATCACTTTAAATTAAAGAGCACATGAAGAGCTTTTACCATGAAATAAACCAAAAACTCAAAAAAAAAAAAAAAAAACCTAGCAGAAAGAGTCAGACTGCAGAGTCTGATGCATATAAACCTTTATCTGTCAGATTAGACAGCACATGCTCATTAAATAGAGCAAAATGTGGAGTTACTGCAAAAAAAAAAAAAAAAAAAACTGCTGTTATGGATGTCCTGGCAGACAGCAGTGACAGAGTGGCAGAACATGGAGGCAGAGAGTAAAACCAAATAACCGGGCTATCAGCCGCCGGTGATAAACAGCCACAAGCCTGGCTGAAGCGGGAACGATAGAGGAGTGCAGAGACGGCCCAGTGGCAACGCAGCACAAAGTGGTGATGACAGCCCCGAGGTTACGAGCGATGGCGGCTGAGGGGCCGACTGAGTGTGTGTGTCGCACAGAGGGAAGAGGGCGGGTGGGAGCGGACGAGCATTCATGCTGACTGGCACAGGAGGCGGACACAGGGGCCTCATTCACAGGCTCTGCTCAGGCTGCAGCTGGCTCCTCGCTGGTCGGCTCTGGAGGGTGGAGGGATGTCTCGCTAGGTAGATGTTTACAGCCCATTTATTCAGATAATGTTTCCCACACCTCTAAAACTGTCATGAAATAAAGTCCCTCGGATTATGTTTCTGCCCAGGGGTCAGGGAAGTCTGGAAAATGGTCATGACAGGTGAATTACTGAGCATGTACAGAATAAAATGCCAAAAAAAAAAAAGTTTGCATAAATAGAGATGGAGTTTTCGGGAGCAGAAATGTGTGTCAGGCGAGTGTAACAGAAAGACACGTGTGTCTGAGCGCTCATGAGTATTCAAGCTCCAATTAGAGCAGGAAGACATAAGGTCTGCCTGGAACAGAGAGAGGACACCCAAACGCCTGTCTCGGCACAACCTGACAAAGCCTGAACGCCCTCATGAAGAAGAACCAAGTGAAATCATGGCACGTTTCCACACACACTTTCACGCTACGCTGTACACATTGATGCCACAGCATCCAAACGCTGCCCCAACGTCCCACCACTCTTTGAGTTGTATTGTTGGCTCTTTTCTCACCCGAGGCGGAGGTCACGATGCAGTAAATTCTTTATTACAGTCAGCAGCAAACTCCAGACTCCAATGTGGTGCACACCCGACCTGGCAACCCATCAAAGCAACTTTTTTCCCATCTGTACCTCATTGTTGGACCACGGGGCTGCCTCGCTACTCACTTTCATTATTTATTTTGTGGAACAGAGAAAGAAACATGGTCACTGTTGCAGGGTCGTAAGCGAGGTCACTCCCGTGGCCAATCAGTGACCTGGTCTGAGGGTGGTGGTGACCATTCCTGACCTGTACTTCCCAGTCTCAATCAACAGAAAAGCTTTCTCTTTCCTCGTTCCCCCGCTCAGACAAAAGGTGTTTTTAGGACTGCATTAGGTGTTCCAGGAAGAACAGGCACACAACGTCAACCTTTGCTCGATTTATAAAGCTGATCAAGGGGGGACTTTTTCCAGGACTTTCTAATGGAACCTTGTGTGTCGGAATATGTCTGATTTCCTGTTGGCACAGAATTCTACAAAGTATCTCAGTGTGTGCCAATAATGGGGCATGCTTTTTGATGTCACTTTTGTGCACCAGCATAATGGATTTGAAATGAAGCAATCAGGATGTGAAGGAGGTGTGACTGTTGGGATAACCTGCTCTGAAATGGTGTTTAAAGAGAGTCTGTGCAAATTCAAAACAATGTGAAATCAGCACAGTGTTGATTGCACTGATTAACTAGGATGAGGAAGATTCTCCTAACTGATTGTGCATGTGTGTGTGTGTGTGTGTGTGTGTGTGTGTGTGTGTGTGTGTGTGTGTGTGTGTGTGTGTGTGTGTGTGTGTGTGTGTGTGTGTGTGTGTGTGTGTGTGGCTGCCATACTGAGTACCAAAATATTTGTCCTACTAGCAAAGTGAGGACACTTTTATGCGTGTTTGGCTATAGCCATTACAAATATAGCCATTACAAAGCTATCAAATCTGTTATTGATAGCACACACTGGTGTAAGACACGGATTTAATGCTGATTTTGAAACATCTGGTTCAATAGCATAGCGTCTACTGGAGGCTCCCAGTCGGCCAGCGTCAGCTAATGGAACTTGGCTGCATGTTATTGAGCCATTAGCTTATAATCAGTACTGGTGCCATTGTTGTGATTTAAATTTTTTCCACAGGAATCATCCAAATGTAAGGAAATAAACATCACTTTGGTTTAATTTAACTGCCAACCTTAAGGCTTGCTCTCGCTCATACAGTGCATTAAAATAAACATGAGTTGTTCAAAGGCTTGATAATGGCGTTTGAAAATGCTGAGTGTAATAATGAAGTAAACAGCGTTGGTGCAAAAATTCAATTTAGCATCCGGACAGCGCTAATCCATGGCTGTGGACGGCTAATCTGCATTTAAAGTGAGGAGGCTGATGTAGTTTAACACCCACACGTTTAATCATCTGTCTTTGGGTTTCAGATGGTAAAGAGGGCAGACGGAGCTAGCTGTTCCTGCAGCCTGGACAGAATGATGAGAAAATCGAGGTTCAGTTGTTTGTGCATAGAGGTTGTTCTCCTGGGATGCAGCCTTTACACTTGTCAGAGCTTGCAGGGCAGAAATAGCATCTATTTAAAACCTCTCCGCACAAGATCGCATATACTTCTTTATCAGCGGCTTGTTCTGCAAGAAATTTATGCGTCTGATCACCCCAGCTCTTAATTAATGTGGTTAGCATAGCATGCATTTTAATTAACAGTCACAGTAGGTAAAATATCCATCAAAAATAATTATACTGGCTGCAAAAGTTGTGAACGTGCACAAATAGCCCATTAAACCACAATTTAATTTGAAAGCAAGTTTAAATGCATTTACCAGCTCTGAATAGTTTATGATCAATGGGTGAACCGGACACTGTCTATTATCACCATTATCAACATTAAAAACCACAACCAAGGTGTTGATTTCAGAATCATTGCCAATATTATTCACTCAAACAATCTAACATCACAATCAATTAAACATCACTGGGTTTCACTAAGTTAACTCATTTGTTGTGAGTCACGAGCGCAACTTAGTGTTTTAAATGTGATTAATAAATAATTTATCCCTGGATCAGCAGCTGCAGAATTAATCACTGTCTTAGCACTTTGCTAATTGCCTCAGGATGGAATTTAGGTTATATTTCATTTCATCATCAAGCCCGAGTTGGACTGTTTAAGACCTAAGCTGCTAATGAACTTTTCTGAAGCGTTCCTGCTAACATATTTTACTTGATTTTTAACATTTGATGACAGTCCGTGACACGTGTAGGCATAAATTCAGCCTAAAACGGTTCAAAAATGACTTCAGCCTCAGCACCTCCAGCTCCAAGATTACTGAGTGAATTAACTGCAGTTAATTTCATGTGAATTTTTCCAGCCAGTCCTTGATGGGTGGTCGTCCCAAACCTGCCTGATTAGGCAGATTCATTATTAGGTTGATTGATTAGGTTGATTATAGTTCTCTGCAAAGCCACTGTCTTAAATTAGTGTGCATCCATTGCTGTATTGATGCAGAGACTCTGCTGTATTCCGCAAGTGAACTTTCAATATAGGACAGGTATTAAAAATTGACTCGGTCCTAATGTTTACTTTAATTTATAGCCTAAACCCTCTTATGAAAATGTGGCATCATTGTTGCTTAACACCCTCTTCTTATGTTCAGATAACAGACTGTGCGTATCTGCCTGCATGTCATGTGCACGCAGCCTGTGTCTGCAATGTTGTGTAGATGTTGCATCAGTGCTAACTGCTACACTGATGAAAGCGAGTGTAGAAAAAAAAAAAAACAACAACTTGGCAATGCTAATTATTGTGGAAGTCCAAGGCCTTGCCTAACGGGAACAGTTGAACAGAGAACACAAAACAAGGACCTCGTTGTTTGTCTCCGTTCCTACGGTTGTTTTTTATTCCTCCTGAAGATCATTTGACGCTATGCTGTGAGAAAATTAAACAGTAATAGCATCAGATCTAATGATGTACTTGAAGGCATCCTGAAACATATACGATTTAGCCATTTATGCTCTGCTGACTACTGTGGTGTGTTTTTCTTTGATTTGAATCAAGTTGAAATATCGTTTTGCTATTGATAACGTGAAAAACGCACGAAAGAGCTCCCTGATCGAGTGAAAATATGCATGCTTGTGGTGGGATCTGCTGTCTGTTCTCTTGTTATGTCAATAATGCGGGTTTGATTTACAGAGAACTACCGTGAAGACAGGCGTGGTGCTGGGAAGACTGCAAAATTACCAAATAACAATAACTTTTTAAAATCCACAGCCTGTACACTGACTAACAATAAACCTTTATTTTTAGGCACATTCAATAGATATCTCCTTTCACCTTTAAGTGTTTTGTCTAAATGCTGAAAATCTGACATGCTGGTGCAGCACAATGACAATATCTGGATATGAACTCGCAACTTAAGCAAGAAAACCAAGAATACACAGCAGCAGCAGCCACGTCATTCAAGAACTGCATGGACAGCAACCCCAAACACACACACACACACACGCACACACACACACACACACACACACACACACACACACACACACAGAGTCTTTTGGCACACTCATCAGAAGTGTCACATCTAATCAATCCAGAATCGTCTTTTTAAAATGGAAAGAAGTATCAGATAAGAAATAACAAAACAGCAACTGTACATGGGAAATAAAGGCTTGCTGGACATGAAGGGGAACCAGAAAAATGTAAAGTAAAGCTGCTCAACCATTTTAAATGATTTGTGTTTTTTTCAGAATTCTGTCTCAATTTATCAAGAAAACTTAATTTATGTCTGTGCTGTAATAGCTAACATGGCGTTTTAGTAGTTACCAGATTGTTTGCAGATGATATTATAAAGATTATACATCAACCACAGTTTAACAATAACAATTCCAACAATAAGAATTAAGAAAGAAAAAACAATAAATGCTTTTAGAAATTGTAAAGCTCTGACTTAAAATTCAACCACAGTTTTCTTCCGTGTTGGAATCAAAAACAGGTAAATAAAACACGTTTCTACACTAAACACCTAATTTAATCCACTAATCGGATCTGCATTCATATCTTCCTGACTAATGTTACAGGCTGTTATATGAGAAAAGCTCAGGTGGTAATGACATCGCTAACACGACTCTGACAGTGTGATGGAGCGTCTGAATGCAAAGGAGCTCAATTAGCAGCTTAGTGTAATTAATCCTTCATTTTAATATTTATGACGCGGGGCTTTTCACACCTCTGCTCCTTTCAAACGTGGGTGGAATTTCTCAGAATTGTTGGACTGGATCTGACGACGAATGTGGAGAAGATCACCTGCGGGCTGATGAGGGTTGCGGATCAAACACACTGCTCTTTGGGCGCACGGCGGTTAAAAACAATGGCTTTTTAGGCCGTGACCTCGGTCAACAGTGTGAATAACAACTGCGTGCTAATTGTGTTGGGATATGATTGTTGATAATAAATGTGCACTGACAGGTCGCAGTAGCATCCAGATGGCACGCTGCAGCCGTTCTAGCTGGCAGGACAGCACCAAAACACTCACTGTGGAACTAGAGCAGACAAGGATTCACTCTATCGTCAAATGAAGCATCCAAGAGGCTGCTTCTATAAAGGTCCAAATCCATTCATTCTTTGTAGCGAAAATAAGAACTGAAGAACTGCGGAAGTTCCTTATTAGCGGGCGAACACGAGCGGCCTGGGCTCCTGTCTTCAGCCCGCATCACCTCCTCCCACACTAACCATCATAGCGGCGCTGAAGCCTCCCAAATTGGATCCTCTTGAGTAAAGAAGCGGGTGCACGGTGTCCTGAGTGAGCCGTCTCTACATGGCTGCGTGGTGTTGCTGTCTCCTGTGCAGACATCTGTTTGTTGGAGGGGTAATTGCTCACTCCCTTCATATCCAGCTCTGACCTGAATTGCTCCGTAATCTCTGAGTCTACGTTTCAAGGGCCACATTCTCCTTATAGGCTTTTAGCTCATGCGTGTGTGTGTGTGTGTGTGTGTGTGTGTGTGTGTGTGTGTGTGTGTGTGTGTGTGTGTGTGTGTGTGTGTGTGTGTGTGTGTGTGTGTGTGTGTGTGTGTTTGTGTGTGTGTGTGTGTGTGTGTGTGCCAAATCTTGATAAAAACAACATCATTCCAAATGCAATCAGTCTATAAAAGCTGCAAAAAACTTTACATTCGTATAAATCCAACTTCGTGTCCAGCCGCGTGCATGACATTACACGTTAGCAATTCGCGCCGCGCCGACATGACCGACGGGGTCAACTTCCATTTGCACGCAAAGGCAGAAACTAAACTGGTTATTCTTGCAGCTCTGCTTGTCGGCTCGCCCGGGCCGGAGTGACTGCTGTGCTGTTGATTGTGTGAGCTCAGCACCGCGACAGTCGCATCGTGACAACGTTTGCTGTCAAAGTTGCGTGTCAGGTTTCAACAAGCACGCTCAAACCCCAACGCTGGTGACAAACTCCTGGAAAAACCTGCTGCTGCTCGGCTGAGGATAACTCCAACACTTTATATGATATTTATTTTTAAGGTAAACCTTAAAAATATGCCTTGGAGCATTTTGTGTAACTCCCGCGGATTTCATCTTCCTTTTATTTGCTGGTTTTTCTTTAATGGAAAAGAGACAAACTTTGTTTTTGGTGCATCTCAGACTTGAATAATGAAAAACAGGCAACCATGCGTGTGAGGTAATATCCAAATGGATTTTTGCAGACGATTGAATTGCTTAATTTGTGAATGGAAAAAAAAAAATCCATGTTTACAAATGGAAAACCCAAATTGGAGCCAGGTTCATTTCTCCTGGTAATGGTATTTCTTCTGTAGAGTGCCATCATTGCTTTTGTCTTTCAGGGGAACCTGCTCACTCACGCCCTGATGGCGGGGCTAATCCCTGATACACACCAGGAGAGGTTGGCCTGAATGATAACAATCGTCATCTTTTGGATTGCCAGTGCCAGTGTCTTTCGGAGCCCAAAATATTCAGCTGGACCCAGAAGATCTAACGTGTTAGCCACCATTTTTGGGTCGAGCGCACAGCAGTTTTCACCTAAACCCGCTTAAGCGTTTAAAGCTGCAAAATATAGGCTAACCTTCTCTGATCCTACAGTTTTCAAACAGGGAAGTAGTTAAAAACAAAGGGATTGATAGTCTACTTTTGCCCTTGAGTGAGAGGAGGAGAGATTTTGTGTGTGTGTGTGTGTGTGTGTGTGTGTGTGTGTGTGTGTGTGTGTGTGTGTGTGTGTGTGTGTGTGTGTGTGTGTGTGTGTGTGTGTGTGTGTGTGTGAAGGAGTGAGGGAGGGTGACAGAGAGATAATCTCTTTTGTATTTTTGATCCCTAAATGTGGTGGTTATGTCCTCTTATCCCAGCTACTTAGTTTCTGCGGTGCGTAAGTGATGCCGTGCACTTGGGCTGCAAAAAGCAGGTCAGTACGACCACTGAGAGAAAAGCACATGTGCCTCTCATGGATAGCCCTGGGATTATTCCTCACAAAATGTCTTAATTCCTCTGTTCACTAATGATCCAGGGAAAATGCCCTCTAATCTCCATTCCATTAATTAAAAAGAGCATGAGCCCGTGGAAAACCTCGCCATCTGCCGCAGTTTCATTTCTGCAGACAGATTGTGTTTTCCCGCTCTGAACCAGGGGGACTAGGGTTTTCTGGGAGCGTGGAGCGAGGTGAACAGTAAACGGATACACCTCCAACGTTTGGGCATTAACGCGGCGCTGCGGAGCATCATCTTTTAAACAGGAGCAGCTCCTGTCAGGGCGGCATGATGACTGGGAATTTGAGCCATTTCCTGAGGACAATTTTCCAGCTTCCAGCCTTCCAGCCCACTCTCTCTGATATCCCTCTTTAGAGACTTCACAGTTGTTTAACTGTTTCTACAATATCCAGCCCCCTTAATTGCAGTGCTGTGATGCAGTCTCTACATTCTTAATGGATTACTTTAATTTATTCTTTTCATTATCGCTTTTAGGCAAGTTTCAGTTGATGTTTAGTTTTTACTTTCTTTTTCAAAGTTCCAAATGAAATTTAAATATTAATTTTTTTTAATCATTCCAGTTTCAAATGTGTGCCATTTAAAACCACAATAGCATCAATGAATTGTGTTTTTATACGACTTCATCGTGTGACTCCCAATAAAACTCCCTAATTTGGAGTTGGAGAACTGTAGTTTTCTTAAATCTGTTTGATGAGTTGGAGCCTCTGTGGCTTTGTGTTTGGATCGGTTCTGTGTTTGTCCGGAATGATGAAACACACTCCTCAGAAATTGTATCAAGTGCGTTTGACCCGCGGTCAAAGCCCAGGGACCGTGACATGAATTTGATCGGGCTAGTAGGCAGGATAGATTATCCGAGCAGATGTCGGTTCCCACCCTTACTGGAACAGTGGGGCCAATAATAAATACAGGCACGCACAGACACACAACACGCACATTAATCTGAGACAGGCTGGTAGCCTCTGCACATCCTCTCCCCACTCTCCTCTCCCCTCAGCACAGAGTGGATGTTGCGCACAGACCAAGTTTATTTTAGCTGTGACTCTTTTGTTATTTTGTTGCACTTCTGCTTTAATCATCAGAGGCAGAGCCCCTGGTTTGACTCACGACACTTCCGAGCCTTCCAGATGGACACGCTGGGGTTGAAGACTGGACTCTGTGGGAAATGGCAGATAATGTGCTGTTCTGTGCTGTGCGCGTGCTTTCTGGACGCAGTTTGGGGACAGATCCGCTACTCCATCCCAGAGGAGCTGGAACACGGGGCTTTTGTTGGAAACATAGCAGAAGACCTGGGTTTGGATGCAGATAGGCTCTCTGCGCGCAGATTCCGCATCGTCTCCGGTGGAAAGAGGCAGTACGTGGAAGTGAATTTGGAAAACGGAGTTTTGTTCGTCAACGAGAGGATCGATCGCGAAGAGCTGTGCGAGCAGAGTTTGTCCTGCTCCTTTCACCTGCAAGTGGTGATCGAGAACCCTCTGGAGCTGTACAGGGTCGAGATGGAGATTCTGGACGTGAACGACAACTCTCCCAGTTTCCCGTGGACCGAGTTTAATCTGGACATATCGGAGTCAGCCGCGCCGGGATCACGTTTCCCACTGGAGAGCGCACAGGATTTAGACGTCGGGTCCAACTCTCTGCGCACGTATTTGCTGAGCGTCAACGAGCATTTCCTCTTGGACATCCAGACGCGCAGCGACGGCAGTAAATTTGCAGAGCTCGTCCTGCAAAGTCCGCTGGACAGGGAGCAGCAAAGCGCGCATCAAATGGTTCTGACAGCGGTGGACGGGGGCGCGCCGGAGAGATCCGGCACCGCACAGATCGATATCACCGTCTTGGACGCAAACGATAACGCGCCGGTATTTGATCAGTCGTTTTACAGAGTGAGGTTGGCCGAAAACGCACCCAAAGGCACAGTTGTGATCAAGTTAAATGCCTCAGATTTAGACGAAGGTCCCAACGCGGACATTACTTATTCCTTCAGTGGCCATGCGCCCCTCAAAGTGCGCCAGCTCTTCAGCGTCGATCCGCGCACCGGAGAAATCAAAGTGAAAGGAGTGATCGATTATGAAAAAGCCAGGATGCACGAAATTTACGTCCAGGCTAAAGACAAAGGCCCCTCCGCTGTGGCGGTGCATTGCAAAGTGTTGGTGAACGTGTTGGATAAAAATGACAACATCCCGGAGGTGATACTCACGTCGGTGTCCACACCTGTGCAGGAGGACGCGCCCCCGGGGACCGTCATAGCCGTCATCAGTGTGACGGACAAAGACTCCGGAGAGAACGGGAACGTGGACTGCGAGATCTCGCACCACGTCCCGTTTCAGCTCCACTCATCCTTCAAAAACTACTACACGTTGGTCACGTCGGATATTCTGGATAGAGAGTCGGTGGCGGAGTACAACATCACCCTGACGGCCCGGGACATGGGCTCCCCGCCTTTGTTTACAAGGAAAACTATCCTGGTCCAGGTGGCTGATGTCAATGACAACGCGCCCCGCTTCAAGCAGCCGTCCTACACGGTGTATCTGACCGAGAATAACGCGCCCGGCGCCTCCATTTGCGCAGTGACGGCGCTGGACCCGGATTCCGGCCAGAACGCCTACATTTCCTATTCCATACACGAAGGTGACATCCAGGGGATGCCGGTGTCCACTTATGTGTCCGTCAACTCCGACAACGGCAACATTTACGCGCTGAGATCTTTCGATCACGAGCAGCTCAAAAACTTTCAGATCACGGTTCAAGCGCAAGACGCCGGCTTCCCGCCGCTCAGCAACAACGTCTCAATCATCATCTTCGTTTTGGACCAGAATGACAACCCCCCCGTGATCGTGTCACCGGTTTCGCATAACGGCACGGCCCCCGACCAAGTCGTGCCCAGGTCGGCCGACGCGGGCCACCTTGTGACCAAAGTCAGAGCCGTGGACGCGGACGCGGGACAAAACTCTCGTCTGCTCTACCAAATGATCCAAGCCACGGATCCAACTCTGTTCAGCGTGGCTCTGTACACGGGTGAAGTGAGGACCATCCGCCAGTTGGTGGAGAAGGACCCCACAAGGCACAGACTGGTCATACTCGTGAAGGACAATGGTCAGCCGGCCCTCTCGGCCACAGTCTCCATCATCCTGTCAGTGGTTGACAGCCTGCCAGATTGGAAGCCCGATCAGAGCGACCTGTCACAGAGCTCGCGTCACAGCTCCAACCTCACGCTGTACTTAATCGTGTCTCTGGGCGCAGTCTCCTTCACATTCCTGGTGGCCATCATCGTCCTGGTGGCAGTGCAGAGACTCAAGGGCAGACCGTCCAACAAGTCCAGCTTCCCCTTCGTCCCCGCGCGTTGTGGTTGCTGCCCGCGCACGGAGACGCGCGCCACCACGGAGGTGTTCCGGAAGTCCAACCTGAACGTTCGGATGTCGTCAGGTGCGGAGGCGACCGGAGGCGGCCCGATCCCGCAGGTGTACTGCTACAAAATGTGCCTGACGCCCGAGTCCAAAAAACATGACTTCATGTTCTTGAAGCCGTGCAGCCCGGTTCTGTCGGCTCAGCAGAACAACGCGAAGAGTACGGATTACCTGACCTCTGGCTGGAGCACTCTGGACCGCAGCGAGCTGGTCAAGAACCGAGCCCTGACTCCAAATGAGGTGATCCAGCCAAACACAGTCAGAGGTTCAGCTGGTCCTGTTTATCTCATTCACCCCAACCTCAGTGAACGTTCAATTAAAGCTGAAGAAAATAGCATATCATGTAAAATAATAATAATAACAATAATAATAATAATAATAATAATAGCAGTAGTAGTAGTAGTAATTTCCTAAAAACAAAGAAAGATGATGCCACTTAACTTATAGTTTGATTAAATGGGTTTTTTTTAATATAATAATAGAATATGATGATCTTAATGAGAGCTAATATCACTGATATTGATGGATAATCCTTTAATGACCAAAATCTGATTTTAAATGAATGTTGGACATGTTTCCACACGTTGCCCCAACTGTCTTCAATATTTCTGTATTTTCTGAGTTCCTAGTTAAAGAAATCTGGCCTGAATCTTGTTTTATTTGATCAGATGGTATTTTTAGACAGATCTGGCTCACAGACCTGACAGAAAGGGCTGCAGGGGCAAATACAGCAACGCATACATGATCAGAAGGTCCAACCCCGGTTTGTTATCTGGAAAGATTCTACACTTTCATGCACATAATCAGTCAGGGAAAAAACAACCTCAACCACGTGCTGACAGCATGCAGCCCTGCAAATTACCACAGAATGTCAAGATGCCTCGTGTAGGCATTGAAGATTACACAGAGATAAAAGAGATGCAGATGATTCACCTACCTGCAACCCTCTCTTGATCTGTAGCCGACGGCCTCCTTTCCTTCAACATCCAACTTTATCTCCATCACATCAGCACATGATCAAGTTACCAACTCATTTGGCATTTCTAGGAGACGTGGCAGCTCCTTCTTCATTACAGGCCTAATGTGGCAGCACAGAGCTCGTTAAGCACCTTTTTTTAATAAAGACCTCCAAACACTCGACTTTTTAAGAGTTTAATAAAGCTGGAATTAATGACCTTTGAACGTCTCAGGCCAGCCAGTCATAACGAAATACCAGATGAGCTCAGTGTTCTTCATATCAAGAGTGAAGCTTTTAGTCATGAATTACACTCCCGCTGCTGCTTTGACTCGCCATGACCATCGTTTTCTGTGTGCAGCTGAAATATTCCAACAAAGACTGGACCTGGACCAAGAACCAGTGCAACTCTGCATACAAGAGGTGAGTGCAGGCACATAGAGGTGGAGGGGCATGTTCCAAAGAGCACACTTGCTGAGGTTTTCTTCTTCTCTTGTGTCAGATACAGCTCAGCAAACATGGACGCTGATGGGCTGACCTGCAACGTGGCGCCACAGTACTGGACGTGGGGAAACCATATGAAAGGTACAGTATGAGAGAAAGATCTCCAAGTTTCCGAAGGGGGTATTTCATTGCATCAACTCAGGGATTAGCAAACCCCCCTTGAGAAATGTTTCTGGCTTTTATGTTAACTGGCTGAAATTAAGAACTTTTAATCCATCTTATTCAGCTCGTCGGAGAAAATACGGGCAGAAATAATCCCCTGATGCAAGCTGTAATTTATTTATGCTTCTTTTCTAGAACACAGAGCAGCTCTCCAAGAAGGAGCAGGTCCTAACTACTCGTGGGCTCCCAAGTACACCCAGCCCCAGTGTGAGCGGCCTGACTACCAGCACAACGTCTACATCCCAGGCTCCACGTCTGACTACAGCACACTGAAGCTGGCGCCCAGAGGGGATCTGGACGTGTACAACACATTCTCTACCTTTGGAAAGAAGAAGAAGTTTATCTCACACTATGGCCAGTCATTTGAAAGGCAAGATGACCTGATAAGAGATGCCATCTTCAAATGATGCATGCATGATACTGTATATCCAGTTATGGTAACTATTTCCAGTATATCTCCACATTCATGTGTATGGATGGATCCATTACTGATAAACTTTTGAACTTTTGGTGGAATTTAGTGCCACTTTTTGTAAATATGAAAATAAATGTTATTTATATGTGAGCATTTTTCCCATGATGTCATGCTTTGCTAGGCTAATGTTCCCAAACGTGGAAAATCTGACCAGATGTCTACAATTCACGATAAATGAAGCTAACAACTTGCAACTAATAAATTTAACCAAGGTTCTAAAATCACAACTTATTGTCAAATACACACTCGTGGATATATTTTTTATGAATGTCTGAAGTAAATCGGTGCTCTTCAAGTCATTGGATTTGGCAGTGTCGATATGTCAGAATATGTTTCTGTCATCTCTGAACGCTAACGTCAGCCTTTGTTCACCATGAACTGATGGGCAGCGAATGTGCTGTTGCCTCCATGAGCATGACTTCAGGGGCAAAACGCTTCAGTGGAAAATTGTTTCGTAAAGTAAACATGGTCTGAAGACATTTTTTCCCCTTCTTTTTTTCCATCTCAGAGTCAAACATTGAAAGACAGTTGAACATTCTTTTCATTTGCAGCAGCAGAAAACAAAATTTTCCTTATATGAGATCACAGCAAACATTTTAAAGATAACTAACGAAAAGGGTAATTGTTTAGAGTTAAATAACATGGTTCCTAAGGATTGCTGTGCTGAGTGGGAGTTCTGCATATTTTAATGGAGATTTCAAGGGTGAAGCAGCGTAGATACGTCATTCATTCCAAATGGCTGGATGTCAGAGGTCATCAAATATATATATTTACTTACAGTATATATGCCTTTACATAATGGAGCATAGCTTCATACATTCAAACACATGCATTTAACATGTCCATCAGGATGAAAATAAGTGAGTTCATGGTTGTGTGTCCATGCTTATACACTATGAAAGCTATTAAATCCTTTCTCAAGTTTCTCCATTCTTTGTTTTGTTTTTCATGTAATGGCTTCAGGTTTGTTCTGCAGTTCTGAATCCAGATTTCTGGTGCTGTGAGTGCATCAGATAATTGAAAATAATTGAAGAAGATGCATAAGTAACATGTATTTGCATTCTGTTTATCCATCTATGATTAATTATTGCCAATCACTTGGGCAGGTTACCAGTCCATCACAATTACATCACATCACATCACACACACACACACACACACACACACACACACGCACACACACACACACACACACACACACACACACACACACTTTTCCATGTTCATAATGAAGATTTAGCAGAAATCCACAGGATTTGTCCAACATCTGTGCCTGACGCCCTGCATGGTTCTAGAAGTGTTCCCAGTTTCGACCAGTAGAGGGTGTCATTATCCATGACAACCCTTTGTGCCTGTGTGTTGATGTGAATCTGGTCTACTGTTGTAGAGTATAAATTTGTCTTGAATGGGGCTCGTCTGTTCTAACGTTGACGAACACATCAACTGTTAATATGATGCATATAAATATAGAGGAGAAACTATATTCAATTATTTTCCCTAAAACAATCAAACTACAAGAAAGAGAATAAAGAAAAAATATATAGACATGTGTATATCGATACTTATATTATATATAAGTATATCGATATTTTTATGTTTTATTTTCATACAGCCTCAACCAAAAAATTTTACATTGATAAATGTCACAGTGAGAAAGGATGGACGGATGATGGCTGATTTGAATATGATCTGTAATTCACTAAATGACCACTGGATGACGCCAAATATATTGTCATCTTTTTTCGCTTGAATATCTGCTCCCCCAGCCCCATCCCACGCCCCCCGGCCCACGAACAGCAGCAGCAGCAGCATCAGCAGCCTATGAAGACGCTGCCTCCGCCCCTGACAGAGAGCCCTCTCCCCGCCAGCAGCTCTGTAACGTGAATGGCCGATTGCGGCTGCAGCTACAACCCGTGGAAGCGAGAATGACACCGGCGCGCCCCTGCAACAAGACCACCCGAACGTAAGGATTTTAATTTATTGCTACGTTTAAAAACATCCCAAAAAGAAAAAAAAGAGATGGCACTTGTTATTGCAACTGCACGGACACGACTGGTCGCTATTTTCACAGTCATGGCACTCTGGCGTTCCGCGCTCTCCATCACTCGGTACTCCATACCGGAGGAGATGGAAGTGGGTTCTTTTGTTGCCAATCTGGCTACAGATCTGGGTCTGGATGTCCGTAGTTTGGTGGAGCGCAGGGCAAAGCTCGATGTCATTCACAGCAAAAATTACCTCGACATCAACAAAGAAACCGGCGAGCTGATCATCCGCGAGAGAATCGACCGAGAGAACGTGTGCATGACCAAGACGACCTCCTGCTTTCTGAAAATGGATGTCATACTCGAAAACCCCGTCCGCATATTCAACATCGAGTTAGAAATCATGGACATTAATGACAACGCACCCGTGTTCCGCAGGAAGACGATGCACTTGGACATCTCGGAGGCAACCCCTCCCGGTGAGAGGTTTTCATTGACAAACGCCGTGGATGCGGATGTGGGAGCGAACTCGATCAAGACCTATTATCTGAGTAAAAGCCAGTACTTCAACATTGACATTCAGACCGGCAGCGACGGCTCCAAATATGTAGATCTGGTGCTGAACGCGCGTTTGAACAGAGAGGAGCGTTCACTTCATCATTTAATCCTCACCGCGGTGGACGGGGGGGTGCCCGCCCGCTCCGGCACAGCCAGCATCGTCATTAACGTCCTGGACATCAATGACAACGCCCCCGTGTTCTCCCAACCGGTGTTTGCGGTCAACGTTTCCGAGAACTCCGCCGCTGGGACCGTGGTTATGACCTTAAACGCAACAGATCTGGATGAGGGCACAAACGCCGAGTTGGTTTACTCTTACACTCTGTACACCTCCGAGAAGACGCAGGAGATCTTCACCCTCGATCCGAACACGGGTGAGATCAGGGTGAAAGGTGTGATCGATTATGAGGAAAGCACCAGCTTTGAGATGTACGTGCAGGCTCAGGACAGAGGCCCCAGCCCGCTGTCGGGTCACTGTAAGGTCATGGTGTTCGTCACCGACCTGAATGATAACTACCCAGAGGTGACCATCAAGTCTATGAAAAGCATGCTGACGGAGGACGTCCCCGTGGGCACGCTGATCGCTGTGGTCACCGTCAGGGACAGAGACTCAGGAGGCAACGGCGAGGTGGCGTTGGCTTTATATCAGCAGCAATCGCTACCCTTCCTCCTCAACAAGTCCTCCGAGGATTACTTTGAGCTGATGGTTTCCAAACCCCTGGACAGGGAGCTGGTCGGCCGCTACGACATCACGCTGATGGTGACGGACAAAGGCTCGCCGCCGCTGGCTGAGAACGAAACCATCGCCTTACAGATCCTGGACATAAACGACAACGCGCCCACGTTCTCGCAGTCCATCTACACAATCCACGTGGTGGAGAACAACCAGCCGGGGGCTTTGCTGACAGCTCTGAGCGCATTTGACCCAGATCTCAACGAGAACGGGTACTTGGTGTATTTCATCATGGAGAAGGAGATCGCTAACACTTCCATGTCGATGCTCTTCTCCATCAACCCTGAGAACGGTGACCTTTACGCCCTGAAGACCTTTGACTATGAGAGAGAGAGGGATTACCTTTTCCACATCGAGGCGAGAGATTCTGGCGTCCCCCCTCTGAGCAGCAACGTGACGGTTCGCATCATCATCCTGGACCAGAACGACAACACTCCCCTCATCGTGTCGCCGTGGAGGGCGCAGGGCTCCGTGGTGGAGGAGGTGATCCCACGCTCCACAGAAAAGGGCCACCTGATTGCCAAGGTGATCGCCATCGACGCCGATTCCGAGCAGAACGCCAGGGTGACCTACCAGCTCCTGCAGATCAGCGACACGACACTTTTCAGCCTGGATCAGTACAACGGGGAGATCCGCACAACCAGGATGTTCAGTTACAGAGACCCGAGGCAGCAGCGTTTGGTGATCGTGGCCAAAGACAACGGCAATCCCGCCCTCTCCGCCACGGTGACCATCAAGATATCAACGGTAGAGCACGCCATGTCCTTCTCGGAGACCACGGAGCTGCCCCTAGAATACGACGTCTTCACCGATCTGAACCTGTATCTGGTGATCGGTTTGGGGGCCGTGTCGTTCCTGTTGCTCATCACCATCTTGGTCATCATTGTGCTGAAGTGTCAGAAACCGAAACCCAAGGCCATCAAGATCCCGCCGGCCAACCGGAACAGCGTGATCAGCAGGAACAGCGTCATCAGCCAGAGGAGCTCCACCATTGCCGACTCCACCCTGATCTCCAGCGACGCCTACTGGTACAGTCTGTTCCTGGCCGAGACGCGGAAGGGGAAGGTGGTGGTGAGGCAGCCCATCATTCCCAAGGGAGCCGGCTACTTCGTGTCCAGCATACCGAGGAGCATAGGGCCGAGCGAGACCACGGACTCCAGAGCATCCACGCTGGAGGTACGCATCAGCTGAGCTCCGGGGCGCTTGAAGCGTCACGAAGCTTCATGAACAAGCATGACAGCCGGACATGCAGCAAAACTAAAGCAAACAGCCACAAACTTGAGACAAAGTTTCATTTGCATTTTTATATGCTCCATAGGGACAGTTTAAGTAGATATTTTAGAGTTTAGCGCCTCCTTCCTGCTGGAACACGCGGCTCAGACTTAAACATGATCATTCATTACATTCTGTGCTGTTATAATCAATTATACAGCTTAAAAATCAAAAGTTCCTAACGCTGTGATTGTTGACATTAAATACACCTAAGTGCACCTTTTCTATGCAAATGTGCACTATTTACAGGAAGTGTTCTGATTCATTTAGGCTTTACCAATCAAAGAACTGATGTAATGTTTGAAAACGCTTGGCTTGAGTCCTAAAACTGTCCTTTGACAGTCTACAACTGAAATTAGCGACTGTCATAAAGGAGCAGGATGAAGTCAGGCAGCTGATGATGATCACGGTGCATAATTGGGCCAAATAAATCCAAATAACTGAAAATGTGCCATTCTTCCATGTCAGAGTCTATGTAGGTCACTTATTACAGATGCAGAACGCACAATCAGAGCAAAGCTACTGAGGGAGATTGGGGGG
>BJFM01000126.1:67878-86208 GCA_016586285.1 Arothron firmamentum
CCCCCCCCCCCCCCCCCCCCCCCCCGGCCCCTCAGTGTAAAATAGCTCCAGACGCTGGTGAATAAAGGGACATGCGTTTGCTGCAGACAGAACTGCTTTATACTTTGTGGTTTTTTATACTGTAGAATTTTTTGATATCTTCTGTCGTTCACTGTGACCCGACGGCACAGTAGGCAACCTGTGCTGGCCATCGTAAAAAAAAAAAGTGTGCGGTGTTTTTCTCATTTGTGCGCACGTGCTCCTTCTTTGCTCAGTTCTGCCCGTCAGATTGTACAGCGTGCTCCGGGTGGTGCACATCCAGCCCGATCCAGCTCCATCCCACTCACAGCTGATCAAACACAGAATGGAAGAGAACGGTCCCGCTTTATTTCCAAGTCTAGTTGATTGTCGGATTTTGATGTTGCTTATTTGGCTTAAATGTTCTCCCTGATCATACCAGTTTGAATAAAGCTTTTTAATCTGTCTCTCGTTGTGTCTGTGAAGAAAAATGAAACAAAGTAAGAGTGACACACAAGAGTCTCCCTCTCTGTCTCTCTGTCTCTCTCTCACACACACACACACACAGATGCTGAAATTCCCCCACATCAACATTTGACCCAGTTTTCCTGTAAAAAACACAGTGCTCATTCTTGGAAATTGAAAACTAAGTAAGGGGGATGTGACTGCAGTTCACATTCCAGAAACAGACAAATACTAGAGCTGTCAGGATTAGTGGAAGCCTGGAATGAAACAGCTTGATCTGCTCTTCACTGTGGCCACAAAGAGAAGGCCTCACGCATTCTAACTCATGATCTTTATAACATTGGTCTTTATGTTTTAGTCTGCTGTACAATATGATCTCATCAATTTTGTCATGTTCTCAGGATCTCTCAGGTTTGGGCTATTTTAGGCAAGAAACCAGCAGTAAGTTGAGCTTCACAGGTTACTGTGAAGGTTTGGACCTATTAGCGGCCTGAAAAAACCGATGCACATCGGTGAGAACACGGAAGGATGATTATATTGGGGTTCTGTCTGAATCAGAGCGAGAACAGGAGCTTGTTCAATGACCCTTCTTTGCTGGATGTGACTGTAGGAAGCTTTTTCCATACTGTAGTTCAGATATTGCAGATTTATCAAGCCCAGGAAAAGACTTATCGCCATCACAAAGCAGCGAAAGCATTCGCAATTGATAAAGCTGTTCTTTACGAACCATATTATCCGGAAGCAGAGTTTCTGATTGGTGCTTTTATTTCTAGTCTTGCCTTTGTCAGGCGTATCGATCCAGCTTTTGGGCTTCACTACTGACTGCTGCCTGTTTCCTGGATTAGAATTTTGAAGGGGGAAAAAAATTGAGATTATCATAAATGGGTGCAAGCCGCTTAAGCAAATTTTAACCAGATTATGTGGATTTGCTTTATCCTGTCTAGATTTGGGCTGTTTGAAATCAGTTTCCAAGTATGCCGTTGCACTGGCAGGCTTTCGAACACCGAAGTCCAGACTCCAATTTGCATCACACGTGTTCCACCGAGGTGCAGAAGTGGTTCACACTGAGCGAGAAGGTTCTGGGCCAGGATAGATGCCCTCCCAGTGTCCTCCCAGTGCCTGGAGAGATAGATGGATGGAGAGATAGATGGATGGAGGGATAGATGGTTTTGTTTTGTTTTTCTTTTTGAATTTCCAAATGTATTCGGGCTGAGACAGCCTTGGCTGCTTGACCCACTTGTATCAGTGAGTCAGACGGGCAGAGGAGATGCCCTGGCCAGAGTCCGTGCACAATGGGGTCACGAGTTTTAACACCTAGAACCCGTGTCCTCACCACAGCCCGGAAGGACTGAAGTGACGAGTGAATGGCCGGGACGGCCCGACTCTGTCGGGCGTCACGCAGAGGAATGATGTGTCATTTGTTCTATTTTGCGACCGGGATGTTACAGAGCAGCAGAAATAGATCCATACAGGGTGTCACTCTGATTCGCAGACGAGTGGGGAGTGCAAAATCTGCCGCTGCATCTGTGGAGTCTGTGATTTCACACACACTGCATCCAAACAGACGAAAGCGTATCTCAAAAGAGGCTGTTTTGATGAGTCAAACGCTTATGAGGATGAGAGAGAATTAATGCCCCGATTAGTCTAACGTTCAGATACACGAGTGCGTGCGTGTGCGAGGAACGGGCTTGGTGCTCCGTCAGCGGAAGCAGGGACAGAAGTCGTGCTTCGCTGACAGAGCACTACGATGGAGTTAAGTGTAGTCAGATTTAGGCTCCATCTTGAGTGACGCCTGTGGCTGCTTTTCTCTAATGTGTTGCTGTCCTTGCCTTTGGGTCACCGCTGCACTACTTTATCAGGCATTCTGAGGATTTTGTTTGTGTGTTTATTTGTTTATAAGGAAAAAAATCATAATCATATCATATCAAAATAATAATAATCATTAATCATGTACATTTACTGGGGGAAAAAATATGAACCAATCATGTTCAGATGGAAATTTATCTGTAAGAATGCTTAATGGCCATGGATGCATGTGTTTTATTAATTTTTGGTACATAAAACCTTTTTGAGATTTTCCATCTAGTTATTATATTTAAATAAGTATGCAGTGTGTGAGGACACTGTGTCAAATTGTGTGTGTAGATCTCCGCTGCCATTGATTTATTCACCAAACTGCTGTTGCTATGGAGACACGCTTATTTTTTGAAGCTTATGCAACAAAGCCAAAATGGAGGCCAAAACCAAGCAGGTGAGCAATCAGCAGTAGTAAAATAAGCACAAAGAGTTTGAGGAGAGAGAGAAAGACAGGGGCTGTTTTTAAATGTATCTCATTCTCAAGTCATTTTCTCCTACCTGAAATCGGCTAATGAGTTATTTATTTTATAAGGATGTTTTAGAGTCCCTCCCATTGTGCGTGAGTACTTATTATCCCCTGACTAGATGAATTCCACCAGTGATCTGCTCTGCTCGAGGCCAGCAGCACGGCCTTGCCCCCGCCAGATGTTGTGGCTGACTTTGCTCGTCCGTTTTACACGGCTTTTCCCAAACCCGTTTCATTTACTCCAAAGCTAAAGCCGCCTCACACTTCCACCTTCTTTATCATGTAGTTCTGGATATACTTAGCAGAAGCTGTTACTTTTATCTCCACTGAGGCTCAGCTCTGCATGTTCTAGATTCAGTGGAATGTTCCCAGTTTCCATCTATGCCCAACAAGCAGTGGCTGATAACTTATTAGATGTCTGGCTTTTGTTTGTCAAAGGCTCCACCCTGCATTTTTTTAAAAATAATAAAACAGGTCCATGATTACTGGCCTTGCAGTCCTTTCACAAATGTTTTGTTTGTGGAGGAAAACAAGAGAGGTGCACAGTTTGCAGTTTTTAATAAACCTTACCAACAATTGCAGGGGAGCAGTCACTCATCGCTGCATAGAGCAGCCTTTTTACAGCCTGTGCAGCACGAAATATCACAAGAAACACCTCAAATAATGGAATATAGATGTTATGAAATCATCAATCACTGGGTCAGCGGACTGCATCGGTTTGCTTGCTCAGTGCTTGTGGACCTTTTGTTCCTCGCCACTCAATGGACAGCTGAGGACCTTATAGTCTGCTCCTGCATTATTAATGCACCCCGTCAGTATTTCCCTACTCTGTATTCTCCTCCGTGCTGCACGTATGCGCCTGTGCGTTCTTCTCGCGCCTTATTCTCACCAGATATCGCGTTTCTCCTCCAGCCTGCAGAGGAAGAGAGCCTGGGCTTCGTGGGGTTCACCACCGGCATCTTAAATACGATTATGTGACCTGACAGACAGTCTACCGCTGACAGTGATCCGTGTGGAGGGAAGGTTGTGATTGTCAGTGTGATGCTTTCTCTCTGCTGCGCCTTGGCCGACCGCTGCGCCACAAAATCGCTACCGGCAAATTAGATGACTCCAGCGCAGACAAAGGGAGACCACCATAAGCCAGTCTGCAAAACATGTGTCTTTACGCAAACCATGTTTTTTTTTTCTCTCTCTCTCTCTCTCTCTCTCTCTCTCTCATTTGTTGTCATTTGAGGAGGCAGGGTTGAATTCTGCAGAGTAACTTTGCGCAACAGTGAAGACAATCAAAATAAACAGGAAATGGCCAGATCTGCTCAATGTTAAAATGTACATGTCTGTCATGTCAACAAGTACACACACGGCGCTTTACATTCATGCGACAAATGATTGGTCTCGCCCAACACGTGCGCAAATGTGGATATTTAACTGTTTCGTGTGGCGACTATTATTTACTGCTCTAATGTGCCAGTCATCCAATAGCTCGTAGTGCGTACACACCGACATTTTAATGGAGGGATGAAGGGAGAGTAATGGGTGGAGAGCAGGAGGAGGAGAGGGGGAGCTGCGCCACCATGGAGAGGGCTGGAGTCTGAGTGCGCGCTGGGGTGGGATGCTGAGCATTCAAGGTCAAGACATATGCATCGATTTACACCGCATCCGGCTAATGCCCTTTCAAAATAAAACGCAATTGAACCCATAATTATGCCGTGAAGAGTCAGGAATCTTTCAAACCTGATGAAAAGTGACAAGACAAGACTAAAAACACATTTCTACAATTTCAGTTTATATATCTGCAAAAATATGTTTTCAATTCGGCTTCCAGAGCACGTCAGCACTCTGCAGCGACATGGACAGCGTTTGAAAATGGACGTTAATTACTTTGTTTCGAAAGACAGACTTCTAATTTCCTGTTTGCTATGCGACATTTTTCGGCTCTTGACGAATCTCACAGCTTCGGCAGCAAGGAAACACACCCGTCAGCAGCGCGCAACGGAGACAAAAAAAAAAGAAAAAAAAGAAAGAAGAAGCGCAGCACGGACAAAGGAAATATGGGTGCGCTGGAGAGGATTCACCACAGTCGGGTCACACAATGGATGAAACGCCTGTGTTTTATTCACTGGGAGACCAATTAGCCCACCTGGATGAGGTGCTGGGATGCAAGATACTGCAAGCTAAAAAGGCGGAAGGCTGCGTTTAATCCGTCTGCGGATCCTTTGAGCTTGCAATGGCTGTGGTGGGGATATGCAACTGGATAGGGAATAATGTGCCTTTTTATTTTGTGGTATTTTCCTTGTGTTGTGGCCTTTCGTTTGGACAGTTGCGGTATTCAATTACAGAAGAGCTAGAAAACGGGGCACTGGTCGGTGATCTGGCGCATGACTTGGGGCTGGATATTCGAAAGCTCTCCACCCGAAAAATTAAGGTAACGTCCAGCAGTGGCAAACGCTACGTGATTGTCAACCCCAAAAACGGGAAATTGCTCGTCAACGAAAGGATCGACAGGGAGACTCTGTGTGAGTTATCAAGCACCTGCTTCATTAATCTGGAGGTTCTGGTTGAAAATCCCACTGAGGTGCACCATGTTGAGGTGGAGATTGTGGATGCCAATGATAATGCACCGCAGTTCCTCAGAGATGAGTACCAGCTGGAGATTACAGAATCGGCTTTGCCGGGGTCTCGTTACCCCATCGAACATGCCCAAGACCCGGACAGTGGCTCCAACTCGGTTCGTATGTATCAGCTGAGCACAAACGACCATTTCGCACTGGTTTCTAACAAACCTTCCATTAATACAAAGCACATCGAGCTTGTGCTCAAAAAGCCCCTTGATCGCGAACAGACGCCTTACCATCAACTAATTCTAAGTGCTGTGGATGGCGGGACGCCAGAGAAAACAGGCTCAGCTAAAATCAACGTGCGGGTCCTGGACTCAAATGACAACATCCCCACGTTTGACAGCTCGGTGTACAAGGTGAAGCTGTTGGAGAATTCGCCCAAAGACACTCTGGTGATTAAACTGAATGCAACAGATCTGGATGAAGGCACAAACGGAGAGGTTTATTACTCCTTCAGCAGCTACACTCCCGAGAGGGTGAGACAGATGTTCAGCATGGACACCAACACGGGAGAGATCCGAGTGAGGAGCAATGTTGACTACGAGGAGACCAACTCCTATGAGATGTACATCCAGGCGATGGACAAGGGCCCAGGGGCCGTGGCGTCGCACTGCAAGGTCGTGGTGGAGGTGGTGGACGTGAACGACAACGTCCCTCAGATAGTCCTGTCGTCTCTGTCCAGCCCCGTGAGGGAGGATGCCAGGGCAGACACAGTGGTAGCTCTCATTAGCGTCACCGACCGGGACTCTGGCACCAACAAGCAGGTGAGCTTAGAGATCCCACCAGGCCTTCCTTTCAAGATCAAGTCCTTCAGAAATTACTACACTCTGGTTACCTCAGCCTTCCTGGACCGCGAGACCACTGATGCCTACAATGTCACTCTGAGTGCCACAGACGGAGGAAACCCTCCCCTATCCTCCCAGAAGACCATACAGGTGGACGTGGCCGATGTAAACGACAACCCGCCACGGTTCGAGCAGACTTCATATACTGTGTACGTGGCAGAGAACAATGCCCCCGGGGCCTCTTTGTGTACTGTGAAAGCTCAGGATGCAGACATTAAGGAGAACGCCCGCATCACTTACACAGTGCTCAATGACAACAACCATGGCATCCCTGTCACCTCGTATGTGTCTGTGAAGGCTGATACAGGGGAGGCGTACGCCCTGCGAGCCTTCGACTATGAGTCATTGAGAGAGTTCCACTTCCAGGTCAAAGCTCAAGATGGGGGCATCCCCCCGCTCAGCCGCGTCGCCACGGTCTACATCTACATCATGGACCAGAACGACCATCCGCCCTTAATCGTCAATCCTCCCGGAAACGGCACGCGCTCCTTGGAAACGGTGCAGAAGAACGCAGAGCCCGGTGCCTTGGTGACCAAAGTAGTGGCGTATGACGCGGATGCTGGTCCGAACGCCTGGCTGGTGTATGTCCTGGAGACCGCCACTGACCTCGACTTGTTCAAGGTGCACGAGCACACTGGTGAGATCAGGACCACCAGGAGGATCCTGGAAG
This sequence comes from Arothron firmamentum, assembly GCA_016586285.1. Lineage (NCBI taxonomy): Eukaryota > Metazoa > Chordata > Actinopteri > Tetraodontiformes > Tetraodontidae > Arothron > Arothron firmamentum. The sequence goes on from BJFM01000126.1 coordinate 74,794, forward strand.
ACAACTTCACCTCTTTCTCCCTGACCGTCATGGTCAAAGACCATGGGCTGCCTCCCCTGTCCTCCACTGCCACCATAAATGTGGCCGTCATGGAGGTACCACCCAAAGTGGCCCCAGACCCTAAAAGGATCATAAGACCCCACAACACGCTGTTCTTCTCCAACGTGACGCTCTACCTGATCGTGGCCCTGAGCGCCACCACCTTCGTGTTCCTGGTCACTGTGGTGGTCCTGGCCATCGTGCGCTGTCACGCCTACTGCAGCCAGCCCGGGTCCTGCTCCACCTGCTGTGGGTCGCAGAAGCCCCCTCCAGACGGCGGCAGCAGCAGCGTGAGCGCCGGAGGGGCAGCCAGCGGCGGAGCCGGGGCGCAGCCCAACAACAACGTGGTGCTCCGGCGAGACCTCAAAGTGGAGCCTCATTATATCGAAGTGCGTGGGAACGGCTCCCTCACAAAGACTTACTGCTACAAGACCTGCCTGACCGCCACCTCTGGCAGCGATACGTTTATGTTCTACAACACAGGGCGCCCCATCAGCGGTACCTGGGGCAGCGGCGCCGACCGCTTCTTCACGAGCGGGAGCGGATTTGTCCGTCGACTGAGCATGCCTGATGCCTCTCTTCAGATCTGCCCAGAGGTGTGTGTCACTTACTTTCTTTTGATGTCCACCTCTGAAGGTCATCACTTAATATGTTTGCATTGAAGTGGGTTTTTTTGGGGGTTCTTAAATACATGTTTAACACGCTTCTCAGTGAGGTCGTTGATAAAACACGCACCCTTCGCTGCTGCGGGACGCTCCTGCGTGTCTGTTTTGATCCCATCCTCCCGTGGAATCTTCACAGGCCTCTTGGTTGGCATCTCACTAGCGCTGTAGAGCCACATCGGCCCAGCTCAGCACTCGCGCTGCATTAGTGTCAGTCTTGATGCTTTTCAGGGCTCCTGCGTGGTTTTCTGATGATTCAGAGATTTGTGTCCTGACGCGAGCTTGTCATCGCATCAGCGCTGAGAACGGGTCACGTAGAGACTTTCGCTACTTGCTCATTCAACTTGCGAGCGGCTTTGGCTGGATGTGCGTGCAGAAGTAGCGGATTTCCTGACTAGGACAGAGCTGTGCATCGATGACACTGTCAGATAGACGGATATATATGTAGCGAATGAGTGGTTAATCAGACGATGTGAGATCATACTTGAGTGTGCCAGGAGCACGAATGTGGGTGGTTACCCAAGATTTCCACACACAAAGTCTGATTGTTTTTTTTGTTTTGCTTTTTTTTTTACAGGAGGAATAAGACACATTTACCTTCAAATTTAATGTTGAGATTATCATTAGCTAGTTAGCTAGAGAAAGCCCAGTTCGACTCCAGCAGATATTTTGAATGATCATGTTTTAATTTGATTGACATCACTTTGAAAGCTGTTGCGTCACACACTTCAGAGGTCAAGAGGTTAGCTCTGGATACACTATAGCTCCATAACGATCAGGTGCCAGTCACAGGGATATTAGTTATGAAAAAATGTCTTCTCCAAAGCAAGAGTGGATTAAATTAACCTGCAGCCTCTGTTCCTCAGCCCACCAAATTAGATTTACTCAGAGTCTACCAGCACAAAATACTCCCCTCTGGATTGAACTGAGGAACATAATGTGCCGTCTTTATCTGGGACACTTGCTGCTGCTTGAGCAGGTTTGGGCCTGAAACACAGATTTTCTCACTCAGTGCTCTTGGCAGCAAGTGCTGCAACCTACATGATGCTGACAGAAGTTAACATGGGCTGAAAAACAGATGTTCCCAGCAGTTTCCCCTCACAGAAGGGATGCCAAAAACTCATTGCAAAAATGAATAACTCGCACGCAAGGTCGGCTTCAGTTGGCTTCATGTTAAAAATCTGACTTTTGATTTCAGGAAATTTATTTAACCCTTTGGGATTGTGTGCAGTCACACATGAGGAAAGCAGATCTGATTTACAATAGCTTAGAAACACTAATGTTTCTTCATGCATCTAATAATCGCATCGTTGCGTGATCCAAATTTGTTTTAACACTTAACATATTTGTATGTGTTGATCGTTTAGTCCATGGGATGTTGGAACAGTAAATTTGCTTCTCATTAAAACCGTTAATCAGTTATAAGAGTCATTATCTGCTCATTGTTGTTCAGCCGAGTGGAGGCTGATGCAAACTAAACATGCAGGTTGTGACTGTTTAGGTAAGATGTCTGCCGCAGTAATTCACCAGCAGGGTCCTGACAAGAGCAGCCCCATTTCATCAGCAGTGGACAGATTTACTGGAGTCACACACAGAGGCACAAGCAAACACACACACACACACACACACACACACACACACACACACACACACACACACACACACACACACACACACTGGGTCATACACACCCCCAACAGTCAGGACAATTTGCACATTTACAGAGGCAAGGAGTGCCCGAAAAGCCATCAATGTGGGTTTGAGTCACTGGCCTCTTTAAAGGCCTTTAGTGTTTGTATGTCGATAAGTCTGTATGTGTGTGTGTGTGTGTGTGTGTGTGTGTGTGTGTGTGTGTGTGTGTGTGTGTAGAATGAGTATCATGTTTAATTGATGGACTGAGGTTGAGCCTGGCTCTGCATTGTACTGTATGAGCTCAAACTAACCCCCCACCCTCTCTCTCTCTCTCTCTCTCTCTCTCTCTCTCTCTCTCTCTCTCTCTCTCTCTCTCTCTCAGCCCAAAGCCCCGAATGCTGACTGGCGATACTCTGCATCTCTGAGGGCAGCAGGGGTACAGAGGTAAGCACTTTCCATCTCAAAACTCAACCACAACTTTGCGCATCTCAGGGGAAGTTTGAGAGTCACTCCTTCCACCCTCACAATGCTGCGGCTCAGATGCTTCGGACAGCAAAACATCACAAATCACCATTAGCAACATTCAAAAACGACTGCAGCCCCTCTGCCATTGTCAGATGTCACTAGGGGCCCTCAAAGCATGTGTAGGAGCCCTAACCTGTGTGTTCGTGGACGCGTATCACTCCTCCTCTGCAGTGTAACACAATCTAGGTCATCAACATTCCGAGCGGTACCCACAGTTCCACTCTTCAAGCAGGAAGCATGAAGGACGAATGAGGCCTGCGTGACCTTTCTCAGATCGCCAGATGCTGCACGTGCATCGGCGTCAGTGCACAGGGACACACATGCGCATCTCTGTGTGTATTTTTATACTTTTTTGTCCAGCGGTGAGGCTCATGCAAACAGACAACAGAGGACGTTTCAGACTCCAGTCATACATGCTAATTCCCTGCCTGTGCTGGTGTGCAGCAGATTTACAGATGATTGAATCCAAATTATTGATTGATCCAAATAGAAGTGAACTAAATTCAGGGGTGTGAGTGTGAAATGCTGATAAATGTGTTCACTTCTGCTGAATTGGTCATTTCCAGGTACCAAATTTCCAGATTAAGATGAAACGCCGACTGCAAAATTAGTATTTCAGCCAGGACATCAGGGACTAATTAGTTTTACCTCCACTTGCGTCTCATTCGTGCTGCATTTTTCGTGATTTCATGCTAGCGTTGCTCAGTTGTGCAGCGTTCTGCTGATTTAATTGGACATTAGTGTTAATTTCGGGGTGCGGAGGGCATCATAATGTGCATCATGTCTTCCTGACATGGATTAACATAAATCAACATCGCAATTTGCCGCTGCCATGTCTGAGGCGGCGGCGCCTGTGACAGGCGCAGACGCAGAGGCTCGCGACGCTTAACCCACCACGGGCACGGTTGCCACGGATCTGTCCTTGCAGCGTGCTGCTGACCCACATTCTCAGTGCGTTGGTTCAGAGTTAACAAATAAATCATCCCGTGTCGCTGTCTGGCACCTTTGCGTCCGTCGGTGCTTCGGAAGGGCTGCACGCTGACGATAAATCCCTGTTCAGCATAAGTCTTCCGCACTTCTGAGAGCGAGGCTGAATGTGCTGCATTGCAGAGGCCCCACTCAGGGATGGTGCTTCTGTGCAGATGCAGCTACAGGAACCAGGAACCTTATCAGGAACCATGCCATACATAAGCTGCATCAGTACCGCCATGCAGCGATCTGCAAAGCTGAGCAAACTAGTGGCAGCTGCATTCAGTTTATTGCACAATGATGTAGTTTATTTAGTTTGTTTTGTAGTTTTGTTTATTTATTAATCCGGGAAATGTATCTGATTGGGTTTGTCCTGCCTTTCAGTTCGGTCCACATGGAGGAGGCCTCCGTGATGCAGGGAGCCCAGGGGATGCTGGTCCAGAACTGGCCCACTGTGTCCAGCGCTGCAGGTGAGCAGAAGTCCAGCAGAGTCCACCTGAACTAAATTATCTTTTCAAATACTGAGATGGAAACAACAACCAACACTTTGCTAATTTGAGTCATTCACCAGCATATAAGCTACCTGGACATGTTAGAGATCCTTAAATGTCATTGTTTTTTTCTTTTTCTTTTTTAAACTACAGATTTGAGAGAATTGTCTTTTGAATATCTACATGATATTAAATTCCAGTGTGATGTTCATACAGAGCTTAGCTGAGGTGCCAAAAGCCTGAGGCTCCCGTGCTGAGCCACAGATAAACAACTCCATCCAACAGCAGCTGGCAGCTGGAGAGCTGCAGACTCACAAAAAAAAGAAGTATTTTTGTTTGTGTGTGTGTGTGTGTGTGTGTGTGTGTGGGTGTGTGTGTGTATGTGTGTTGTGTTGGTGGAAATGCTAAAAATGTGAGGCAACACAGCGGCCCCAACAAGGGATCTCCAGACACACTGGCTCAGAGCTAATTACTCCGATACTTAAATGTCGGGTGACTTGGAAGAATGTGAAAACAAAACGGAGGAACACTGCGTTCCCTTGTCTCGCCAGCCAAGTTTACTGGTAGAGATTATCTGTCCAGTTCCCGGAATTAAAACATGGGTGGTCCCGAGGGTGACAGGGAGCGTCAGGATTAATGGCTGGATGGACTGTGTCTTCCTGTCTGTCATCTCTTCTCAGTGCCCAAACAAACAGTAGTGAGGTGCCTGGAAAGCTGCTTGTCTGCTCATTACACACCTGGCGGTTGACGTCATAGATGCTTTACGAGGCTGTAGCCGTACGGACGTGGTGGTATAGAAGTCAAGCCTCGACGCGTTCCGCAGTCTGCAGTGAATGGTTATGATGTCGGATCCGCTGCTCTGCATCCAAATGTGGCGCAGTCGGAGCTGAGTTTATGTAAGTGACCCCTGGTGCAGAGGAGGAGACGTTGGTCTGGAGCCAAAGGGGAGGAGAAGGGACCCTCTTATCTCCGGAAGGAGACAGCCCCAACACAGAGCAAGCAGTCTTTCCGTCCCTTAATGCAGCAGGACACCTACGTTTATCCTGTGCTTCTGTGCTTAAAGCATGTTCATGGTATGTTGTGCTAAAACATGCCGTAGAATACATACAGATTGTAGTTTTTTGTCTCTCCTTTGTGTCCACAGATGCGACCAATAAAAAAAAATGAGGGTGGCCCCTGTGTCTTTTATAGATAAATCAATAGTGTACGTTGATAAATCTCTGCTCTGTGCAACCACAGGCACCAGTTTCATCTATGTTGGGCAAGATTTGAAGTCACATCTGTACAATTATGCTTCATTTTTAGCATTTTGTGTAAAGACAACATGGTTTTCAAAGTTGCCGCTGGTTTTTGGGGTTAAAAGGGCTAATAGCAGTTTTGGAGAGGAGGGGCAGAGAGATGAGGGAGGGTGGCAAGGTGTTGGGGGATGGAGAGAGAGAAAGGTTAAGAGGATTGGCAGGTTCCTGCAGTAGTGTTGTTGCTAGGGAACGGCATGTGACCTGTTGCCTGGCAACACTGTCTAACTGATCGACTGCGGCAGCGGCCGCACCCTCCGTCGGCGGGGAGTGGGCGAGAAGGCAGTTTCCATGGCAACCAGTCACATCTCTAAATGGAAGCTTTGGAGTCAGTGTTGGGAGCTGTAGGGATGCGAGCGAAGGTTGAATTAAATAAGGACGCAGAGGAGAGAAACACGCAGAGGAGAATGGTTCAGAGTACGTCCACCTTGTAGAATCTGCACGAAGCTCCGAGTGTGTGCAGGTGTTGCAGACCACCAGAGGGATTCGTCTTAGACAGAGCCGCATCCTGGGCGAGACAGGAAATAACGTGGCCTCTTTGGAATGTAGGACATCAGGTTACGCGAAATTGTAGCTTAATACTCCCACATAGCTGCGCCAGGTGTCATGGCAACTTCCTCACAAGAAGCCGCACTGACCTGCTTACCAGCAGTTCCGCTATAATCCCCCAAAGACACATGTTGGCTGTGAAATTTAGGCGAATATGAGACGATGATGGAGTTACGAATAATCCTGCATATTAACGGAACATGTGCACATATACAAACCTGCTTCCTATTCCATAGGCACACACCTTTAAAGGAATATTGCAGGTGGATGCTGGGGCTTGAGTTTGCCACAGCTGGTGCAGAGAGCTGAGAGGTGTCCTGGACAATGTTCACCTGATTAGATGCTGCGCAGCCGCTTGACGTTTCAGCTCATCAGGTCGCGTGTACTGCTCAAACCTCAGCAGGTTTCTACTCATCAACAGTTGTTGGCTTCCATTAATGATGAGAACATAGAAAAACTCCCCCTCATTGTCAACTCCTGCTAAATAACACAGTTTCTTAGATCTAAGGCCTGAGAAGAGCTTTAGCGTCATCTAAGGGATGTGTTTTTCATCTCCTCTCCTCCAATATATCACAGAATCAGGTAACAGGAAATGGTGCAGTTATATAAAATGGAGGTGCATTGTGCACGTCAGTGTCATGCGCGGCATTACTGCCGCGCTAATCTCATCCACATTCTGCCTCACGTTATTTTGCACGTCTCCTCGAACTCACAGGCTGTCTTCTCGGTTTATTTTCAGCATGGCTGTCCTCCTCCACACAGGAGCTGTGGAATGGGAGCCACTGAATGGGAGTTTATTTCAAATGTCAGATCCTGTTCCTGGTTTTAATACCCAGATTAAATTCAAACAGACAGGCCGCACCATCAAATGTCATAATCCTCCAAAACAGACGCGCTCTACAGCTTTAACTTCGCTGATGCTGAGATAAGACGATCAAATCTGACCCTGACTAATCATTAAACAAGCTCAATTGGATAGGCCAATTAGCTCATTTTTAAAACAATATTTGAATATCCCCAACTTGACGTAAAACAGTCAGAAGGCACAACTTCACTGTATACCTCCTCTGCAATCTTGGCTTTATATTGTTCATGTGACTCTCTAACTATTTAATGTAACTTAAAAATGTATACACTTCTATTTTTACAAGTCAAAAAGAAATTATTCATACTTTGCTGAGCTGCTGCTAGCTTGTATGTTAGCCTTTGATTCATTCCTCAGTCAGCTAATGCACACACACAGCTTTAACGTTAGCTTTTATACAGCCTCCGTTTTAAATGACCTGATCAATCTGAAAGTGGTGATTTTTAATTGTTTAATATACAAACTATCGAGGTTTTGAGCATGGATCTATCTGTTGTCGTGGACCGTGGGATCTTGTTTAGACGTCAGGAACTGAATGAAAGGCCAAAATGTTCTGTTATTCTTCACTGCTTTGTAAGACATAGCATTTCCATTTGACAGAATTACCATTTTCACTGCAGCTTATATGATTGGTCAGTTGTTTTCCTCCCCATCTACCACAAGCAGACCTCTTCCATCATATATCAGACTAAGGTTGACAGAAATAGCTGTCATTCGACTGAAAAAGCTCCTCAGCCCTCTGTCCTGGTGGATCAGGTCCATGCATCATCCAGGGCAGTCTGCATGCTTTTAAATAATAACTGAACAGCAGTGCAAAGCTCAGCATTCAGCGGTCGACACCTCTGTTTTTTTCCGCGATATTCCATACGAGATGCTCACTGATGCTCACTGGACTCGTGGCAGCGGGACGGGGTGTATGTGCGGACGGTATTTTTAAAGAACATGCTTCCCTGCGGAATAGCGTTTGAGACCATTTGAGAGCTCCAGCGATGTCATAAATAGTCCACAAAGGAAAAATCAAACCGAATCTTTTTTCTTTTTTTTTTTTTTTTTGCAAGAGCCTGTTTGATCTAAATAAAATCCCGACTGAAAGTAGGTCATTGCAGAGGGAACTGGTGTGGGCCTGAGAGCACCGTGTCTGCAAACCCGCCCACCCCTGTCTTTCCCAGTGCCTCCCTCCCTCTCTTGCTCTTTCTTTCTCTCTCTCTCTCTCTCTCTCTCTCTCTCTCTCTCTCTCTCTCTCTTCCTCCCTATCTCATCTAATATCCTCACTCCTTTTCATTTCCATCCTTTTAACCTTATGACCTTAATCACTTTTCTTTTTTTATCTCCTATTTTAATGGTCATTTTCTAATCTACAGTCCAGGCTGCTGTTGCTGGAGCCCTGAAAGTCGACAGCAGTAATCTGACACAAACTGAGCTGCCAAGTTAAAGATATCTGGGCTCTAAAGCTTTATTCCTCTGCAGTGTCCCCTCTCTGTGGTCTTGGCTGGATGGTTGTCCTGAAAATGTCCGCTCTCTTTGGCTGTCGCCTCGCTGTCAGGCTCCTGCTCTCCCTGCTTTTGCGTCATTTCCATTATTCCTGATATGTCAGGTTTTATGACCATCTCAGACACTTAAGCAACTCTGAGGAAAGAGCAAAGCGTGGCAGGCGGAGCCGGCAGCTATCAGAGGAAGACTCTTTGATGCTAGAATGAACTTTCCCCAAGTTTAAGATGAAGTTTGATGGATGTCCACTGTAAATCTTTAGCATAGCCACAGGACACGACAGGCTCAACTTTCTGTTTATTACACTTAGGAACTGATAGTAACAATTCAAACTCCTAACTTGTCATTTTTAAATTCCTGACAGATGTGTGTTTTATGGGGATTCATTATAATTCTTGATGAGTCAGAGTTTTGATGCTCGATGGTGAATTTTTGATGACTGATGTTGTAAACTTAACCATTAGCAAAACAAGAGCTTTAGACTTTGCCAATAATGCATTAAACAATGAATAATTAACCACCATCACCTTGCTCTCATACCAAGGTCACCCTCTTAGCATCTTCCCTTTAGCATCCATACATCACTTTGGCTTGGTTCAGCCTTTGCAGTGTTGAAAGTTGTGGGATTTAATAATAAATATTCTATTGTTTTGTTTTCTTCGTCATGTGTAGATGGAGAAGGTGGTGGAGAACTGTCGCCGCCTGTGGGCGCTGGTGTCAACAGCAACAGCTGGAACTTCAGATACGGCGCGGCGCAGGCCTACTATCCTCCCCAGCCCCTGAAGCCCGGCGAGATCCCTCCTGAAGCCTTCATCATTCCCGGGTCGCCAGCCATCATCTCCATTCGCCACGACGCTGGCCCCGTGGATGACAAAGGCGAGTTCATAAGCTTCGGCAAGAAGGACGAGGCCAAGAAGAAGAAAAAGAAGAAGAAAGACAAGAAGGACAAGAAGGAGAAAGGAAAGGATGATGAGTAGAGGAGACAGGGTGAATTAAAAACAGAGCCAACTTACTAACATCCCAATCTCAGAGCAAAACATACAAAAAACAAAAGACAAAAAGCCAAAACTGAGGGCATCGCCTTGAATATTCACAGACACTGTACAAGGGCCAAACCCTCATTAGACCCGAACCCTCTCCTCACATAATGTGAACATGCTAAACAAATGTTTATGGCTTTCTCGCTTCATCTGGCCTTTAATGCTTGGCCAATGAAAGTCCAGCATCAATGAAAAAAAAAACAGATCTTCTTACAGTTGGAAAAAAATTCCAACAGGAACATGATACAGGAACGCCCCCCTAGTTTGTAAAATAAAAGGTGCACAATTTGTATCTGACCGTCGTCGGCTGAGGGTGCCCGCATTGGCACCTCTGCCTTTATGCAGCCCTCGTCCTTTTTAAATCACCGAGCTGGAGGTGAAGATAAAGCCAAATGACAGAAATAATAATAATAACAATAATAATGTAATAAAATGGCTTTTAACATCAGTATTATGGAGGCCTTGTAGATCCAGAAAATGTGGTCTTTTTTAAAAAAAGAAAAAGCAAAAAAAGAGTCAAAGGAGCACCATACAACGTAGCACCAAGATATTAACGTCGCTAAAACAAATGGGGTGGTTGAACCTAGCAGGACCGCTCCGATAACTAGCTCTGATCCAGCACAACCTGGACCGGGTTGCAGCAGCCACACAACCGTTTGCTCCCAGGTCAGTTAATGGTTGATTGGTGGATATTTTGTAATTACATTACCAAATTGGACCGCACCATGGGGGGGGGATTTTACTCTTAGTGTCACTGTATAGTTCTGGGATCCGTTCAGATGAGTAGCCAATCAGCACATTGCTGAGAGATTTGTAGATTTAAGTAGATTGGCAGTAATACCATGATTGGTGAATGGTATCTGTTTGATTTTTACAGGTGTGTTGATGTTTTCATCCATTTTCTACTAATTCTGTACAGTTAATTGACAAACCACTGTGCAAAAAAGTAGCCTTTTTTTTTTTAACGGCTTAGAGTGACATCATCAAGACGAACACAGTGTTGGATGGCCAAATGTAAGCATGGTGGACTGTTCGAGAGTCCCATCATGGCAGGTTTAAGGCTGGATAAATTGAATAGGAAGAAAATGGATGGAAACATCTTTAATGACTTGAATGTGACAGTCAAGTTAAAGAAGGGCATGGAAATTTGAAAGTCAAAAAAGAACGCTTCGCGCAACACAAAAAAAGAAAAAAGAAATCCTAATTTACTGTTAGTGAGTGCAGTTTTGTGATTTTGTATCATTTGCACCTGCTTTATTGCTTGCTTGAATATGTAGTTGCTACTTAAGGTTATGTGACAGATTCTTGTGGTGCAACTGGTTATGATTTAGCAACGAGAACAGTGACTAACTGGGATATAACTAGGGAAGGTACCTGCAGCTGATCCCCGACCTCATGGAACACAGGTCACCTGGGGTCTTAATCAGTGTGTGTATCAACGATATACATGCAAATACGCACATGCAGACATGCGACAAACACAAAGATATACCAAAAGAGAACACAGGCTCTTTTCTAGACACTCTGAACCCAGAGGCCATCCTCGGTAAAGAAGTGTACGAAATGGCTGGGATGTAGGAAAGTTGCTCTTTGCTTCATTTCAGTTCAAGGCTGACCCCTCCTCTTCTGTCTCTGAATGTTAAGTAGTTGTTCCTCAAGCCCCGCGCCGCTGCCTCCGCTGCTTCAGTGCTCGTGGGATCTGCTTGTCCACCTGTTTTCCTCCCTCCTCTTCTCTTTCCTCAGATCAACACGCGGGGACGGCGTCTCCCCTCCAGTGAACTACTGTGTATCTGTACTTACACACACTCTCACTCTCCTGTCGGCATTTCAGTGTCAAATAGGCTTTTTTTTTTTTTTTTT
>BJFM01000126.1:100905-111762 GCA_016586285.1 Arothron firmamentum
GAGAGAGAGAGAGAGAGAGAGAAAGAGAATGAATGAGAGCTGAATTAGTGTAAACTTGAGTGGGCTCAAGCAAACAGAGAGCATTCATTGTCGGCTGGGCTCTAATCTGAGACGAAGCATGTGAGGTGAGTGAAAACGCCATAAAACGACTTTCTGCAGGTTCAGTTGGACAGAAACAGTTTACAGATCCGGTGCTTCATTTACGCCTCTGCTTCCTTTGGTACATGTTCACGTCAGCGAGTGTTTGAGAAGAGTGAGTCTTCATCAGACAGGAATAGAACCGTGAATCTAGATGCATCTGTCATACTGTAAACCTAAAAACTTTGATGTCAACTTTTGGTCTAAATTATGGATCTTACAGAGTCAACATCACATGTAGATCTTCTTTTGTGCCTCATTCACAACGTGGCCACACCAGATACTAGGGAGTTTTCTTTTTTCTTTTCTTTTTTAATCAGCTATTCCTGGATTAGGAAATTGCTGTCCTGTCGACTCAGGACAAAGAAACCTGCGCAATGCACACTCAGATAAGGCTTCTCTCGCATATCATAATTTTCTTTGCCCCAAAAATCCCCTTCTGTTTCACATCCTTGACATTAGCTGAATTTATTGCAGGTCGACTGATTAATACCTCAGTTCCTAATGTACAGATTAGTTTACTTATCTCCCTTGCGGACGGTTCTTAATCTTTTCCCGGAAGGGCTTGACCTTTGCGTCCGGAGACTTCTGCAATATTAAATGCAGAGAAGATTGCAGTCAGAGCTGATAAGATGGCATGTCTGACCGCACCGGTAATTAAACCTATAGAGGTCATTTATTGATAGCATTAAGAAAGAGAGGATGCATTATGTAATCCATATCCCAACTCTGTAGACTAATAAAGAGATAAGAAATAACTATGTAAAAGAAGTATCTGTGTACCGGAGTCTTTATCTGATCTGTTTATGGTTAGTTTTGCAGTGAAGTGTGAAGTGATGCCGCTCTTTTTGGCTGTTGGAATCATTGTTTGGTAAATTGTCTTTGCTTCTGGAGCTGGTCTACATCTGGTCTGTGTTGGCCCAAACTGACAGCAGCAGACTGAGCGGGGCGAGCTCAGTATGCCAGTGCTCAACAGCTGCCATAGAAACAATAAGCGTTTATACCTGTAGGGATTCTACTGACATTGTTAAGACTTTGAAAATAAGATTTCAAGGGTGGGAAAGAGCAGGAAAGAGCCGCATTAACAGAATTAGCTGGAGGTGAGTGGCACTGGTGATGTTTTGGGGGTTTAGAGGAGAAAACAGTGGACAGGTTAGATGAGTGTTAATCAACGCTGACGTCTCAATCGGTCCCTTGCAAGACCGTCTTTGTGCAAGGATATCCTGGACTTACAGTTTGAGATTTTGTCAACTTTTAACCAACAGTTCCAGTCCACCACACACACCACCCCAGGTCAGCGCAAATTACAATATAACCAAGTCAGGTCATTTAATAACAGTTAGGCTGATGCAAGTACAGTATGTGCCAAGGTTACGACTGGGACAAGATGGGAAAGTGACTTTTTATGTTTCCAGTAGAGTTTATATCAGAGAGATGACTGAATCAATAAGCTCATGAGAGTTTATATCCTCAATAATGAAGCACCAATAATACCATCAGATGTGACAACATGCTCACTCACAGCAGTGACAAGTGACAAGTGCTGCTCGTGTTTAAAAAGTCACTACCGACCTGATGTTCGCAGGACTTTTTCCACCATGAAGGCAGCCAATAAACTGTCGCAACTATACATTCTTTTAAAAAGCCATAGCTTATCTTCTGATACATTGGATGCTTTTCCTTTTTTGACCCAGTGAGTTGAGATTTGTTTAGTTTACAGCTCAGGCGTGTTTTATGGTCATCCTTGTGTTGCATTAACCTGACAGATTCACAGTCTGTGGCAGCACTGGCCTCCGCAGTCGCTTCGCTCTGAAACTCAACATGACGAAGTGCAAAATAAATAAATAAAATACTGATTCGTGTTGTCTCAGTCACATTTGCAGATCTGGTCACTGTAATTACTCCGTTCCTGTTTACGCAAATACTGAGAGTCTCTGACTGTCGTGCTGGTATGGACAGTTGATCGTGTCTGAGGAATAAATACTTTTAACTGTTAATTCCCTGTGCTCTTCATCACCAGGTGTGTTTCCACACGTAGTGTCAGTTTGTCATTGTGGTTCCCTCCAGCCATGGTAAAGATCCACAAATGGAAGAGTGACCCCGGAATGCTTCCTTTAGATGTTTGAAGAATTCCCACTGAGTTACTGTAGCAGCAGCAGCAGCAGTGTGTCTGCAACCCTCAGCCAGTGTGGGAGGATGAGCTCCATGGCTGCCCGCTGCGTCTTGCTGGTGGCCTTTATCCTTCTGACCATTAGTGGCAACGTGATGGTCTGTCTGGCTGTATGTCGCAGTCGTCGCCTCCGGCGGGTTGCTAACTGCTTTGTGGTGTCGCTGGCACTCACCGACCTCCTGCTGGGCTTGCTGGTGCTGCCTTTTTCTGCCACTGTGGAGCTGCGCAGCGGGAACTGGTCCCTCGGAGGAGCCCTGTGTAACATCTACATCTCAATGGACGTCTTACTGTGCACGTCCTCCATACTGACGCTGCTGGCCATCAGCGTGGACCGATACTTAGCCATTTCAGCACCTCTTACCTACCCCCAGAGAGTTACCCGTCTCAGGGTGGCACTGGCTCTGATATCCATCTGGGTCTGGTCATTGACATTGTCCTTTGTTCCAATCCACATGGGCTGGAACACCGAGGACTATCGCGTGCAGCACTTGGACTGGGGCGTCGGGGATGAAGACAGGGATGGACGTTACTGCCAGTTTGAATGGAATAACAACTATGTTGTTCTTTACACCCTGTGCTCATTCTATCTGCCGCTGCTGCTGATGTGTGGAATGTATCTCTGCATATTCAGAGTGGCCCAGGAACAGGTTAGTGTTCATGAAAAGTTTGCTTTTACGCAGTCACTTTTCAATGCTTGTTAACTTGCTCTATGCATTTTATACAATTAAATTACTCACATATGCAACAACAAAAGTCTTAATGTCTTCTGACCAATCTTTACAGGTGCGCCGTATTCGTGCTGCCACGCCATCATTTGCTCGCTCGCCATCAACAGCAGCCATAGCGCGCGAGCATAAAGCCACAGTGACCCTGGCAGCTGTGCTGGGGGCTTTTGTCATCTGCTGGTTCCCCTACTTCACCTTTTTCACCTGGACAGGCATAAAGCCCAAGAGAAACCCGCCTAATACGGTTCACTCTGTGGTGCTGTGGCTAGGCTACTTTAACTCAGTCCTTAACCCCATCCTGTATCCGGCCTTCAACAGGGACTTCCGGAGGGCTTACGCAGAGCTGCTCCGCTACAGAGGACTCTCACACAGAAAAGTGTCACTCATGTGTTTGTCTGTGCCTCAACAACTCACGTGTGCTAATGGCAAAAGAGTTCCAAAGCCATTTGAGGGGCATATGAGCACTGAGGGGGAGACTCTTACTCTTCAAAACAAAAATGGTATTCCTGATGAGCCAAGCTAAACTGAAAACTACCTTATTTACCACAAATGCCATATTTGTCACAAACCAGTTATATGGATATTGGTATTCAAATTGTACAAGCGCTCTGTAAATCTTTTTTTTTTTTTTTTTACAGACTTACTTTTACCTGTGAGATGTTTGTTGGTTAGTTCGGCTTGTAATATTATAACTGACCGCCAGGTAGCGCTTATGAGAAGAATCAGTCCTAACGGTGCATAAGAGAGATCATAGTGTCAGATTGTACTTGTTGTGGTCTGATTATGATTTAAATACCCCTACATATTTATACACGCGTGTAGTTTTGCTTTGATTTAGTCTGTGATGTAAGTGAAGGGAGCTTGTGTGAGTTTATGAAAAATGTGACAAAAAACTTTTTTTTTTGAGAAAAGCATGAAAGAATTGGTGCTTGTGTGGCCCCATGTAGCTGTAAATTGCAGACACATGCCTTACACTACCCCATTAGCTAACCGTTAACTGCATCTGATGGATGATGAATATCATTCAAAACAAACAATGGCTGAACAGTGCCATATGAACTGAATGGATGAGTCACTAGGTTTTCCAGAAAGCTGCAGCCTGGAGACGCTGTTCGTTAAATGTTTGTAACGCTGTTATTTTCCCCTTTGCTTTAATCCTGCCAGTAAATGTGAATAAGTGACCAAAGAGTTGATGTGCATATTATATGTATATATTGACCTCAGTTGCTTCCTGGATTACCAAGATGTTTGAACTGGAATGTGTCACAACAAACCCAGATTAAACTGTGACTGAAATTTGGAATAAAAACACAGAAGAGGCCTTAACTGTCCGAATAAATGCATATAATCGAATATATGAATATTATGGAATCAATTTTGTTTTTATGAGATGTTTTGCCATCTTATCTTTCCAAAAGCTGGACTGGAAATAACCTTTACACTCCACATTTCACACAGTATATCAGTGTGAACGGCTAAACAATCATGGTTTTATGGAGAAGAGTCTTTTCCAACAATGATACAGAACAGGAAGTAGACTCATTTTGCTTTTTTAAGATAAGCATATTTTCAGACTCATTAATAACAGTAATATTTGTAACAATTCAACAGATATTTGGCCTTTATATCTTTCCACATTATGTTTTTGTTGTTGTTGTTGTTGTTGCTGTTGTTTTGATTGTTTGTTTGTTTGTTTTCAGTTCTATCTTATACATTCAAATCGTTTTGGCAGCTTTTTCCTCCTTTAAACTTTCTGTCCTTCACAGACTTCAGTCTGCTTTGGTTTCGTGTTTGTTGTTTTCAGGCTCATTATGGTCACATTTTTGTTTTATGGGTGTGTTTTGTTTTATGTTGTTTGGTTTTTTTTTGTTTTACGTCCTTTTGTCCTAATGTTTTCAATTCTGTTGTCATTATTGTTAAAGCACTTTGAAAAATAATTTGTAGTATTAGTAGTAGAAAAAGAGAAATTCAGACATTAAATGTTTTCTTCCGACATCCTGTCCAGCAGAGGGCAGTATGCACCAGTTTTCATCCTGCTGATCTTCATGAACACGCCAGGACTTCACGTTTCTCCATGAAGGTTGCTAAATGTTTGAGTGATATTTTGCTGATATTGGCTTTGGGATTTGAATGTAGATGAGAGCTTTAATTGTTTTAGTTATTTATGTGTGAACCTGTTACTGGATTCAGACATGAGTGTTTAAATAAGGTCCATTATGCAATCGTGTGGGAGGTGAAGCAAACACAGATTCCTATTTGGCTTTCTTAAAACATGAGCCTGCAGCATGAGGCTGATATGCAGACAGTTTATGTGATTGGCGGGCTGCATGGTGTTTGTCAGGTCACCCATACTAATTAATCCCACTGGCTCTGAACCAGGTGTTGATGGATAATTAAACAAATTTCTCCTGCAGACTGTGCAAGAACATGTAAGACCTTTACTTCACTACAGCAGCAGTTAAACTAGATGCTTTTTTGTTTTTGCTCCATTGATATAAAATGAACAATCCCATGATAATATTGAGGCCCTAATATCCTAAAGAGATAAAAAGAGATGTTTTCATGTGCTTAAATTTGAGCATGCTCTGATAATAAAGCTGCCCTGCAGCTCCAAGGCCTCCTACCGTTCTTGTCACTTCTTATCCTTCCAGAGCACAATGGACTGTAAAACCCTCTTAAAATCTGCAAGCAGATTATTTTCCTTAGCGTCCTCCTATGCTCACTTAGCATCTGAGTGTGGGAGTGTGCAGCGGGCCTCAACACACAGCAGTGGTTTTCATCCTGAACACTTGGTCCTGATGTAAATGCAGATTTCACTCACCAAACTCACAAAAATGCATAAAATTACACTGGGTATCAAATACAGCTTTTATTTTATTTTTAATTTACTTCACTATGGCAACAATATTTTACATTATACATATAGCATTTACAACATGCATGTTATACCTGCTGGTGATGAAGAGCCAAATACCAAATTGACAGTGCTATGAAACAAAGAGCCCAGATGGGATACAATATTTAGTAACACTGGTTATGTTTGTCGACACCGCCACGCCTGCTAATGGTCTCCAGGGGGCAGATGTGGATAAGTGGGCTGATGCAGGAGAGGCTGGAAATAGAGAAACATCTAAATTATAATAAAATAATACAAGTTTTTACGTAATTCATGGGTTTTCTATAGTCTTCTATTTTTTACCCAGCTTCCTCCTGTTCAGCAGGAACAGCATAAGGGTGCATGCTGTTTTCAGAGTTAAAGATTGATCCTTAGTATTTTTGGTCTTACGATTGAACACCATCATCAATACTAGTTATTTCTTCTTATGTAATTTGATTTTTGAATATTTTAAAACTATTGGTATTTTTACATAGGTGAGAACATTTTGAATCACCATTTAGCTGCTGCAAAATATTCACTCCTGCTTCTGCCAGACAGAGCAGCAGTTTGCACAAATTTGACATAGCTTTCCATCTGTCTACCCCAGAAACACACAGAGTAACCTCTTCAGTTTACAGTGCAGGTTGTCTTAAAGTCCAGTGACACAGTAAAAAAAAAAAGGGAACAATAATTTTAGACATCCTGCACACGTACGGAGCCCTTTTGACCACATGCTTTGCACAGTGTTGCTATTTCTATTCCACCACTCTGAGTTAAGTGCTCCTCTCCTGGGTTACAAACAGGATTGTGTGAACAACCCCCTCATGTCACAGAAGAGCTGGTCTTCCATTTGCACTTTGTTTATGTTTCTTTTTCTCTTTGTTTCTCTCTTTCTTTCTTTCTTTCTTTCTTTCTCTGTTTTTTCCTTTCTTTCTTTTACTTCCTGCCTGTGACAGAAAACCTGGGCAGAAGCAACCTCAGATGTGATCCTGACTTTGCCAGCGAGGAGCTAAATAGAATCTACCCGCATTAAATATGGACAAGACCGAGGGTGAAGGAGAGGAAAATAGATGGGGGAAGCACTGCGTCATGTTCGGCTCAGTTCAGTGGGGTGAGAAACAAAAAGCTGCGTCTCCACCAGCAAACTGCAAACTTATGTAACCCGCCCTAAAGTGATAGAGAAGACTTTATTCATGAGTCGGTCTCTGCAAATATAGAGTTGGATCTCATCTTAGCTGAGATAGCATCCAAATTCTGGCAGGAGTTTGGCAAAAATGGGCATTTAATATTACAGCCAAAAACTAATTATGACAGTCAATTATCAAACTAACCACTTTAATTTAACAATTGCAACAATCTCCGGAGGAATGCTTGATCTTCTGGGCTATTTGTAACATCCACAAATAATATAGAACATGCTGCTCTGAGCGTAATGCTCAACCCAACACTAAAACATGAGTTTAATCAATATAGAATATTCAAGCTTCTTCAGACTTGTACAGGCAGCATCCTCTGAAATGTTAATGTGGGTTTGAACATTGGTGGATTTGGCAAATTGGATGTCTGTGTGTCGCTTTAGTAAATCTTGTTTTTCATATGAATCTAAGATCCTTTACATCTCCCCTTTGTTAAACCTCAATATTACACTGGAAAAGTGCAAAAGAAGGCAAACTCTGAGTGTGAGGAAACACAAATTTGAGCCCTGGGGAGGGAGTGAAGGAGGGCGGGTGCTGTGGCGGCGACTGCTACTGGCTGCAGCAGAGATCTACTGTAAGCTTCAGTGCAGAACGCCTCCACACATCGCAGCGGCGGAGCTCACACACCTCAGAAGAAAGGCTGGATGAGGAAGCGCTCCCTCACAGCACCAGGAGACAGGAAAAAGGAGAGAAAACAGCCATGAGAGGTGGTGAGAACTGGACAAGATCCTCCGCTCTGCTCTTTTCATGGATGAACTGACCTTCCAGAGATCCTCATGCTCTACTATTGGAGTCCATTCAATAATTTATCTCCTGCCTCGTGTGTGTCTGAGGACAGCAGCCTTGCTTTTTTTTGTAAGATCTGAATTACAGATCTAGACAATAAGATCCATTCCTTTTTTTAATCATTTGATATCCATCTGTGTGTGTGTGTGTGTGTGTGTGTGTGTGTGTGTGTGTGTGTGTGTGTGTGTGTGTGTGTGTGTGTGTGTGTGTGTGTGTGTGTGTGTGTGTGTGTGTGCGTGTGTGTGTGTGTGTGTGTGTGTGTGTGTTTAAATGCACCTAAGTTAGCAGTAGCAGGTACCCAAATTTAAGTTTGTGTGTCTTAGACTGTGATAACAAGTATTTTCTCAATGGAACTTCTGATGTCATCTATGAAATCCTGCTGAGGAAGCAACTTGACTGACACACAAAAATGTCTCTTATCATTTAAAAGAACACTTGGAGAGACACCTGGAATATTAAGACATTACAAAAAAAGACATTACTCCAATTTAATTTTTAGTCTGAGGAGCATTCCTAGATCCCTGCAACGCCTGTTTCATCAGAATGGCTGGCTGTACCAGCCGTTGCCGCCAGGGGGTGCTGAAGCTAATCCAGTCCCTGCAGAGGTTGGTGTCAGGAACCCTCACAAAAGGTATATTTAAGTGTGTTCCCGTACCAGTGTGTTGTCAGAGGTTTTGCCCTAACGTTTTCATATTCATCACATTTACAAAACCACCTGGATTTCTCCCCCATGCTCTGATGTCTTCCTGTCTCTAATTTTTTGTTCTTTTACATCTGCATGCAGCAAAAACACAAGAGGTACACAAGTAAATGATGTGGTCATACCAGTGTACAAACAAAGGACAGCAGCAATGTTTAGGCTTTTACTCATTCTATATCAGTTATGTCATCTATTTTCCATTTTTACCACCATTCAAAAATGTTACCGGATGTTATGCAATTCTCCTGCTTCTACACAAAAAGCTTCTTGCTACAATCAAAGTTAGATTTTGGTTTATCTTACCACAAGCAAACTCAGCAGCAAACTCCTGTAGAGTTCTGGCTGGTTTCATCTTTGACAGCAGTTTCTCAGTTTGTGGCGAAGTAGAACACGCTTGACTGGCGATTCCAGCAGCTTCTAAACCTGCAGGCTTGCTTTCTAGTAATGTTTTTGAGTGACTGTCTGCAGTTTTGATTTTTTTGGATTCAGCAGAATTGTTGAAAGCATTTTGTCAGGTCAGTGCTGAGATGTTGCGATGAAACAAAGATAATTCTGCTGACATAATTTTAGTTTTTGGAACAGTGGGTTTAGTTATTGCAAAGATAAAATGTTGATTTTGCTGATTTTATTTATTTGATATATAGTGATGTTACTGGTGGTTTAGAGGCAAAAATCAGACTTTGAAATTGTCTCACATTGTGATCTACACACGTTATGGCATCAGTTCAAGGGCAGGGAGACTTTGTTTCCCTTCTCGTGCTGTCGTTTCCCCAAATGGCAGACCCCCGTGTCCTCAAGCTAAATGGAGTGTGAATTTTATTGAACTGCTTGTCCCTGACCTCGGTGTATGTTTCCTGTTTCATGACAAGTCTCAGCTCTCGATTTGGTTCATGCTACATGTGGATCTGTGATTATGACTTCAATTTGGTCAAAATGAATAAAAAAGAAAAATTAATGGTTATTCGATGTTGTAACAGTAAAAAGTGCTGATGCTATATATACCTTGGCTGTACAGAATGTGCAAAGCACCCCCACACTATCATATGCATGGAGGAAGACGTGAAACCATGCATACGTGCATATTTAGTCTCACACACGCAAGAAAGCGTAGACTGAACTATGTTAGGCCCTCATCATCTGCACGCACATGCGTATCTGCAGTAGTTTGTCATGTTATGCATACGTGCCTGCACAGTCTCATGCATGTGGACAGGAGCTGGAAAGGTCTTCATGTTAGCCTCTGAGGTGATCTACTTACCAGAGCAGCATGGATATTCATTTGGAGCCCTTTAAATGTTACAAGCTGGAGTGTCAGGGCTGCATAAACAGTGCTGGTGGGACGCCTCAGGCCTTACGCTGACTGACTCCTGTGGTTATTCTGAGGTCTCTGTCTGCCCTGCAGGAGTTTATGTGTCTCATGGTGTTTCACATAGCCCTGCGTTGAAATCTGTGTTTAACATTATCATCACAGCGAAAAAAATACACGCAACGCAACCTACACAGGAGCTGAGTACTCACTCATTCTAACGCTAGTCCCTTTCCCACCAGCATTTCCAATAATTTCCATGACCAGAAATTTATTTCCCTCAGGGGAAAAAATGGTTTATTTTATTTAAATTCGTTTGAGATTTTAGCAATTTTACTTTCTAAATGATGACTTTGATGATTATCCAAAGCTCTGGTTGACCTTTGTTCTTCTTCTTTTAGGCTCATGAATGAATTTTTCCTTTTCACCTTGTGCTACTTTTCAACTGTTATGCTCCTCATCAGGTTTTCAGCTTCTCTTTTTTCTTTTCAGCAGCTTTGCTTCATTCTCATCAGCACTGCCACCTTTTGCTTCTTTTTCACCTCTTCTGTCTGTTCTTTCTTCGCACAGCTTTCAGCCACTCTATGCCTGAGAAAGACACAACCCTTACACGACTGTGTACTAGTGCAGGTTTTATGACATCAGAGTCACTTTTCCTCAGACATGTATGAAATACAGCTGTTCTTAGGAATCCAACGATATTTTATATCTTTTACTTTTTCTTCTTCTACTAATTCTGCTTCTTTGTTAAATTGAAGCTGACCATCTCTGCTCTTGTTTTTTTACATCATCCCACTGCTTTTATGTAACCTTCATCTAGATTTATTTTTATCTCCCCTTTGTGAGCTTATCTGTGCTCTAATTCTCTCCATTGTTGTTATACTATCTAACATTTGCACACTTGTGTGTGTGTGTGTGTGTGTGTGTGTGTGTGTGTGTGTGTGTGTGTGTGTGTGTG
>BJFM01000126.1:114133-140969 GCA_016586285.1 Arothron firmamentum
TCAGCGCAGTTTCCTCACAAAGATAGATGTAAATGATTGTCACAGCAGTTGAACGAAAAATAAGTCATGTCAGACAGATTTAAAGACACGACCTTCATCTGCTATCATTCACTTGTCAGTGGTGTTATTACTGAGTGTCGCCTTGGTTACCAACAGCCCACAATAACACGAGAGCATGAGGAGGACAGGGAACGAGGAGGGAAAGAGGGGGGAAAGGCTGCTGATGAGTGTGAAGCGCAGAAACGGAGGGAGTGGCGCAGAAGCAGCCTGTGTGTGTGTGTGTGTGTGTTTGGAGAAAGAGATCAGAATCCTGAGAGAAGAGTCGTGCTTCTGTGGCAGATCTGAGACCATCACTACCAGGAATTTAACAAAAAAAAATCCTCTTTAAGGTACAGAGCTGGTGGGGTAGATACAGACAACAAGATCCGGTCATAAAATCGAGGACCATCACTCTCTGGGTTGTTTGGTCAGCCTGGTTTCCACGGTGACAACATGGGTGCAGTGGTGGGCACTTTGACCATGCAAGCCAAGCAGAGGAGACCATCCAGAGGTACGTCTGCAGTAGTGCAGAGGAGCGATGAGCAACAGGGACAGACGGCAGCGAGGAGAGAACAAACTTCGCTGAAAATATAGAAGAAGTGCAGCTTTGAGCATGTGGCTGTGCATGATGCATGTCAGAATTATTGTTGTTGCTCTTCACTAGTGCCTGGAGTCTCTGAATGCATTATTATTCATTGAAAAAAGAAGTGGAAAAACAGGGATTAAAATAGACTGGACCAACCAGCCAAATAACATAGGATGGTTAGAAGATTTAGAATTAAAGCTCATGACGGTTAATTGGTAAAATGTAGTGGTTGCCGACGGATCAAGCACTATCAGGTGTGAGGCACAGTGCTGTTGTAAGGATGGAGAGATTACATTCGACCAAACCATCAATTATTATTGATGGTTGAGGGAACAATCACTGCCCTTGACTCTGATCGTGTGGTTTTTGTGTGTGTGTGTGTGTGTGTGTGTGTGTGTGTGTGTGTGTGTGTGTGTGTGTGTGTGTGTGTGTGTGTGTGTGTGTGTGTGTGTGTGTGTGTGTGTGTGTGACCGGGTGACTGAAGGAGAGGCAGAGAATGAAGGGTGGTTCAGCCCGTGAATTAACACTCCGCTCACATATCATACCTCTCACTGGCCTTATGCTTGAGATCCTGGTTGTCATGGAGACTGGGTTGTAGGGGCATAAGAGGGAAGTGTGAATAATTCTCTGCTCAGATTGATGGTGAATTGATAGCAGCATGGAACAGGAATTAAATAAACTGGCACTGAAGCAATTGATATCTGATCTGAGTTTGCTTACATTTAATCCCAAAGACAAAATTGAAAAAAGGACCTCTTGCTTAGTTGTCTTGTGTTATAAGCCATGAAAAGGCTGTAAATGGTCTCACTTTCATGCATTATCTGGCGGTGCTTCATTTTCTAATATATCTAAATCTCACAAATGTCGTAGCTGATGATTTATTTTATTTGCACCTATTTGCATTTTATCCCTCCAGTATAGATGCTAATTTCAGCTAACTTAACTGAGCTGTATCAATCTCTCAGTAGTTATAAGCGGTCTTAGAATGTCCAACCGCATTAACGCCTGCACCAAACCCAGCAGCTGCGATGTGTGTGCTCTGCTGGCGTGAAGCTTCTGCAGCTCTCCCCCGGAACCTGCTGATGAATGTTTATGGGCAGAGCAGCTGTTGCACCATTTCCAGCCTGCCTGTCTCACAGTGCCAGCACTGATAGAGCCTCCATCATTTTCTCACACCCTTTTATTCTCCTTTAATGCCTCACACCAATCAACACCTCTGGCTGTTTCTTTTTCTCACCCACGGTTCATTTTATCTGTTTTCGCTCCAAGGTTTGCACCACACCTCTGTTGTTGCTGTTGTTGTTGGCTCTTATTGACAGCGAAATGCAATAAATATACACTGTGATACTACGGTGACAACCAAGTGATCCATACTAATCACCACTGTGCCGCTGTGTATCCCCATGACAACCGACAATGATGAGAAGAGGAACCTACAGAGAACAATGCAAGCATTACATGGGATAGATTACATTAACATCCGTTCATTTGCACAAAATGTTGGAAAATGATCAATAAAACGTGATGTATTCTGTACATCAGTGTGTAATTCAGTGTGTTAGTTTTTAGTAGAAAAAAAAGAATTTCACATCCAATTAATGACTGAATGATTCTGTTTTCTATGTCAAAAAAGGGGGTAAATGATTGTTGCCTTTGAAAAAGCTGCAGCTAATTAGAGCTGATGCTCATATAAATGTTGCATGTTTGATCACTTTGGAAAGTGTTTGGAAATTGATACAAAGGAGAATTTTGAACAGAAGAGCTCCTGGACAGTGATGGACTAGATAAAGTGCAGGTATTGGGGATTAAGCTCAACCCTGCAGCTGAGCTGGTAAAGTCAAGTGACACGATAGCAAGAATTTAGTGAATTTAGCAGGGTTTAATGTCTCTAAGGTGTCAGGTGCAGTATAAAACCTGAGCAAGCACGGTCTGACGGACAGACACAATAAAGGAGAACTTTCTGTTTACCCCTGGTTGTTTGCTAGAGGCGCCTTTGTTGTGCAGGTCGTTGCTGCTGCAGGATGTGGGGATGTTTGCATTGCTATGATGTTGGAACATGTGGGATCTGTGACCACCACTTGTCTTTATCATTAAATCCACCATTTTACTCATTCTCTCATCATTTTCTTATCTTTTCCAGTGCCTGATGGGACAGTCATTTCTGCATACTATTCACATTTCTAAAGTTTCTGACCTATTAGACAATTACAAGTTTTAAACAGAGGAAAGAGCCCTGGCTGTAGGTGTCCCACCAGGATAATAAAGTCACTTCTTGCTTGTTCTCATCTCATCTTCCCGGCAGATAAAGCGGATGATGAGCTAGAGATGACCACAGTGTGTCATAGACCTGAGGGCCTTGAACAACTTGAGGCCCAGACTAACTTCACCAAACAGGAGCTGCAGATCCTCTACCGTGGGTTTAAGAATGTAATTCAGATTTCATCCATAAAGATTTATGTCAGTGCAGCTCCATTGCTGTTGTCCTGGTCAGTACTGCTAAATCAATCAGCATCTTCTCAATGTCTCCCAAACTTTCAAGTCAAAGTTTAGATGTATAATTACTGAAAAAAACATTATTTTTATTATATGGATTGAGGGATTCTAGTTGTGTTTTACAAACCCACGCTTGCTTTTATTGCTACCTAGCATTCTAAAAGGTGAAAAATTCAATTTTTTATGTCTTTTTTTTTTTTTATTGATTTGAAATGAATTTGTCTTCCACAGGAATGTCCCAGTGGAGTTGTAAATGAGGAGACATTTAAACACATTTATGCACAGTTCTTCCCTCATGGAGGTAAAAAGCAACATTTTTCCTTCTCTTTGATGCTGTAGAGAAGGTTCTGATGCAGACTTTGTGTATGCTATCTGTGTGTTGCAGATGCAAGCATGTATGCACATTATCTATTCAATGCCTTTGACACCGCAAACAATGGCTCCATCAAATTTAAGGTAAACACTTGAACTCAGCAAAGCTCCACATTTGAAAAGGTGTTTGGAGTCATTCTAGGTGTACTTGCCCTTACCTTGTGGTGGTTTTGTAAATTAAACAGCCTGGAGCAGAGCTGACATGACATGTGAAGAGCTGTTGATCAAAAAAACACTCCAATGACTTAGCTTGTGGCTGCCTGAGAAAAGAAAGAAAGTATTGAAAAAAGTATTGAAAAACGATTTGCTTCTCAGCACAGAATTTAAAATAGTTTTTATTTGAACCTGATAGTTGATTGATACAACCTAGAAGGTTATAACTGTAACTGTATATGAATGTAGATGTCATTTTTAAGGCTCAAAATTAATACACATTAATTGCTGGGTTCTCTATACTTCTTCAATGAAACTTTCAAAATCTGATGTTTCCATCTCGTTGCCTCCAGGACTTTGTAACAGGGCTGTCAATACTGCTGCGAGGCACAGTCAGGGAAAAGCTGGAGTGGACTTTCCACCTTTATGACATCAACAGAGATGGATACATAAACAGAGAGGTGATGCTGTGCTCTCACACTGTGTGTTTGTACATCAGCTAAAGTCTCACTGCAGTGTGATCTCTGTCTTTTTTTCCAGGAAATGACAGAGATTGTGAGAGCTATCTATGACATGATGGGCAAATACACCTACCCTGCGCTGAAGGGAGACGTCCCACAGCAGCATGTGGATGCTTTCTTTCAGGTTTGTTTGTGATCACCTGAGCCAAACACCCATGATCTCCATTCAACAGGGCAAAAGAAGGCGACACAGAGGTTCTGCCACAGGAGTCCCGTTTGCAAATGCTAAACATGTTTTGTTTCATATTTGTATTTTACTGCATTGACTTTGTTTCCTTCCCACAGAAAATGGATAAAAACAAAGACGGAGTGGTAACTTTAGAGGAGTTCATTATTGCCTGTCAGGAGGTAGGTGGAACAATAAAATAAATATAAGTAAATTGACACATTACATTACATTACAACAACCTTATGAATAATGTTTTCATGATAACAGTACACCAGGACTGACTGTACATATCAACTTGTTTGTTTCTGCACAGGATGAAACCATGATGAGATCCATGCAGCTGTTTGAGAACG
This sequence comes from Arothron firmamentum, assembly GCA_016586285.1. Lineage (NCBI taxonomy): Eukaryota > Metazoa > Chordata > Actinopteri > Tetraodontiformes > Tetraodontidae > Arothron > Arothron firmamentum. The sequence continues at coordinate 118,820 of BJFM01000126.1, forward strand.
TGATGTAGGAGAAAATGAGATGTGGACAAAGACATGGAAAAACAAGAGGACTTGGCGTGCGCGCGCCTGTGTGAATGCATCTCTTCCAATACATCCAGTCTTTCCTCCTCTTCCTCCTAATTTTTCCGGCTGCAGTTTGGATGCAAAAGTTGTGAGATGTTTGGCCTGCAAAGGGTTTACTACAATAATGCGACGGACATGTGAAGGAAATAGAAGACAAACATTTAGCTGGAAAGATAAAACGCACAGCTGATCCCCACCGGCTGAGAGCTACTGTCCAACCAGCAGAACTGCTTTGTTTTCCCCTGCAGTGAATGCATGCCTTTGACCAGCTTTTTACTTTTCAGACACCTGTCAGATAGGAATTTGGCCATACAGACTATGTCATGGCAGATTTTAAGCATCTTGTGTTGGTTTTACTGTTACAGTGACCCCCACTTTCCTGCCAAGGTGGTCTGGTGATAATTATTGTTTAAATCCTGTACAAAGCTTCCTGCTTGGAAGCAGCCGCATTTTACGGGTCTTGTCCTGATGTCTTATGTTGCTCTGGACTTTATATGAAAAGAAGGAGGGACCAGTTGGTTCTTCACATCTTCACCTGCTGCTTCGCTCCTGTTGTTAACCTGTCGTGTGTCAGAAAAACATGTCGTGAAAGGTGTTTACATTGTTTTGGAATATACAAAGAAGGGCCCAAAAAACTAATTTTAACAAAAATGTTCCTGCAAAGGCAGAAGATCAATTTAAATGCATCAAAGATAAATGTGCAATCTTTATCATGTAAGACGACACAGGAAACAGATAACAGGTAACTGCTGAGTTGCTGTAAAGAAGTCCTGGTACGAACATGTTTCAGATATCACAGCCTCAGAATGTGATATTTAGCTGAGATGAAGGACAGAGCCACTATGATGTCAAACTGTCTTGCCAGAGAGTGTGGAAAGTCATGACATTTCAGGTTATTTCACCAGAAATTTCAGCAGGACTCAGTACTAAAATATTTAACACTGCTCTGTCCACTGGAGCAGCTTTTCACCGCATAGGCAGAGTAACGTCACAGTCTCTGTTCGTCTTGACAGCTTGGTTTGGAATAGATTTGATGAAGTCACACATCCAAAATATAATTTGAAGCCATAAGAATAAATATGTAAATTCTTAGCTTTCGTGTTGCATCTCTACAGTTTTTCCTCTGTGTTTGTGTGTTTATGCCAAAACTTTGTTAAAAAGAACAGGGGTTGTTGCTGTACATTCGGGGGTGGTTGTACGGCAGGCAGTATCCAGAATCGACTACAAACTGAATAATTAACACCATAATTTTTGAAGTAGTAAAGTGTGCTACCTTTTCTATTTGACGCAATAGAAGTCGTGATTGCTCTGCTCCCAAACGATGGGTGGCAGTGTATACTATTGCAACCTCCTTTAAAAAGCAAGAAGAAGAAAGCGAAGGAGGAGAAGAAGAGGCGGGGTTAGAAGCGTGTCTGTGCGGTCGAAAGAGTTGTGAGTTCATCGTAAATTGCAGTCGAGTGCTACTCTGTTCCTTAACAAAATGAACGGTTTAGAAGAAACAATGGCACCGCAGACCTTCCTTTACGGTAAGATAAGGTTTTGATGTTCATCGCTGACTTCGTAGTGTTGAATATTGTCTCCATGTTTCACTGCAGATATCAGAACAATGAATGCGGCTCTTAATTCCTTACAGTAAACAGGATCCATCGTGTTACCAACAAATATGCATTCAGATCGTGAAATAAGTTGATATGCAGCTAAATACTGTTGCAAGTGGTTAAGCGAGTTTCAGTTAACAGCGTGGTTTCAGACTTGAGTTATCCATGCACGTGTTTGAAAACCAACATGGCGGCGCCCAAGTTTTCGCTAAAAGTAGTTATATTTATGCGTTTTATTCCTGTCATGAAAAGAATAAGTTTATCAGATATATACTCGTTATATTGCTTTTGTATTATTTCACTGTAAATTCAATAGTATGTTTTATTTGGCATGAAAGCCAAAGCAACGTGGTTTCACACGCATGTGGGACCTCCTGTCGACCCCCCGGGTTGGTTTAAGTGGGCCACTGAACCTTGTTTAACCCCATTATAATGAGGATTGTTGTAGTGTGTCTTTGAAATGATACCTACCATAGGCCATTAAGATTAGATTATCCTAATCGTTGAAATTGCTGAAACATCCGTGATCCTGACCTAATTTTCTTATACTAAACACCAGGTTTCTTGGTGACGTAAAACGGCCTATGATCTACATTTACAATACGCGACCAAGTAAGAATATATAAAGAATATTGGTCTGGTTCTGGCTAGTTGAAATCAGGGTTTATGCAATTCTTTAAATTCAGATGGTGGGAAAAATGAGTACTTTCCCACAATATCACATCATTAAAGGATGCGAGTTATCAATGTATTATTCAACTTTTGTTTCGCTCTCGCCCTTTTGCAGAGTGGTATCATTGACATCAGTTTTTTTTTTCTCTTCAACTAAACTTTACAAAGTACAGGTACAATGTAGTAGTATTGGTCAAACCACATGCTCCAAAGCACCACAAGATACACTGTAGATCTTTTGTCCTCATTTATTAGTGAAAGTATTGACCACGTTGTTCTTCTGGTTTCAAGCATTACAGACCATGTGGATGTCTCCTCTGTTGCACATAGCTCCCTCTTGTGCACATTTTAGTTCCAACATTTTGGGTCGATTGTCTGGCAATATTACTGCCTTGAGACTTGTTTAGTTACTGTTCTTTGTTTTTCAACAGGGTGTTTGCTGGAAGCTGGGAAAGACGTAGTGTTCAATCCTGAGGACGATGGTTTTGAGCATCAACTTGATCTAAGGATGGTGAGTAGCCTGGTTCATGGGTTAAGCTTCTATTAACTCAGGCAGGTTCTGTTCACACCCACCCTCATGTTTCCATAGGCAGAAGTTCTACAGGCTCTTGTTCTGCACATTTATTAAAAATTTTCAGATGTTCCACAAAATATCATAGAGCAAAATTTGAACTAAATTTAACTATACTGACAGTTGTAGGCATGGTTGGGTACTTGGAGAAGCCAGCTGCACATGAAGCATCGGGAGTCTTCCAACTCAACCTGCTTGGGTTTCCGGCTATCTACATCATGCATCATGACGAGCTTTTTTTTCTTTTTTTCCTCCCCCTCTTTCAGGCCTGTGTGGACCCCAACACGAAAGATGAACTCCACATGGTTGAAATGGAAGGACAAGACTCGGAGGGCCAGAAAATAAAGGCCGTTCTGGTCTCACTGAAGCCCTCTTCTCTGCCCAGTGTGAGTAAATGAAAGCTCGTCTTCCCTTTCATATCCTTGTCACTACAAACATCTAAACCTGCGAAAAGGTGGAATTGTTTCAGTATTAAACTGATGTTATAGGTGTTCTTTTTAATTCTGGGTTTGAGGCCCTGTGTCTCATTGGAAAACTTAAGACAAATACACGCAGTTGTGGAATAATCCCGATTTTGATCTTGTTTCCAAATTCCTGGTTGCCATGGCGTATTGTCAATGCTCATGATGACATTTTACGTGTGTTGCAGGTTTGTCTCGGTGGATTCACAATCACGCCTCCGGCAGTTTTCCGTCTAAAAGCAGGTTCTGGGCCAGTTCACATAAGTGGACAGCACCTCGTCAGTAAGTATTTAAGACAGGATCCCACACTGGTGGCCAGCCTTGATACTTGCACCCAGTCTGACACATTTCCTAACTTGTAAAGTGATGGAGGCCGATCAGTCCTTCGACGAGGATGATGACGACGAAGAGGAGGAAGAAGAGGAAGATATTAAAACTTCGAAGAAAAGACCTGCTCCTTCACTTGCTCCAAAGTCACAGGTTTGTTTTACATCCTATGAGTTCTTTAAGTCTTACAGGTGATTGCAACTCATGTATTATTCATAACACTTATCTTTGTTTCACAGAAAAAAATTAAAATGGAACCCAAAGAGGATGACGACAATGATGAGTAAGTGTTGTTTCACAATGCTATTCTGTGGTTTACTTTCTATCCACCTGTTTTTTTAAAAATACATTTGTTTGTAGAGATGAGGAGGAGGAGGAGGAGGAGGATGATGAAGAGGATGATGGTGACGAGGAGGAGGAAGAGGACATTGAAGAGTCACCTGTTAAGGCAATGCTTGCTTTTTGGCAGTTCCACTGTGTGCATTTAGTGTGCGTTTTGTCACTTCTTTTGTTTGTCACTATAGGCCAAAGCAACACCGTCCAAACAGAAACCACCAGCTCAGAATGGGAAGAGTCCGAAGCCCAACACCCCGGCACAGAAGCAGGTGATATATTTACCTGTTTTGTTTTTTTTAATTCAAGAAGGGTGCACACTTCATATTTTTATTGGTTACAAATCAAAAGACTCTTCAGCAGCACATTTTGTGTTTGACACATTTTCTCGATGTAATAGATTTGTTTTCTACCTTTACAGGAGAAGACCCCCAAAGGGAAGGGGGACAAGCCTAAAACTTCTCCCTCTCCCAAAGCAGCTTTAACCCTTCCTGAAATTAAAGCCAAAATGATGGAAGCAGTGAAGAAGGTGGGTTGAATTCCTGAATACCCGTATTTGTCTGTAATATTGGGTTCAGTTTTTGAGAAGAATTAAAATCTGCATTTGTATTTCTCCTTGATTTTTATAGGGAGTATCGTTACCCAAAGCCCAGCCCAAGTTTGAGAACTTTGTGAAGCATGGGTATAGGGTGGCAGACCCCAAGGTACAGTACGACTTAATCCAGTATATGAATGACGTGTTTAAATACTTTCCATACATGTTTACATCTGACTGATGTTTTTGTTAGGTGGTGGCAGAGTTGTGGAAGTGGAGACAGACGGTAAAGGAATCAAAATAAATCTCTGCGGTTTTATTGTTTTTTTTTTTTTTTATGTCTTGCTGTATGTATGACTTCCCTCAAACCCTCAGAAACTAAATGTTGTGCCTCACACTTGATCTTGTTATTTTCCCAAGTGTCATCCAGATCCACCCACCTTCTCAAGATGAGACATGATTGTTAAACCCTGTAAGAACCAACTTGGGAATCAGCATGGATTTAAACATGCAGGATAGCTACATTTTTTTCTACATATTAACATTTGAGCAGGAATCGCTTCACGAAACAACCCCAATTTGTCAGTTACCGAGGCAAAATGTTTAGAACCATAAACAAAAATCACATTGCACTTTTGTCGTTTGATGCTACTGTGAGATTCACGGTCACATGACAAACTGTCCATCTTTTGTGTGTAATTTGTTAGAAAGGAAAGCATTTCTACATGTTGAGATTTAATCTGTTAACACCAGTAGCAGCCTACCAGCAAAGCTGCATCAATTTCTACCAGTTGTGTTCTGTGGGGTTAATTCCAACATTAAAGTACTGAGTGTAACAAACTTTGGCAACTGCTTTTCTGCAATTAGAATAATAAAGTGACCAATCTTTGACAAGTCTTGTGAAATGGCTCTTGAAAAAAACCTAGTAACCATGTGTGTAAAATTGTACATTTTTTACTTGCATGTTTTATTTCAGCCTGGACGGATCAGAAAGCTGAAACCAACCCACGTGGTTCAGTCCAAGCATTTTCCTTTCTCCACCACCAGGTGGCGAGAAAGGACAATTTATTGAAAAACAGGGTAAAGATGGCGTCGAACCACGGCACAGGGAAATTGAATTTTTAAGTCGAAATTTGGGGGAGAAAAAATTTGCAAGTGAGCTTTTCCATATTTATTTTATATACACAACACAAACTTTGTAAAACCACAATTTTAAAAGGCTTAAAAAATGAAGTTTAGTGCAGCAATAAGATGGCAAATAAGAGGTCTGTTGCTGTATGTCATACAGAAAACAATGGCAAACTTAAAGATACACTCAATGTTGAACTTGATTAGAATAGTCATTTATCACCTTTGTATAAATAAGGCACACATGGAATCATAGTCAAGGGTGTCTTCAATGTCACATGATCAAACTATGGATTCAGACAATGAATGCTGGACATCCACTGTTGCATCTAAACTTCTGTTCACTACAGCTTGCCATACATTCTAAAATGCAACCTGTGAAAACTAGATGACCGTTTAAAATCGGATGTTTTGGGAATCATAAATGAGTGCTTTACAGATGTCATCTCACGACTGTACACAGTCAACAGCACTGGCTGCTGTTCTTCATGGAGTAAACAGCCATTACTTTAACAGTGTATTTCTTAAAAGATAGCAGTAACAAACACAGAATCCTGAACAAACCAAAGTATAAAAACAGCTCCTGCAATTTGCCTTTTTGACTAGCAGGAATGTGGGGATGTTCTGTCAGCCTCTCACTCAAAGTCCCGTTCACACGTACTCTTTGCTGCTGGGGGGTTTGGACATGGGATACCTGGGGGTAGACTTCCCTCTTGGGCAGGATGCTGCCAGCATGGCACCTCCCACTACAGCGAGGAAGGCTCCAGCCCAGGCAATGAAGATGGCAGAACCGAACTCATACCTTCACAGGGGAGGGAAAAAAAGGTAAATATTTTAAATGGCAGCAGAACTTCTGCATATAATCTGAAACTGAACTTCTGGTTCCATATTTCTACTTAGTCTCAACGCTAAAGTACTTACTTGGTATTAACAGGGGTGAATGGGTCGTAGAAGGCTCGGATGATGTCATGGGCGTACCAGGAACAGGCAACGATGGAACACAAAGCTGCAGAAAAAATTTAATTAAACATAAAGTCCATTGAGAATAAAAATAAAAAAAACCTAAAGATATCTGACCTCCAATCAGGATGATGATGCCTCCAGTCATGGCGATGCGAGACTTGCGTGTTTTGTCATCTCCCCCACAGGTGGTGCACTTCATTCCCATGCAGGCTACACCCAGCCCGGCCACCGTCATGATAATGCTGATGATCATAAGGGCTCGCGTTGCCTGAAGGGCACCTAGAAAGAGGAAGAACAGAACACATGTTAATCATTAACTGTATGCACAGGGCCCAGGCCGTGACAAACCCAACCAAACAACATTCATCCGGGGCGCCAAGTGACATTTTTCTTAAACTCCGAGCTCGTCTGCATTTGGAAAAACCGTTAAAAAGGCCTTGTTCATTTAAGGAGCCTCTGTCTCATTTGTCACCACTCCCAGAAGTGACACACCGCTTAAGCTGGCTCTAACAGGAAGCCTCAGCACAGAGGGGGGAGGAAGAGGAGGAGGAGTGGTTTGTGTGTGTAAACTGGTCAGGAACAGGTCCAACCAGGTTTCAGGTTTCTTTAGAGACACTCCCCATTTCAGGTGCACAACCTGCTTTTCAGCAGATAGACGATCCAAAGCCCCGGACTGCGATTATGCACTTCTAAGAATGCGAAGAATGCCCAAAGCGGGTTCAGATTTGGTATCAATTATATGTGAAAATTCAGCGCGGGTGCCAAGTGGAAAGACCTCCCTGGGTAATGCGGCCAGAGGGCAGCAACAATCGACAATTTCTTCCAAGGCACAGAACAGGAGTCACATTTTATGACCCATTTGACCACCAATTTGAGATTAAGAGCCATAAAGATGTTTACTACGGCGTGATATCATCCGGAACTTTTAACCCTTTAACCCACTTTTCTTTATGCAATGACCTCAATTTGTACAGAATATAGATGTAGTTCCCCTCCACCCTGCCCCATACATTACACAGCACAACTGCAGCTCTGTTTGTCTCTTTGTGCAGATGATATAAATATCTGCAGGGCCCCTCCTGGGCCTGTTGTCTAAACAGTGACCCATACAGGTGCTGTTTCACCTGTAACCACAGGAGGGGCTGCCCCATCAGAGGAGCGCGCACAGGCCAGCAATGTTTACCAAAGCGTAAAAAACATGCAAAAATTCCTGTTAAAATATAAGCTTTTTCGACACCAGCGTGATGCGTTTTTCCACAGCAAAGTTCGAACAAAACAGCCATTTTGAATGAATAAAGGAGAGGCGTTAATAAGTAACTAAACCGGTCAGGCAACAAGAATCTGGGGCATTTGAGAGTCGTAAAACGGCAAGTTTTCAAAGAATAAACTCCCGTGCGTATTTGTTAGATCACTTCCTGTTACCATTTAGGGGAAACTGAGGGCCTAAATGAAAGGGTTTTATTTTTCATTTATTCAATGAAATAAGCCTATAATTCTTCCCCCGTCTACTTTCTACACTTTTTTGAGCGCGACTTACTGTTGAGCTGCAGGATCGAGTCGTAGACTTTACACTGGATCTGTCCTGTGCTCTGGGAGGCGCACGACATCCACAGTCCCTCGTACATGGCTATCGCGGTGATGATGTTGTCCCCGACATAGGCGGACATCTTCCACTGGGGCATAATGGTGCCGATTATCAACCCGATGACGCCCAGGAGCGCCAGGGCGAATCCCAGAATCTGTAGACCCGAGTTGGCCATTTGCTCTCCTCCTCGTTCTTCGACGACCTGCCGGTGACTGAACAAAGACAAACTTCCACCCGCTGCGGAGGTCAAAACGCGCCCTCTCACGGACTTCACCAAAGTTTGCTTTTTGCTCTCTGAAAGGTTGCTCCTGGCTAGATTTCTGATCGCGTATTCCTGAACGGGAAAAGGCTCCGAAAGCGCGGTGACACTCGACTTAATGAAGGCGCCTCTGTGATTCTCCTTGCGCACCTGTTGCTCAGCCGCACCTTGAATGGGGAGGGGACGGCGGGAGCGAGCTTTTTAGGCGGTTTCTGCAGCAGGTGGGCGGGGACGCGCACGTAGTTTCGACTCATCACCTGTGGCGCAAAAAACACCTGAAGTATCGTGACGTCACTGCTTTCTGAACCGGAACTGCTGAAGCGTTGGCGTCCCACTGACGCGAGTGTTTTAAATCCGGCGGCAGAACAGAGGTATGTGGTGTTTAACGATTTGTGGGTTTTAATGAACAGTATCAGATACTTTTTTTTATTGTCATTGTATTAAAAAACCACAACGCAAGTGGAGCGCTGCTTCGGTAAGGCGCTTAAACACACAAACAAACCATGTTAAAAACACACGCTCAATCACTCTTTCAAATTAATGATGTTAAAATGATGTCCGAAGGAACGAATGAACGACGATTGAAAGCTTTAAAAAATCCAGACTGATTTAAACCTGCTGACTTTCAGTAATTATAGGTGTAGAATGATGAAGTGGAGCCTCGAAGTGGAAGTTAAGAACAAAAACAAGTTCCCTGTGGTGCACAATAATAATCAGTGAGTCAGATGATTGGAAACTAACATAAACATGCAGCTATTTCAAGGTAACAAAATCACGTGGAGCAACTGCTGAGTTCAGAGGAATTTAACCTTGCAAATAATACCATTCCGTTTACAAAAACAAGCGGGCATGATAATTAGAAACAATCTAGCAAATAATGTAGCTACTGCATATATCCCTAAATCTGTAGCCTGGTCTTCAGCTGTGCTGTGGCACCTCACAGCACAACCATTTGGTTACCAACAATAGACCTTGGCAAGTACAGGCATGAGAACCTCACACACCTGACCCACTGTGAAACTTGTGCAAGGCTGAACAATTTTAGATTGTTAGCTGCAGTCACAGGAGTGAGTCATCATGCTGGGAAATTGCGACTCGCCCAGTTTCTTCGATAGCATTACTTATCGCTACAGAAACCTATTTAGGTCTCTGTAGCAACTCTTACATGTAAATCACTTTGTCTTTAAAGTTTACATTTTCTATTAAAGCAATAAAATCTCTACTGAGCTGCTGAGGGTTTGATTTGAGTGCAAAATATGTTATTCTGCACTTGCACACCTGTTTCTAAATCCCTGAGTCGCATTAACCATCATTTACTTTCATCATGTTTTGGTTTTTTTTCCACAATCGGATACTTTCCAGTTAGGATTTAACCTCGCCATCTGACACCCCCTCGCCGATGTTACTGTAATGAGCCTGTCTAATCCCTTGACCACCACCAGCAGGCTACGAGGCCAAAGGTTACACCGGGCCAGAAAAGCATTCGCAGCAGTCGAGAGCAATGCTGTCATCTGCTGGTTACTGGGAATATGAGCCAGAACTGCTGGCGTCCATTTTAGCTCCTGCTCAGTGGCTGCCACCGATTGTGTGCAGTGATCAGGCAGCCATTTTTGAAAAAGAAAGTTAAAAGTTATTCTTTGTAGCGTGTTTGCTGCTCTGGCTAACTTATCCCCAGGTGGAGTCAGATTGTAATACATTTTCTTCTGTGGCTGAGAGAAAACCCACCCCAGCCCTGCCAGCCTTTGTTTAAGTAGCCCAGGGGTTTGAAATTAGGAAAAAAATACATAATTCTAGCTTGAGAAGCTATAATTGAATGCGCTTCAAGTCATATGATTCTATCTGCAGTTGTGTAATTGCTGATCCAGTTTATTTTGGGTAAAAACAAAATTGTTATTTATGATAATGGGTCCTGTGATTAATGAGGTTAAAAATTTGTAATCTTTCAACGGTTGTATAGTGTACATAATATGACAAATTTCAGCTTTATGGTACATAAAATAAATCTAAAAACATTTACAAATTGTACAGAAACACATAACGTATTTACATATAACAAACATTTGATTCAGTCAGACAGAATTTAGCCTGAAAATCCATAATGAGATGCAGCATTAAAAAACAACAAAACACAAAAACAGCCTTCAAGGTCATGATTTTCCCAAGTCTCTTCATATTTAGCATATGGATATGTATAAATGGAACGGGCACATACAGAGGGTAATTGGTTCCTCCAGCTATCGTGAGAACTATATTTGGTTTAATGCCTTAATCCTTATTTACTGCATCAGGAAATATTACGCTCCTTTCAGAAGGAGCGCAGACTGCTCTATTTGTGGGTGTGCTGAGAATAATCTTATAGAAATGAACGAGTCATGCTTCCATGAGATTTCAGATGCTCTAGTAGAGCACGAGGAGGATCAGAGAAGGAAAGCGGACTGTTTGACCTTGACAGGGGTCATGTCTCAGGGGGGAAATCCTGCGAGAGCCAGTGACAGCACAGCGCGTGCCTTAATCTGCTCAGATCAGACACTGCAAGACTTCAATGTGCTCTCCAGTCCCAATTTTGCCTTAATCATCCCAGTTCGTGGGACGCAAGAACTCATCCCTTTACCACGGCCGTCACCGAGAGATTGTGATGCTTAATTGACTTCTGAGTTGTGGATGAGATGTAATTGCAGTCTTTCACCCAATGAATACATTTTTGCTAAATAACTGTGGTTCTCAGAACAGATTTAAAAAGATCACATCAAGTGGATGCTGGCAAAATATTCTGAAGTGATTTTTTCTGCTCCATGTCCAATCACTCTTTCTCAACACACCCTTCCTGACCTCTGACCTGTGTTCAAGTTTGGAGCCGTTTTATTTCTGCTTCAAAAATGTCTTAATCCCAAATGTGAGATGCAAAGAGAAATGACACTGTATGCTTTTTGGTAACATTCCAAGCAGGCTCTTTATCGATGACAGAATTGACATAGCAGCGTTAGCAGGGAGTAAAGTGGTATCTGGAAGTTCTTCTGAAGAGAACCGTTTGGTTAGTTGATTTTACCTCCACTACAAGTGGTAGTAAGTAGCACTTTTAAATTACTTTCATTCTTTTCTGAACAAGCACAGGTAATTGAAAAAATTGAAAACTGATTGCGTCCATATGCATTTCATCAAACCGAAACCTGGGCAAGAAGAAGCAGAACTGTTTTCTTCCATATAAACAGCAAAGAAACACCTTTTTTGTATATATTTTTGGAGATTATTATTTACCTATGAAAATATGATATTGCGTGTTTTTGATATGCAATAATTCTTTACGAGTGTTGACTCTGATGTGCCCACAGCTGCAGCAGAAATAAAACTTCAGATCAGCTCCTCATTGTTGTTTGGCCTCTGCTTTGGCCTCGTTTTGTAGCATTAAGTTTTGTGGCATTCCAAAAGAAGACTTTAGATTAAAGGTGGCTGAACTGATAGCTGCTCACTTGCTGCAGACAGCTATTTACTCTTCTCGTCCTCTGACGTGCGCTCAGATAGAAGACTTTCTTCCAGCGTTACATTTGTGCTCTGACTCAGTGTTTGTAGTTGAGGGTCTGCAGGAGGATGGGTGGACCTGGTCATCATGTCACATCTAGCCTTGGGGTAAGGTTTAGTGTTCATGGTGCTGCTGGAGGTCCATAGAGCTGTCTGGGTATGGCTGGAACTAAAAGATAATAATTTAAAATATAAATTCAACAGTTTGTGCACTGTAAGAATCTCCTCAGAAACTCAGGAGACGTGTGTACCTGGCTGGAGATGCGGCAGACAGCTTCAGCTTCTTTTGCTTCCAGGATTTTTTGGGATCTCCATCTTCAAGCTCTGAAGATTTTTTCCGCTTTGAAGTTGTGCCAGACTCTTCCTTGGCCGCCTGGAGCTGGACTTGGCCAGTCATCACAGCAGGATGCGTGGGAGGGGAGGGACCAACATTGTGCTTAGGCTGAGCAGAACTGATGTTGACCTGCTGGGAAGACTGTGGCACAGCATCCCTCCTGCCAGGAATCTTAAAGACCTTCATAATTTCATGGCAGGACTGGGAACTGCAAGACAACAAATCATTAAATCAGCTGACTAAATCATTTAAAATCAAAAGGTATTTGTCTTGTCTTTCTGCAGAACTGTCACACATTTGTAAAAAGATGTTAAAATCTTAGTTTTGACTGACTAGCGGCTGAGATTATAAAAGGGCTTGATGTGGCTTATGGTGATAAATTGATGCTCCAGCAGCTGGCGAGATGTTATGCGTTGAGCACCATCAAACTGAAACATCCTCTTAAGCATGTCGACAAACATCACCACATCACTCATTTCTGCCAGGTAGTCCGGAGAAAGGCGATGAATAAGGTGGTGCACCTAAGTAGGACGACAGTAAAGGTCAAGGTTATTTTCCAGGATGATGCTTCTGGTTAAATATTTTTCACATCTACCTGTGAACCATCAGAGAGAACTTACCTTCAGCAGGTGTTCCAGAGACCTGATTCTATGTCTCCTTAAATCCTTTGCGATGTTCCCTGTCTCTTTATAATATTGTGCCAGTGTCTGCAATACAAGTAATTCAAAGATCTGTGATGTTCGGCAGACACAGTTGTTCTTGTCTGTTCAGTGGTGCTAAGTCTTTGAATGCAGTTGATTGGCTGGGGTTGGCCTTGGAGAACAAGTAAAATAGAACAACTGGCATGATGGTGCTACCTTGACTTTCCATACACTGATAGAAGAGTCAAGCTTTTTCTCAAAATAACAGGCAGTTCTGAGTCCAGTGGAGAGTAGGTGGTCTGGTGGAGGGCCCAACAGTTGGATTATCTGCATGATCTAAAAGCACAACATGACATCAAGCCACAGGTGTGACATCAAGCCACACCTGAGGTTCAGGTAGAAAAGCCTTTTGTCAGTCTTTATAGGTCAGGTCATGCACAGGTGTCCCGATGTTGCTTATGTCCCAGCGCAAATAAATCAACATTGACAAAATACTAACTATATCGTAATCGCTTTTCCCTTCGAAGAGTAATGCACCCAAGAATAATACTGCAGCCACGCAGCCCAGAGACCACATGTCTACAGCCGCTGTTAATGGGAGGCCCAAGAAAACCTCTGGACACCTGTGAAAGGACAAAATTGCATGGGTCAATGTGCGTTGCTCCCCAACGTCTCAATCTACCTAGGAATGTTACGGGAATACTTTTTCTGCAGACGCTAGTGTGCTGTTAGAGGTCATACATGTTTCCAGCACTGACCTGTAGGGAAGAGTCTGGAAGATGTGACCTGGTACAGTGGCTGATGTGTTATAGGTGAGGCCAAAGTCAATCAGTTTAATTTTAAAAGGCTCCACTTCATGGTTGACCAACATGATGTTGTGGAGCTTAATATCACCATGAAGTAACTGGAGAGCCTTCAAATAGCTTAGCGCCTTGGCAACCTGTAACATCAGTGTCTGGTTATCCGTCTGCTGGTGTTGATGAATGTATGTTTTAGCTCAGGGGTGGGCAAATCCAGTCCTCAGAGACCGGATTCAAGCCAGCTTTTCTATCCTACAGGTAGACAACACTTTCACCTGGCTCCTACTTCGCTGGGTGAAAGCATTATTCTGCCTGGTAGAACACAAAACCCAGCTGGCATCTGGCCCTCATGGACATGGACTGGGTTTGCTCACCCCTGTTTTAGCTCATACTTGCTGAACAATTGGTCTGATCTCCTTAATGTGTAGAGGCTTCCACTTTCTCTCCACCATTAAGTTTTGGAGACTTTTGTCCAGCTCTTCAAAAACAAGACAGTTGTTTCCCTTGTCAAGGAAATGTTCGTACCAGAGAACAATATTGCTTCTGTCGGGGTCCAGGCGTCGCAGTTTGCGAAGAGCAGATATCTGTTGATTTACAAACTCATATTAAACACCAACAAATCAACATATTATTACATGTATTAATTGCTTTTAAAACGAACAATATAAATAAAATAAATAAAATTCATGAAAGAATTTTGCTTTACCTCTGCAGCTGTCTGGTTGCTTAATTTGCCCTTATTTTTGATCATTTTAATAGCCACATTAGCATTGGTGGCTATATTTTTACATTTTGCTACTAACCCATACGTGCCTTGTCCTACAAAAGATTGTACCAGATATTCCGAGGTTGTTGAGTGCAGCACATCACCTATGACGACATTGCCAGAGTTATTACACAGCACTGACATGGTGAGAGAGAAGCTTATGTTTGAAATTACGACAGTAATGTAGGAAGGCTTTCCCTACATCAAAGGCAAGGCCTTGTTTTTTTGTTTTATCATCAAAGCAGCTCTCCTGACAATCTATTTCAAAGACCACATGGTAGAAAAATCATGGTCTAAATAGATAAATCATGCCAATATGAAATCAATTAAATGTGTAACACAAAAACACAAGAATAGAAAAATACAATGGTTTATAGTTTAAAATATGATAAAATCTAAAATACTTTAATCTCCTTGTCCACGTGATTGTGCATCTGCTCTGCTTTTTCTTTTTTCTTTTTTTAAATTTTCAGATCATGCAGGCCCTTCCTCTTCCCTTCCTGTTCTGTGCCCTCACTTCTCCTATTTCAGAGTACCTGCCATGGAGTTTTCATGAATCTTGGGCTAGCTGTAAGTTGTTCTTCAACATCTCTTGAAATGTCAGAAGTACATCCTGAAACTGTGTCATTAGACAGGGGGATAGTTTTTGCGCTTATCATCAATCCAAACTGACACCATTTTTCCTTCAGTGGGGAGTTGGTGCTCCTCTGCTACCCACTGTTTCTCGCACTGAGCCTTCTGCGTGCTGCTTTAAATGATACCATTGGTGCTTAATTGTTTGAACATGTAGCATTTATTATACTTTTTCAAGCTGGTGGTTTGTAGCTTTTAGGATCTCAGAAAGTGCATCACTATCTGGTTTTCCTTTTTTTCTTGCTTAATTGTTTTGTATTTTGCTTGTACTGTGAATCCTCGCACTGTTTTGTCATTTATTTTCCCTTCCCCGCATCTGTTTGCGTCCCGATTGCATTAATATTTGCCCCCTGTGTCTCGCCCTCAACCCCTGCTGCGTCAGCTCATTTCCCTCATATTTTCAGCATCTCCTCTGTGTTATTGCTTGTTTCTCTTGCTTGTTTGTGCTCAACTCAAAGTGCATCTTCAGGATGTTTGGTCTCGTGTTGTCGACTGTCAGGGTTTTCAGACATAAAACACATAAAGGTCTCACATCATTTCCAGCTACAATCAGTGTGAACCCTAGAGCAAGATATTTGGTCTCATAGTTTCCATGTTCTTGTCAAACGTTACAATTTGTTGTCCTGACCTCCCTCCCTCCCTCTCTCTCTCCCTCTATGTCTCTACTGCTCTCTGTTCCAAATGTAACATGTGATGTTGGCATTTACATTACGGTACATGCCTTCATCCTGAGCCAGAATATAAATGGGCTTTGATGTTAATACACCACTACCTCTGTCATGACAGAGCAGCAGATCATTGTTATGGTAATTGTGAAAGAAAGATTGATATGAGACTGAAATTTAAAGGAGAGTCTCACTTTACAGCATTTAGCCACCTGGCTAGGAGGATTTTCAGTCTCATTTTCCATGTGTTGCCCTTTGTATCTAGGAGCATCTTTGTATTTTGAAAGGATGGATGGAAGTCCTCCTGCCACTCATTAGGCGCCTTATAGGAAGCCCACCTCTAACCCTTCAGCCATGACTGCAGGAGTTTACGGGTTGACAGCTTGCCTGGATGAGTGTTCCGAACACTGCATGTGTCGACAGTTTATGGAGCTTTCTGATGAACTGACCAGTGTAGTTGGGACTTTATTCTCTCTATTTAGCCCTGATCTCAAACCCTGCGGCAAGTCCTGTGTTCTGGTCTGACGTGGTTCGATGTGTGCAATCCTGTTTCTAACACTGTTACCATCCACCTGCGCTGTGGAGGTACCGTACCTCATTCTCCTTGAAATGTGTGCATTGATCACCTCAGGGCTGTCTCAGTAGAGGCACATGATTACATCCACGGTTCTAATTGCTCCCTGCTGGTATCCATCTGTCGGCTGGTAGAAGTGAATTAGCTCCTCTGGTCAAACGCGTCCTGTTTAAAAAGGAATTGCCAATATGTTTGCTCTGCAGGCCTGGCTGATGGATCTCCAGTGAGAATCCTGTAATAGTACTGAGGTCTATTCTCATTTATTTATAAAATAATGTTGTGTTACATTCCAGATTCTGACTGGAAGGTGATAATGGAATTGGCTGCTGCCGTTTTATGGGATGTTTCCATCTATTAGCACTACTGTCAGGCAAAACAGTCATGGTTCTTTCTATATGTTATTTAATGAAGTCAGAGTGTCCTTGTCCTTCCTAATGGGTGCTGATCTCCTAATCTTCATCCTCCCTGGCCATTATATCTGAGGATTCCAGTATTTCTAAGTAGGAATTATAGATATTAAATTAAAGCATTTTTTTTTTCTTAATACACAATGGCCTCTAGATCAAGTCAAATGCTCAAAGATCAGAACCTGGTGAAGCACTTTACTGTAGCTGGAAGGTCAAAATTAATAAACAGGAAACACAGCAATCCTGCTTACAATCATACAAATATATGTTATTTTATTGAATAATATTCCATAATAAGATATCTCCAGTCATTTCATATAGAAGTTAGTGTAGAAATGTACACAGGTCTGATGACAACCAGGGAGAGAAGGTGAATCAAGGGCATGTGTCTGAAGATACTGAGAGGGAGTCGTCCCTAATGAGCCAGTCAACCATAACACAAAGCATGCTTTGAAAAGTATTAAATAAAATCCCATCATCGGTCTTAAGAACAAACTGTTTTCAGCTGGTTCCCTTAGTTGCAGGCTTGTGATCGTTGCATATTGCTGGTCTTCCTCGCCTCTTGCCCAGGTGGTCAAAGAAATCCCAACATTCCTCCCGCTTGCTTTGGCTCTCATCTCTCAGGAGTCCAACCTGGGTCTAAATCCCTCGTAACACTTGGGATGTGCCTGAGGATTTCGGCCTTCCTCTGCACTGAGGCCCACTGTTGTTTATGGCTTGTACTTTTGTTATTTTGTCATTTTTTTGGAAGACAGGCATATCTTAGTGATTCGGAAGTGAAGGAGAGCTAGAACGAGGTTAAAGGATCTCTCTGGAAGACTTGCGTGACCGTAACTCTGAGAATTGCAAGGTCATCACCGTGCCGGAGTGGTTATCCTGCTGTTTTCACTTGAATTCATCTTTCTCATCTCTCCCGAACACACAGCTCCGTTGCACAGTGGGATTTAGATTTGGATGGAGTTCACTCGGGGGACGCATCAGAGTGGATACAGTGCAAGACGAGAACGCGTCGAAACAGGGAGGAATATTTGCAGAGGAACAACAACTTTTCCTCCCCCAGAGGAGTTTGCAATATAAAGGAAAATATGACACGGGAGAAAGAAAAGACAAAAAAACAAAAAAGCAACAGTGACGACTTAAGCACATAACTGAGAGAAGAGACTTGACATCACACCAGATATATAATATTTGTACATACTGTAGTGGAAACGACAGCATTCCATACATGTGTGTCATACGGGGTGTGTGGTCCGGAAGCATGCTGCTGTGTTGTATTGGATATTTAAAATCCTGCACATGTTTTGTTTATGCAGAGGCCACTCACATTACTGTGTAAGTTATGATAGGAAAAAAAAATCCCTTAGTTTAAAAACAAAACAAACAAACAAAAAAACCACATCATCATCATCACTGCATTTTGGCAGTGTTGATGAAACACATTTTAGAAAAGTAACAATTGCGGAAGTGTAACCAAACCTAAGTGGGAATAATTATGATTACAGCAAATTCCTCTATAAATAGCAAATAGATCCAATTAAAATAAATCAAAAATGCTACAACTAATATCAATGCGGTGACTGAAATATCTTTTTTTTTTTCCCAATTAGAAACAACCAAAAAGCACCTGGGCTTTGCACAAACAGACAACTGCTATATGTGATTAATATTCTCCCTCAAATCTGTATTTACGTTGATATGCAGAAGAGGCCGTTATTGCTGCACATTACAGTACTCTTCACGTTAGAGCATGATGTAACCATTGAAATCATAACTTCATAGAAATTAAAACAGATTTTAAAAGAAGAAAAAAAAAAACTTTTGCAAATCAGAAACCTAGATTGTCCATGATAATGTGAGGGTTCTGGTTTAGTAACCAAATGTTTCCATTAGAGGGAGCCAGTTATACACAGATCTTTATACAGTAAATTGGCTGCTGGTGTGAGCCAGTTATACACAGAACTTGGCACAGCAGTATTTGGAAAAATGTACCAATGCTTCCTTTCAGACTGGTGCATCATATGATAATCAATCACTGAAAAGAACCTTGATTTTAAGGTGACAAATGCCTAACTTGAATTTTAAAACACCTTCTACTTTTACCCCTTTTACGCCTTTAAAATGATCCCATTACACACACTTTATTATTATGTATTTTAAAAAAAGACATTCTCTTCTACATTTATCTTTATTTGGAAATGGTGTCCAGTTCAACGATACCCTGTTGATTCCTTTTGAAATGCACATTTAAGCAGCAGCCCCGGTGTTTTTGGTGTTAAGGTGCGGTGCGCTATGAATGCTGTACTGGCTTTAGTACACGTGTGTCTCAGAGGACAGTATGGCTGCTGGTGTTCACACTAAGCGCAGTCAGAACACGTCAACCTGGCCCAGCGTGGGAAAACATCGCCATGTTCAGCTGACTCCTTAGTGGAGATTGCAGTTCTTTATGAACAAAACCAGATTTCTGCTGTCTCCAGCAGGCATCAGGGAACTTTATTTTCACCCATCGGCATCTAGCTGCTCTCTTGTTTGTGTTTTATTGAGTCTATCGATCATCGTTTCAGCCCGGTGCCTTTTTTCCTCTCGCCTCTGTCTTGTCTTACCTTACTCTTAATCACATACAGACAGATAGACAGACACACACACATCTCAAAAACAGACTGAAAGTAGACACCTACACAGTCAACATCATGTTGAAAAGAACGTTAATGGGCTGTAGCTGCTCTGGGCTGTGGTTAAGGAGCTGTGTAGGAAAGGGATTATGACTTTAAATATCATGCGTGGGCAGTTAAACCAGACCGGTATTTTTTTTATTTCCCGTGTTACCACTATTAGCTTTGCACCAATTTCAGTACTTTCTCCTAATACCTTCTCTGCTCAACTGACCTCACTTGACCTTTTGATGTGCCACCTCACACTCCCCACTCTGTCTTTTTTGCAGATTCTCATCTCTGAGCAATCCATCATCAATGTTCGCTTCACATTCAGTCAGAATAAATCATTCAGCTTCTTTCTTGGCTTCATATTTAACAGGACATCACAGTCTTTTCTGTCTACTTGCAGTGTCACCATCAGACAACTTCCTGTGGCGTTCGGAAGTTTTACAAGAGGAGAACTCGGATTTATTTTTCTATCCCGGGATTATCAGATGACACTTTGTCCCAACTGATAAAATTAACAATCAAGTGCAGCATATTAAGTGGATATCTCATTTTAGCACGAAGGATTCCTTAATATTGTTGGAATCTAATAAAAATAAGCCCAACTGTGTGCTGAGGCTTCCTGCTGTGGTTGTTGATATCTCACAATCGATGGAAGCTTACTCTAAAACCACATTAAGCTGTTATAAATCTACCGGGGAAAGGGATGTTTGTGTTGCACAGTGCAACAAAAAGACCATGTAAGCAAGAATCAGGAACAAGGACAAAGAAAATATTCCCCATTTTTAAATGAATGATTTTCCCTTTAGGAAAGCCAAGAAAATGAAAGACTTGCCTTGCCCTTCGGATAATTTCCTCTGTAAACCTAAAGTGCCTTCTGTACCTCTTTGTCTTACAATAATTATCACAGTCACATAAAACCTGCCAAGAATTTACTTTCTTTCCTACCTTTGCTCAAACGTCCACCTACTGATCCATCCGGTACTGAATAATTGCCCCATCCCCTGTTTAAGATGTGCCCTCCACTTCTATCTGACGAGTTCCTGCATTTCACATCCTGTAACCTTCGTTCACATTAAGTTATCATTAAAAATCATATGGCTGATGCCCTTGTAGACATCATCTAATTTTTAGTGAGTGGCTAATGAGTATTACTGTTAGCTTTCCACCTCAGCTAGCATCACTTTTCCTGACACAGTTAGGGGACATAAAACTGCCTCCATTTGGTATCAATGTACAGTTGCCTTGACTGAACATTTTGATGACATTTGTGCCTTCAGAAGGCATTGAGCTGACAACTCTCTGACAGCTACTTTAGGAAGCCCTGACCTCCATCGGGTCATTGCATATATGTATATATTATTTTATCTACGGTCAAAAGACACTGTGCAAATCAGAATAACTTATTGCACATAAAGCAAATATTAAAAACTGAGGTTCGTTACGTGGGATTTTTCAGAGATCGGAACCGCCACAGACGTATTGCAGTCATGTCTCTTCTGAAGGACAGTTCCCACCGTGTCCATGCACCCGTTCACACACACACACGTGAAGGCTGCCGAAGATGTCTGCACACAGGGGCTGAAACACAATCACATCAAGACATTAACTTAAAGGACTACACTTTTGAGGGCAATTCTTCCAAGGTGATTTGATAAAGCTAGCGAGTGGATAAGCTGCCTGACATCCCCGGAATAACAAGTTCTGCTGCTCCAAGGCTCCTCCGGCTTTGATGTTTGACTTCAAACCTGGCTTTATGCTGACAGCAGATGCTGAGTGAAACACACACTACAGCTCCTTTCGCTGGCGACTGAGTTCAGATCTGCTCCGGATTCGAAACGTGACCCAATTGTTCTTCGGCCTTTGCGGCGCAGTAAACGGTCGCCTGGTAGAGGTTGAGAAGAAGGTGCAGCTCTCACTCGGTGCCACCTTCTTTGTAAAAATATTGCTTGATGCTTAGTTGACTCTGTCAACAGGAGTCTAAAGTAACAACTTAAGATATTTTATGGCTCATCCTCCAAGGAAGACTTGTTAAATTATTTGCCTCTTGAGTGAATGTTTTTTCCTTTCCTAGTCATTCTTGTTTTAGTGTTATACTCTTCACTATTCCCTATTTTAATGTATCCTCTACTTGATGATTTTAACTCCACTTGATTATTTTTTTTTAACTTCATTTCGATCATGATTTCAAGTTTTAAGGTTTTGGACCGAACTGGACCAAAAAGGACAGCGTGATCGTTTTATCTAGCTGACCGGACTCTTCCCAGCATTCCTCTGCAGCTGTTTCACATCATTTGGAGCTTTATTTGACCTTGGGGAGTAGCTTAGCTGTTGTTACCAAGTTTATGGCTCAAGAGAGGGAAAGCCTGTGGTTCTGGATTATGATGCTGAGTCAGCACTGGAAGCGTGTGACTGGTTAGTGTGCAGTGCAATAAAGCAGGCAGCAAGGTCCGCGTATCGAGGGAGACGTAGCAGTCAGTAAGACAAAGAAGCCCGAGATTGACAAAACAACGAAGAAAATGTCAAAGGAGGTGAGCGACTATTGAAGGGCTGGGGTGGCGTTCTGGAGTTCGGGTTCTGGTCCTGGGTTTTGGTCTGTAGAGGCAGGTGGTGGTGGTGGTGGTGGTGGTGGGGGGGGGGGGGGGGGGGGGGGGGGGGGGGG
>BJFM01000126.1:140996-152189 GCA_016586285.1 Arothron firmamentum
CCCCCCCCCCCCCCCCCCCCCCCCCGGATGCTTGCAGGCATCGCCGCTGCCCCTCGTCCCGCCCACCCTCAGTCTCCAGTGCTATGATGCCTCAGCCTTGGGGGCTTCTTTTCGCCCGTTCTTCAGAGACGGTGAGTCGGACGTCTTCGCCGTCTTACAGGGAGGACTCACTGGTTCACTGGGGAGCTCGTGGAGCGACGGCTCTTTGTACATCGCAACTGTGTGACAACAGGCAGAAGCTGTTAGTGCAACAAATCAAAAATAAAGCAGAGTTCCATCAGGAACACAAACCTTCTATAACTTTAGGCAGAAAGTGTGCAGCTCCTTTGTTCTTCTTTACCCTGTTGCCCTTCATGATCTGACCATCACGGTTGATGCCAATATACCAGCAGCGGCCCGACTGCGTCTGACGGTAGAGCATGGAGGAGTACGTAACGTAGTAGTTCTCGAACACACTCTCTTTGAACTTACACTCCGGAGTGAAGTTCTCCTGTAAAGAAATAACCAAAAGGCTTGAGATGTTTTCATCTCAAGCAAACAAAGCAAGGGGAGGAAAATAAGTTGTGTTTGATCTTTAAGCAGGAGCAGGGAGACACAGGAATGAGGTGGCTGGGATGAAAATGAATTGTATCTGGACTTGGTAAACCACAAAGTTTGAAAGAAAAATGTACAGTTTAGTAATGTTAATGTGTGGCATTATAGATCCACTGCGGTTCTAATAAAAATAACCTAAAATACACATACACTTTTAACAAGCTACTTTTCACAGCTTCACCGGTATCCTCGATCAAAGAAGTTGCTTCCTTGTGATGAATAATTTCCTGTTTTGCTATTTATTTACAGAATCCATAAAAACAGAGCGAAGTTCACCACTGCCTAGTCCAGTTTACAGTAGGTAAGACCTGCAACTTTTATTTGTACTTTCACGATCCCAGTAGGAAAAAAAACCCAAACCTTTTCTTCCCACAGGTTTGATCAAATTCAGTACTAGTACTAACCAAGATCAGACTACGGTTTGACCCAAAGACAACGTTGTAAATGCAGCAAGAAGGCAAAGCAAAACGGCACGAAATCGGCTGTCAGGTGAGCAATCAAAGCACAAGGTGTCACTACTATCCATCAGCTGCTGCTGTTACCAGACTGAAAAAAGCTCCTACGTAGTTCTCTGATGAAGCTTTTTGATGTTCTACTTGGTCGATTTGAATATGCAACTTTTCCATTTTGCGTTGATATAAGTTAAACTAATTTGCATTTCAGTGTACATTTACTTACTTAGAGTGTGACTCTGTTTTTATTTGAATACAAAGCCAGAATGATAAAGAAAGAATCCATCTTTGTCTTGTCAATATATTTTTCTGGAATCAGGATGTAGATCTGGTATGCTTTATCTCATACTGTATCTCTGATGAAGATGAAGGGTTTTTAGTCATCGGAAGTCTTTTATCTGAGAAACAAGTTTAGCTAATGGAGTGTACAATCTGTGTCTACAGGATTAGGAGAGCATTAGAGAGGCCCCGGTTTTTAACGTCAAACCACTTTACTCAATATATCTGTATTAATTACACAGTCAATTTCCTTTTTTCTGGGAGGAGACTCTGGATAGCGGAGCTCTCAGTGGAAACATTGTGATAGGACGCTGATCTCTAAACATTCTAAGTCAGTGGTGATAAAAATCTGGCCCAGTGGACACTTTAGGAGCCATTTCTGCAGTGAACAATCGGATGCATCGCACTGTAAGCCACCTTAGCGACAGGTTTCTGAAGGGTGTGGTGGGAGATGCCAGACCTGTGGTTCTTATCTTTATATGATAAAATATGGTATGTTTTACTGTGCTCCTGGTTACATTTGCTAATTTTTGCCTCAGTGCACTTTTCCAAGGTCACAAGCAATAAAAGACAAGCAACCTCAGCAAATCTGTCAGACCGAAAAGCCTTGAGAGTGCTTTGTCTTACTTTATTAATCTAAAGTACCTGTAATTTAGGGTGCTCCCAAGAAGTTTTACCTGATTTGTTCAATTGGAATAGACGTATCAACCATGGATCAGAATGCCAGAATAAAGACAGTCATTGTGAAGGATTGTGTTCCAGCAGCTCCGCTGTGCCCTCACCATGAGCACTTCTCAACCCTGCGTAATGTTGACCGCTGATATTATCCAATAGGGACACGTATACATCTCTCTTAGCTTCCATCAGGGTCTTGACAGGGTCCTTCTCCTGTCAGAGAGCAAAGCCAATCTGCTGGATTGATTAAGTGAGAGTAGCCGGCCGAAATGGCTGAGTGGAGAATTTCCCTAAGACTGAGGATGACAGTAGCAGGTCCAGAGGACCACAACCTGCATGGGCTTTAATAAAGACCCCAAAGTAGACAGAGAAGGTTTAAAGGACTTCCAGTTTCATGGTTACCCCAGGTCATCACCTTTCTCCCTCTCAGCAGGCATCATCCTTGAGCTGACCAGACAAATCTGTCCTTCCTTAGTCTACGTCAACCAGACTTAAAACATCTTTCAGCTTCTCCTGCGCTAAATACACAAAGGTTTACTCCTTTTTTGGCAAACTCATGTCAGCTACTGTCATGGCCAAATCAAAGAACTATTTCAATCCCCTCTGACAGGTTTGATATCGCGTACTGCTGCTAGCACAGAAGAGGAATGAGATCGATAGATGATCTGCTTCATTCATTATTAATCAGGCCAGAAAGCAAGAGGGTTGGGAAGTGCGGGGGAGAAGGAGAAAGGTAGGATAGAGGAGAAGATCACTCGGAGAGGACAGAAGGGTTGCTGGGTAATAAAGGAGATTAAGAAGAGTGAGAAAGGAAGAGGCCTGCCTCTTTGCATCTCCCCCAGGACCTCAGCAGGAACAAGGGCTTTGGTCATCGGCAGCCCACACCGATGTCCCTCAGAAAAGAGAGCCCAACCTCTGTAATGATAACCCCTCTCCTGAGATACCCTAAACTACCCTTCATAATCAGCCCTCTGAATTTAGCCTGCTGTTAGAAGTCTCCACAGGTCTGGCAAAGAAAAAAGGAAGGAGGCTAAATGAAATCAGTCAATAAATGTTTCCACGGTAACTGAACACAATGGCAAATACCCTTGTCCCATTAATGATATAAATATCTCTGAGACTCACCTTGAGGTAACCTCCGAGCTTCCACCCGCTGTGCACAAACTACACATTACACTCAAACCACTGGACTCACTCGTCTGGGTAACACACGCTAACGCCACTTTAATTGGGATGTGTTACGGGCTGCACTTTTTCCGTAAGTGATTGGAGAGTATTTCCATATAAATGGCCGTTTCCACACTAGAGATGAGACCCCTCCCCTTCATTGGACCGTGACTTATTGAGGGTCTCAGGTAGACTTTCTTCCATGTGTCTCAAGCTGCAAACATTTAAATGGAAGCAGAGCAGAAAGGCGTCCGTGCGGAGAATCCCCAAGCTGGAAACAACCTTTTTATGATGCAGAACAGCAATCGGGCCCCTCATACACACACTCCGCCACCACCAGCACCCCCACCCCCTCTGCCCACATGCACCACCTCTTTCCTCATATCTGATTACATCGATTCTACCTGCTTCGGGATGCTTAACTCACCATACAACGGGATTGCACTTGCCATCACAAAGGGACAGCAGAGTAGTACGCTACGCTTCCTAAATCGGGCCCTTTCCCAGCATGCTTTGAGGATATAAGTATGAGAGAATCAACTAGGGTGAACAACATGCAATTAAATGAACCTATATTTGATATTTCCCTGCTTTCATCAACCGTACGCAGGCATGAAATCCAAATGATCAGCCTTGAAAATTTAGCTGGAATTCCAGGCACGTGATTCATGTCGGGCATGTAGTTATTTGTAGTCTCTTGTTCAGACAGCAGGGGTCACAGTGTCACACAGCGTTCCCGCATTTACAGACGAGTCTACAGCAGTCTGAAAAATCAGCCCAGATGTAGTAATCCAACCACATTACCATAAAACTGCATCATTCTTGGAGCAGCCCACTCACATCCTTTTTTTAATTTACACAGACACACACAGACACACACAGACACACACAGACACACACACACACACACACACACACACACACACACACACACACACACACTGCCATCAGCAGGGCTAATGTTGCTGATGTTGTTGTACGACACGACATGTTATGTAAGTCAATACAGCACAGACATGCTTATGAAGAGGGGGCTTTGTAGAGAATGAGACTGGCAGTTAATGCTATCTCGCACCATGACCGTGGCGCGGCACGGTCTGTCTTCTGTGCGTGGGCGGCATGCTCGCATGACAAGGGCAGAGTGGATGGTAATGTGCGGTGTTGACTGGCAGCTGGACGGCCGCTGTCAATATAATGTGGCTGAAATCAGAGTTAACACTGCCTTCTGCCTTCATCTGAAATGCTCCCGCGTGTCATCACCAATACATGAAAGTTCTTGGAATTGGGGTCAATTATAAATAAAAAAAAAAAAAAAAATTAAAAAAAAAAATCTGTATTTATTGTTGTGTTTCCACCAGTCACCCTTCTGCATGTGGTCCAACAACAATGTCCTGGCCTGTGATGACAGCCATGCTGCTGCTGGTATTGTCCTGCACCACAATCATATCCATCCACAGGAAGACTAGAAAAGGAGGAAGAAGCGTTTCTCCAATAGGTCTTTTATTCCTTGCCGGTGTGTGTCTCTCTTTGTCAGTCCCGTGTGAGCATCATCGGCCTACACAAAATCAAAACAGTAACTATTGTGCTGTTGTAAAATGTGTCACAAAAAGAACACGGCTGATTTGGCACCAAATAGTCACATTGTGTCTCCTGAAAACTATACATGGAGTTTTGTTCAAAGGGTTGATATGAATTGCACAAATGCAGATAAAATACTCACTCACTGTCTCTCTGCTTGTGTATATTGTTGTGCAGAATTCTGTATATGATTATTTAAAAAAAAAAAATACACATAGGGGCTCAGAATCGAAACAAAGACCTTTGTATGAGGGGAGCAACAACCTGAGCGCTAACTAAAAACCAACTAGGTAAAACTATTTGATGGTTTTTCTGACATTGTTCAGCCCAACAATCATGACACGGTAAATCAAAATTAAACTCATCCATCTCTCTGCAAGTGTCACATCTCCCAAAATGATTAAATCAAAACACATGAAACTAGATTTACTGACTGAAAGCATGATTTAGAAAAATATTAATTTCAATTAAATGAAACTATCAATTATTTCTATCACAATGTCCCCAAAAGTGATTGAAGATTGTTTTTTTCTGATGATATCGTGTAGCCTCAGCTTCATCTGCGTTTGATCTCAATCTCAGTTCTGATCAAGAAATTTAAGATTGCATGTTATAACATTGCCACAATTTGAGTTTATAATCACAAGGATTTTTTTTAGTCAGTTGGCGACTTGTAA
The DNA here is from genome assembly GCA_016586285.1 of Arothron firmamentum. NCBI lineage: Eukaryota > Metazoa > Chordata > Actinopteri > Tetraodontiformes > Tetraodontidae > Arothron > Arothron firmamentum. The sequence goes on from BJFM01000126.1 coordinate 146,419, forward strand.
ATTAACAGCCACCCATTTTCTCCTTCTTGCTGTTGACGAGCGCATGGATAATAAAACTGCAGAGGATCGAGCTACGCTCTATTTTTATATCAGGATCAGCCATTTTCTGTTTTAATCTACAGATAATGAGGCTGCGAGCTCTGTCTGGGACACAGCAGCACTGGACTTCTAGACCCTGGCCTCACAATTTCTTCCAGCTGGTGTCATAGAAAGGAAGAATTTACAAGTTATTGAAGAGGACAGACATGCAGATGCAAGTAGATGAGAGAATAGCTACAAGGAAGTGACTCGTCCCTCATTCATCTGCCGCGGCTGCTCTGAGACAACGACGAGCTGAGCTACAACACATGACAACCTTCTCCCTTACCATCATTTAAATGTAAAAAGTGAATCAGAACAAGTTGTCAAAGCACAGAGGTGTGAATGGAGGGCTGTAGAACACCTCCTGCACTGCCTCTGCCAGTAACATAGGTGCGTTAGGTACACTGTGGAGAATAACATGGAGGTAATAAAACCAGGCATGCGTGATATTGCACCAGAACACAGCTGTTCTACCGCACAATAATGTACTTCTACGCAGAAAGAGGTCAGAATCCAGCACTGCTACTGACTGGTACTGTGGAAGTCCCCTCTCTTTCTCTTCAGAGGCGAGCCTATTGCATGCTAATCAGGGGCTCCGAGGATCTGAGGATAATACCGTAAATGTGGAAGCGTTTGTGCCTCACATGCAACAATGAAGCCCTCCTTCACATATTCCATGCACAAAGCCCCTCAAACAGTTTCTTGACATCGTTTCAAAAACAAGCATGAAAAAAAGGTAAATGACAAATAAACATAAATTTGCAGGGCTCCAAAATCACTGACAAATTTCTTTTACATTTAAACTTTGCATTTATGCATGATGACTGCTCTTAGAGTTGCAAAGATACAGCACTGGGATCCTTTCAAAGCACGAAATCTCATAACAATAATCATAAAGGAAAATGCTGTGTAACAGACTTACCCATCCACAGCCCCAGTGCTACGTTCTTTAGATGTCCAATTATGTCGAAGAATACTGGACTGGGTTGTTTTTTTCTTCTGCTCATCTTTATGTTTGCCTAGGCTAATGATAACATGTTGTGAATTCTGGGATCGTTTTCGTAGTCGAGATTCCTTTTGGAATTTGTGGGACATGAATTTGTTTAAGGCCTATTGCTTTACAGGCTTTACAGGGTCTTTTGTAATATGAATTTTGCTTTTGCATTCATGTAGTGCGATGGCAATGTATTGTGTCGTGAGAATATCACAATCCTCTCTTGCTGTTAAAATGTCTTTTGCTTCCTGGTTAAAGGTTAAATTCTGAAGTCATACATCATGTGTTAGAGAGGACAGAAGTATCTGTTCGGTCCCATGTCTTGTCATCCCACAAATGTTATGCCAAGAAATACCCGTGTATCAAATTTTAATTTTGGAATTTCATTGTTATGGAGTCATTATACTTGAAAATGTACCATTATGCATCATCAGACCCTGTAATAGTAACACACCCTTGGCTCAGGGCCAGGGATATTAGCAAGTTCATTCTAACCCTGTGCAGTATCCAACATATCACAGAAGATGAGGAACCTTGTCTGCCCGTTTCCAGTTCCTCCGTATAACCGTTAACTGAGGTTCCTTCTGTCCACTGTTAAAACATTCCACCCCAAACACTAAATTGCTCCTGAAATTTAACAGCACCACATAAACAGTCCATCAGTTCCTTAAGTATGTGAACCCAAGCATGTTCCATCAGCATGAGCAACAGAGCACAGTAATCTCACAACAAAAACAACAATGACAACATGAGAGGATTAAAACTTGGCTTCTGAGCAAAGACAAATGGTTTCTTCATTTCTAGTGCAAGTTTTGAGGCCCAGAAAGTCTCTTTAAAATTGGATAAAAAGTACGTCACCAGGGTCACGCTCTGTCAGAAGTCTTAAAAGTGCTTTTTTTTCCCCCTCAGACCAAAAATATCTCAGTGATACCATCTCTGCTGTAAATGGCAGATATTTTGCAGATGATGGATGAGATTTTGGATTTGTGTGAACATCATTTCATGTCCAAAGTAAATGAAAAGATAGTGTATGTATTATTGCTTGGTGCACTTACCGAGGTATACAGGTACCCTTCGCTGTTCATGGCCAGGTACAAGCCCGTCTTCGCCCCCTGGATCGCTACAATCCGCAGGCCCACTGGAATCAAGTTAAACTGTGCTAAAAGAGGAGAACAGTCGGGCAGAGGAGAGGCACAGCAAAGAGAGGCAATCAGAAGAAATGCAAACTAGAATGCATCATGATCCCGTAATATTCATGTAAAAATAAAATGTCATGTTCACCTCATTTTACATGTGAAAGGTTAGGCCAGTTTGAATCCTGCCACATGCTCCATTTTAGATATTATTTACAAATATTAATTCTGAAATAATGTGAGCTGCGTGGAGCCCCGCTGTTAGTGTTTTATCCTCAGATATGCCTCTGGGGCTTTGCAGCAGGGGGATTTAAAAACATCTGACAGGAGAATCAGGACGAGCCAGTGGATAAATAACATCTGTCTGGTATCTGACGAGTGAACCTGTCACTGATAGCGGATCAGTCTCATCTCTGCCCAATCACAGCATTCTCCCGCAAACGAGCTTAGTGTAATGAGAGTGATTAACCACGCATAATAGTTGCACAACTCCGGAGGCTGTGGAACAAACAGATTTTTTTAAAAAAATGCCACGTTTCTCATTTTACTAGGTAAGGTCATCTCACCACGAGAGATATGAACGCAGGCCCTGTCTTTGCTCTTCTTTCTCCAGCACGGACAACATCGGTGCGCACGACTGAAGTGTGTTTGATAGACAGTTTGACGAGATGTGGCTTCAATAAAAAAACTTTTGCCTTGCCTGTTCAGCCACAGGGCGTCTAGCAGTACGCAACACATTTAAAGAGGTTTTTTTTTTTTTTTTCAGCCCAGTGTTTACAGGACAGCGCATTTCCTTAGGTCTGACCAACAAGCTGAGCTGCTGTGTGTGAGTGTGAGGAGATGCTTTTCATAATAAAAATTATGAGGTTAATGTCAAAGTGACTCAACATAAATAAACGCACGGAAAAAAAAGAAAAAACCTTACAAAAAGAGCTGTTTTCGTCCCTTGTGCTGTCCATGGTGCCATCAGGCTGCATCTGCAGATAGTATCCATGTTGACTGTAGAGCCGGGTAACGATGCCCTTTAACTGTGGCTCTGCAGGGAAACACAGGGGAAAAAGAGGCAGCGCTGCATTAAACTGGTGTCGCTGCCAACCTTCAGAGTCGAGACGGTTCCAGTTTTTGCACTCTTCATTTGTCCCTCGACTCTTGGCGGGGGTATAACTTTTACTGGCTTTCTCAGATGTTGTTTACAGTCAGTGAACAATTCCAGACTCTAACCAGAGGCTGTGGACCCACCACCACCACATTGTCACCCTAGTGCGCTGTAATATAATCAAAGCTGGATTTGCACTGTCCCTACCCCTAACTCTAACCATACACATGCAGTGACATTAAATGCCATGGATCAGACAGGGAAGTGGAGAATTGACTTTTTGTTGGTCTTGTACTGATAAATCCAGGCTTCTGATGTTATGAGACAACAACGCTGTACACAGTTGTCGTGCCCCTTGTCAGAAGTAGGAGATTTGCTCTCAAGAGGAGAACAGATATGAAAATATTCAGCACCAAAAAGAAGGATTTATGCTTTGAGTATTCAATAACAATTTCTTAGTTAATTAGTGAATTGCCCACGGTACAGTTTTGGACTAATTCACACCACGCTGGGGATTTATAAAATACAATGAATTAAAATTTTCTAAAAGCTAGTTCATCTCAGTTAAGCTCAGTCCGCTGTCTCGGAACAAGTCGTATTTTTAGTTGAAGCCGGGCCGTCAGGGGATGAAGTCGAGTAAGAGAGTTAGTCCATCTCCTGCTAAATAAAAGATACATAATCAAGGGGGTTGGGTGCAGAGGATGGAGGGTGAATAGAAAGGTTGAATGTTTCATGAGCAGAGTCCCTGCAGCATACTTTGCATTCATTTAAGAAACGCACAGAATCTTATCGCTGATTCTCAGGCATCACCGCTGCCCTCTTCAATTACAGGAACCACTTTTCTATGTTGGGGAAGTCTAATTTATCTCCTGAGCTCAGCACCTTTCTGCCTCAGCCCAGCTGCTCTAACAGCACGGGGAACCCCGATTCAGTTTAAAGCGCAGCCATTTAGGCTGTTCTGTGGACTGGCCAGTTTTCTTTGCTGCATCTTTTAATAATGCAGCATAGATGATGAAGCAGTTCACGGCAAGCCCTATGAAGGCCACCTGGGAGTTCCCTTCGCTAAACTTTGCCCGTGCCTTCACACGTGCTCCCCTGGGAGGGATCTAGGGCACTGTGCAATCTGCTTGCCTTCCTCAGACTACCAGGACATACTGGGAGGAGACGCGTGGAACTGGTTTCCCAAAGGAAGTGTGCCAGGTTCGAAGAATCGATGAAAATGAGACCTACTCCCATTGTTACATGCAAGCATCTGCAGTGCTGCTCATCTGTCTTTCAAAACTGCTTGTCAAAACATCCCACTCTCTTCTCCTGCGCTCTGTTCTCTCCCTCATTTTCCATATCCCACTCTTTGAGCTGCATGTGATTTCATTGCACCTAATAACTTCATACATCATCTAATCAGAGGAAGACAACTGTTTATTTCTTGTCCCCCTATAGAGGCAAGAAAGGAGCAAGAAATGAAGGGAAAGTTAGGGCAGAAGGGAAGGGAAAAGAGACAAGCAACTGCAAGAGAAAGGAGTAAATAAGACAGAGTGACGTATGCGCTGGAGGAAAATATATTTCAAGCACAATTTTAGCAGAAAGCTTGTGCAATAGGGCTGCAATCACAACAGCCATTGTTGGTATTAGGGGCATAAAAACAGCATTATGTGGAGGAGCTGGCTTCAACTTCACAATCTTAGTCCATAAACACAGCACGTTCTATTCCAGCACAATATAAGTCTGCCTTTACTCCACATTCATAAATGGATAAAACATAAACATCTATTGAATCTTTAGCTCTTTGAATCCAATCTCCCTCTTATATCTACATGAACTTCGATGAAAAATTTGATATTGGCCATCTGCTCATTAAAATGAATGAGGTTTGTCAGTAATAGCTTTTCCACACATCAGACGTGTCAAGCACAGAGCTAGAGTTCTATTTTGTGACTTTCTAACTCATGAACAACCTAAAAAGCTTTTCTTCCCCCTCTCCCCTTTTTTCGCTGAGTTGAGTACAAAGTGTTTAACATGCAAATGAACAAAACTGAGCTTAATCAAAACACGGACTGCACTCGCTGTCATCAAATAGCACAGACAGTTACATCCCCGGGTGCGTTCTGCTCACAAACATGCCCACTTTGCATCAATATACAAGGGTTAGATAATATTTGCTCTCCTTATTAATGTTTTCTAACATATATTTTATCAATTGGGGTCTGCTTTCTTCCTAATATGGTGTCACTTCTTATTTTATTTTGCTAGACATAATAAATGAAAGGGTTACTCAAGCTTTTCTCCCTTTTCTTTGCACTTCATTAAAGTAATTCACAAGAGACAGGTGGGGAAAAAAAGTGGTCAAATTCAAAGCAACCAGGGCAGAATAAAATTAGAGCTGTATATTTGCCAGGATCTTCCCTACAGGGGTGTGATTCACTGCTTTGTAATATATGTTGTTGTTGTTGTTGTTGCTTTTTACCCC